>CM036765.1:41246565-41846565 GCA_020796225.1 Arion vulgaris | reverse complement strand
TCTTAACCACTTCACCATAGAGTATCTGATTGTGAGTGAATATCAGTGTCTCTTTTCCTGTGAGAACAGATCTAAAATATTTAGTGTCTCATTCTGTTTCATGCTTTTAAAAACAAAAATTGTTTGTCATTATTTTCTCTTTGCATTTCCAATTTCCTATGACCTTTGTATTTGTTGAATTCCAAGAAACACACATGAATAGGGATTGAGTGACATTGTGACGTGCTAACATAGAAATTAAGCACAGTCTTTCCACACAAAAAATGTCAATTTGGATGTGTCTGACCTACATGCTGTAGGGGTCAAATATTTTTTTGTGTACACACGTTACACGGTTGGAACACAGGAAACCCTGATCATTTACTTGGGGATCTAAATTACAAGTACTTCTTGAGTCGGAGTAAGACTCGCCTGAATCGTGAGGAACACTGGTAATAAGGAATACAAGCCTTCATGCAAAAATAAGTCAGAGGTCATATTATGCACCATTCTTCTTTCTGCTTCTTGCAGTCACCCATTGTTAATTCAGGCGTAGTCAGGGCACCCGGTATGGTACTTCTGACTGATTTTTATACGAAAACCTACTTTCTTTTTTAGCAATGTCCTTCACCATACATATTTTATGCCATGATAATGCATGAATTCATAGCAGACAACAGAAAAAAAAAAGATATCAGCATTCATTATTTTCAGCATTCCATGGAATTCTCAACATTCCGATTTAAAGCCATATTTCTGTGACTTCCAGAGATTTTACTGTCAAAACAACATATACAGCTACTTATTTTTCATTTTTTTAAAATTGACATATTGTTTGTTATATATTTGCCTCATTTTTGAAAAGAGTGGAAAGTGAAAATTTCACCAGTCCTGCCAGTTCATTTTTTATTGGTTTATTACCTACTCAAGAGATTGAAGGTTTGTAACCAATTGAAATAATTAAATTGTTTCATATTTAAAAAAAATCTTTTCAGTTGTTTTGTTTTGCACATTCTCATTTACTGTTTTCCAGAAAAAAGGAGCAAAGTGAAAATCCAGAAGCTGTGATGAATGCTTTGAAAACTTACACAAACTCAATTAAGCACAGACCTACAACAGCCAAATTTATGGTGGTTGCTTCTTCAATAAAAGACATTGATGAAGCTTCAAGTCCTCAGTATGACAGGTCTTCATCTAGTTCTGACAAAAATAAAATATCTAAGGCAAATGAAGCAGTGTCTCAACCTGGCAAACCAAAAGATACTACTTATGTAAATACTACCATCCATGACTCAGATAACAAGGTAAATATCAGAAATGTTATGTATTTTTGGCATATGTCAGCATTGGTAATTTTATCTCTACACAACTACTGGTGTTCCTTCTTCTTCTTGAATTTGCATGTTAGGAATTCATGCGTACATTTAAGTATTTACACCTGAAGTCAAAATGCAAACCACCCGTGTGGTATGGGGCCCACAAGGGAAGCAAAGAATAGTACCACTGCAACTTACAAGGCATGTCGTAAGAGGCTTCTGATGTAGGACCTAGGGAAGCTACCATTGTAAATAAAAAGCATCGCAGAAATAGGATGTGCTGGCCTACTTGTAGGTGCATAACTGGCACAACGTACAATTGCTCTTAGGCTCAGATCACATACAAATCACACAGAAGAAGAAGTGACATCTTTTTTCTGTTGAATGTATAGCTTTTGCTTGTTTGAAGTATAAGGATGTCAGTAGAAAAAAGTTTTAGAACATCTTTACAAGTTATTTGTACTGATGCTTAGTAGAGTTGAAAATAGTCTGACTATTTTGTATACACAAAATTCAGAAAAACAAAAACAGACTCAAACCATCTGGCCAGATAATTTCACATTCACCATTCAGACATCTTAGAAACTGGCCCAGAAATGTGGCAAGCCATAACACCAGAGCCATCGACATGCTACCAAAACATGGTCTAAATACACATAGAAGTCCCAGGAATAATCTTCAAAAAAATACAGAGACAGCAAAGAGCCAGGTCACTCCTAATGCTACAAGAGCAATATCCCACCAGCACATGGACACGCCTGTTCACAGATGGCTCAGCTACAGATGCTATCAGGAAGGAGGTAGTGGAATCTACATCACTCACCCCCAAGGAAACACAGAAACACACTCTCTGGCAGCAGGAGAAACATGCACCAACTTTAGAGCAGAGGCAACAGCCCTCCTTGCAGCCATACAGATTTTCAACGACCAGCAGGTGTCAGAAAAAAATATTGCAGTCTTTAGCAATTCAAGATCCGTTCTCCAGGCCATCTTATGTCCCAAACAAGACAAGCTCATTCTGGATATGCGGCAAAAAATCAGTTTGCTGTCAAAAAAATCTGAACTGGTCTTACAGTGGATACTGGCACACTGTGGCATACCAGGAAATGAAAAGGCTGAAAAACTGGCTGAACAAGGGCTGGATGGAGCCTAACACAACACCACCCAACACAAAGCTTTACAGAAGCAAAGACTCTCCTGAAACAATCCAGGAATATGTTGTGGAGAAAAACAAACGGAGAATACAACCCAGAGCGTGACAGTATAAATACGCTGAACAGAAAAGTACAGTTTTCAGACTTAGAACGGGACACTGCAGTCTCAGAGCACACCTCCGTAGAATGGATCTCAGGGACTCGGCTGCCTGCACCTATGGAGCACCTAAGCAGTCTCCAGAGCACATCCTGCAAGACTGCCCCAGTCTGAGTAGTGCGAGAATGGAGATCTGGCCAACAGAAACAACCCTACAAGACAAACTATGGGGAACTGGTGAAGACCTCAAGCATACCGCCCTGTTTATGACACATACCGGAGTAGTCGCATAGCAAAGTTGATCGCAGAAGAAGATGTACAATATTTATCTTCTTCTTCGAACACTCCATATAAACCACTTGTTAACCACTCTGTGTGATTTGTATGTGATCTGAGCCTAAGAGCGATTGTGCGTTGTGCCAGTTATGCGCCTACAAGTAGGCCAGCACATCCGATTTCTGCAATGCTCTTTATTTACTAGTGTAGCTTCCTTAGATCCTACATCAGTCGCCTTGTAGGTCGCAGTGCTAATATTCTTTGCTTCCCTTGTGTGTTGCGGCACCATACAGGCCCCCGGCACCATACAGGCGGTTCAATATATAGAGAAGACAGAAATTTAGAAAAAAAGTGATATTGTTCTCACTATCCTTGAATGACAATGTGTATTTTGGGAAATTGTCCTTCATTTTAGGACACACCCAATCCTGCAGTTTTATGTAAACTTCAAAATGATGTTTATTAATTGAGAAAATATGATTCTCTATTTAATGTGTATTATAATGTTCTAGAAGAAACATAGCAAGCCTGTGCCATTAGCTAAAGAGGAAGATGATGATGACATTTCTAGCAAGATGTCCAAGTTAAGAGCAGATGAAGATGAGGATGATGATGATATTGAAGATGATGCTGAAGATGATGACGTCCTTACCAGGCGACCAAAATCACAGAAGAAAGCTATGACAGACAGTGAAGTCAATGAAACATTAAGTAAGCAAATCTGTTTGTTTTCTTGGTGTTCTAGTAGGGTTAGTGTTATTAAGGCATTACATTCAGTTACAGTTCGGAATAACTTCATTGCAGTCGGGATATATCCATAGGTGCTCCGATCTCCTTCACAATATCTCCAACAGAGTACAGCAACTGACCCTCACCGGTGCCACAGAGTTTGTACACTGCCGCTGAGATCTTCCTGTGTGAGAAAGAGATAAGAGCACACATGGTTACTCACCAAAGTGCAATGATGATAGCCCAATCAATCAACAACAACAGCAACTGACCGTGCCAGTTTGATTTTGATTGATGAGCCTACTCATGTACCTCTTGTGCAATTCTTTTCTGGCCACTTCAATCTTCAATCCCAGCTCTTGCAATCTAGCAGTTAACATGGATTGGTTTAAATGAAAAATCTTCTGTATGACCACATATAAGGCCTTACATATGAACTTACAATGTCAAGTAGTTTACAATATACATTTGGTAGAGTGCTTCGAGGTCAATATATGAGTTAGACATGGATGTATTCTTTCACCATTCTTGTTTAACCGTGCCATCAACTGGATGATGAGAGAAACCATAAAGAATAACAGCAGAGACATTCGATGGATACTAGAAGATTTGGATTATGCTTACGATATTAGTTTTTTTGGCTGGTCAATGTAAGGATGCTCAAAGGAAAACAGATACACTTTCCATAACAGCTCAAACAATTTAACTTAAAGGGACTGTTAATTTAACATCGCAACCAAAAAAAAGAGAAATAATCAACATTGAGATAACTATTTTGTTACAAAATGGAATCGTAGAAGAAGTTCAAGATTACAGAATGTGCATTCTCTCTCTCTCTCGCGCAAGAGATCACCGCCCAGAATGATATACCAGATCTCCCCATAAATTCTATTCAGGTGAAAATCTGATTCATGCAGCCTAAGCATTCATGTGTTTTACGTCACATCTTCAGCACCATTTGGAGCTCTGGTGCTTATCCTTCGGCGATGTGTCCGGTTTCAGCCAGCATTTACTCGGTTCGCTCTCTGTTCTGTAGCCATCTAGTGTTTTTACGGTGTGGGGTAGTTAGCCCACGCCCAACCTCCTTTGTGCCTCTTACGACATGCGTGGCAGGTAACAGTGGTTCTATTCTTCACACCCCAATTTTGGCCCCGGTAACCACTCGGGCGGAATGTGCATTCAAAAAATAACATTATTAGAAAAATCAAGAAAGAAAATCACATTTTTTACATGCTCAACAAAATCTCTGGAAAGAGAAAGAATTAAATCTTAAAACAAAACAAAATATATAGAATCAGTGTCCTTAATGTGTTATTATACAGTAGTTTGTGCTGGAAAATGACCCATAACACCATACACAAGTTGGAGACATACCAAAATAAAAGTTTAAGAAAAATCCAGCAAATTTTCCGGTCAAATACAATACAATAGAAAGTCATGATCTTTAAAAACAAACAAATTGTACATCATTGTAGACCATCATTTAAAGACAAAGCTGGAGACATGTATGTCGTATGACAGTAAGGACATTGGCTATAACAGCTCTCCAGTGGACAGTAGATAGAAGATCCGTACACCCAAAGAAAACATGGAGTTATACTACAACTAGCACTACTACTTACACTACTACTGTTATTACTACTGGAACTACTACTTATATATTCCAACTGTTCCTGCTACTTTATACTTCTACTATTACTAGAACTATCACTGCTACTTATACTCCTACTGTTACTGTTACTAACATTAGCATTGCTACTTGTATACTCTTACTGTTACTACAGTTTACACTACTACTTATTACTCTACCAATCACATCTGATTTTGTCATGTGTTGTTATATTTGGATTCACTCTCCCAGTTGTTTCATGATGGTAAATTTGGTAGAAATTAAAGATGATTTTGTAAGAACTCAAATTTGTACTATGAGGTGACATTCAGCCTATTCTTACTCTTATTTCAATATTTAACTGCCAAAGTATCTTTAACATGCATAGTTTGCACACAGGACCTCTATTTTTGTTTTTCATCTCCATTAGAACTAGTTGCTTGACCTCATCTACACTGAGGGAGCGCTATCAGTCTTTCAGAATTTTTGTTCTTCTATGAGTTAAAATGAACATATAAATTTTGGTGTAGTAGGACACTGTGTAACCTACATACTATGACCATCCCATAATTATTACTTTTACATTTCAGAAAAAATGGCCAGCCCTGGCAATCCTCAAGATAAATATGATATTCGTCAAAAGCTTGGTGCTGGGTAAGCCATATTTGTATAATTATCAACTGTAATTGTTTTATTCGCCCGAGTGGTTACCGGGGCCCAAATTTGGGGTGTAAGAAATAGAACCACTGTTACCTGCCATGCATGTCGTAAGAGGCGACTAAGGAGGTTGGCTGAAATCGGATGCATGTGTCCTAAACGTGTAGAAGTCTATGCGTTTAGGGCCTACAAAACCAATGTGCAACGTATACACGTTCTTGGCAAAGATCAAACATATCACAAAGAGTGATTAAAATGGGTCGTAAGAAACGACGCAAAGAAGAAGAAGAAGAATTGTTTTATTAAGATTAGCATGGCTAAGTATTTAGAGAGTCGACTTCGCAAATAAAATATTCTGATATAGCCAGCAGTCCAGTTGACCCAGTTATCTGTGTTAATGCCGATACACCATCTGTTTGCACATAGGTTAAAGCATCTATAGCTCTTTGTAGCAATTTGTTCACCACTGTTGCATACTCATTGTGCACCATAGTACCAGATCTACTGCTTATATTCTTACTTTTGCTCCATGTGGTAGTTCATCAACCAGTCAGTTGATGTAAATCTGAAAGGTGTTGAGATAGAACTTCTCCTTGAGGAAAGCTACGACATAGTATAATTTTCTTACTCTTGAGACCGTCTAGATGTATTCGGTATCTTCTGTTATGTAAGTATGCTTTTATCTCTCTGTACATTCTACAATTATTCTACAATTTCTTCAGAAGTTCTTCTTTCCAAACATCAACAGTTTTCCTCAAGTCTATTCATGTCGCTAGTAGCAATTTCTTATCTTGGAATGCATCTTTAATATTTTTGGGAAATTTAAGTTGCTTAGTCTTCATTAGAGCACTGTCTGAAACCCGCCTGCTGTCAAATAAGAAGGTTTTCACTTTCAAGATACCACTGTAGCCAGAGATTGATGATACGTTCCACTGGTTTGCAGAGGCAACTTGTAAGACTGATTGGTCTGTAACTGGAGGCAGCAAACTGTATTTCCCTGGTTTTTACAGTGGTATCATGATTGCTTTCTCTCCAAGTTTGTAGAACTTGACCAGTGATCTACCATGTATTGTAAATCTGGAGCAGCTTTGTTTTTGCTGCAGTTTCCAAGTTCTTAATCATTTCGTTTGACACTCTGTCAACTCCTGGTGAGTTTCTCATTTTTAATTGTGAATGTTGCCTGCTTCAGTTCTCTTAATGGGATTGGTGTTTCCGTTACTTTAGATATGGTCTCTTCCAGCATTTTGTCATCTGGTCTATGACAGAAAGAATTTCCGGAAGACTGTTGGGGTTGCAAAGTTCTGCTCACGGTGTACCCACAGCGATCTTTAAGTAATTTGCACAACTTTTTTCAGCGCAGTGCATGCCGGTAAAAGAATTTCACAGAAGTCAAGCATTGTGTTTTTCGATGGAACGCGTGTAAACAATTGCTTCATATGAAATGTATGTCATTCATATAGTAAAATCGATAATTCGATGGGAAACTTTAACATATTCTACCGATCTGGAATATTCTATGATTATATGTTAAGTAGAGGCTATTTTGAAGGAAATGTTTTCCGATCGCCTCTACCAATTTTTTGTAACCTTGCGAATTTCGAGAGGTACTACTCATAAACATCGTATTTACGTCAACCTGCGCCATAACATTACTTAAAATTGTATATTTTCATTACTAGAAACATTTTTCTCTCTTCCATGGGCAACTTTACGGCCAGGCTACGTCTCTAACCTACAAAACGTTTTATTTCCCTGTGCTAGGAAGCCGGTTTGCTTTCGACGTCCATAACAACCGATGCATTTTGTGATATTCTCATGAATATTTTTCGGCATTTTACTTGTGTCAACAATATCCAGAAATCCTAAATACAATATTTTAATTTTCTTTTTATATTTCAAATATTATTTATGCCTTTCAGTTGCCTTTTGTATCGAGTATGAACCGTAATATTAAATATCCCACACTAGATCTAACTGTCCAAAGTGAACCATTTGTCGGCGATAGACGGCAATAATGACTGGACTGATCTTTATCGTACACTATTCAGATTTACTTGAGAAGTCTCATATTATTGTATTGTGATTTCAGAATTAAAATAACTAGTGAATCATATCAATATTCTGTTAATTGTCTTTCTTAATTATAGGCATTTCATGTTTAAAAGTTGTGCCATTTAAATTGCACTCACTGCTTAGCTCCAATGAAGCTTTGTGACAAAATATAGTCTAGTAGTAATTTCAAATGTAACTATTGCAAGATCATCTACATTTTCTTTTCTACGTAAACGTCTTCTGTGACTTATTTTGTTTTCAGTTGAACTAAGTGTAATAATTAGTGATGAAACACTGCATCATGTCTTCTACATGAACATATATTGAACAAGCACATTTTATGTAAATGAAAGCTTTGTCTAGAACCTGTGCTTTGAGTAAAATTGATTAATCAAAGGTACAGTAAACACAATGCTACAGCAAATCAGATATTTGTATAAATCCTAATTTCAATATATTTGAAGTACAGGTAAATGATTTATCAGTGTGTTTTCATTATTGTCAAAATCTGTCTTGATAACATATAATCATAGAATATTCCAGATCGGTAGAATATGTTAAAGTTTCCCATCGAATTATCGGTTTTACTAAACAAATGACATACATTACATATGAAGCAATTGTTTACACACCGTTTCATCGATTCGATCGAAAAAACACAATGCTTGACTTTTGTGAAATTTTTTACCGCATCCAGTGTGTTGAAAAAAGTTGTGCAAATTACTTAAAGATCACAAAATCACTGTAAATGAGACACTGTGTGCTCAGGACAAGCTATTTGATGATGATGAATTTGTAAGACTACATTACTTTGTTTTTATGTGTTTCGCTATTGCTACATAGTTTTACTGCAGTCTTCCCTTATATGAATGTGCTGTAAGAGAAGAAACACCTTAAGTGCATGACATCAATTCTAACATTTTCTCCAGTATTTTCTATATTTTATCATCATCATCATGTATTCTAGGGCCTCAGGAATGGTTCATATGGCAAAGTGCACAGACTCAGATCATGTGGTAGCTATTAAGATGATGGATCTAAACAACCAGCCCAAGAAAGAGCTTATCATAACAGAAATTGAAGTCATGAAACAATACAGACATGAGAACATTGTGAACTTCCTAGACTGTTACTATCTGGAGCATGAGCTGTGGGTGGTCATGGAGGTCAGAATATACTCTTGTTTAACTCTTAACTCTTGTGTCTTCTGAAACAGTTACTATAGCACTATGGTATTTTTGTTTTAGTTGTAAAAAATATCTGCAATTAAGGTTTAATTATGTAAAGACTGAAGTACTCAAGGGGTGAGTATGCTGACTTTGCAATCTAAATAGGATTGTTCACTGGCGTACTCATATTTCCCTGGCTATAGTTTGTTTGGTGCACATCATCCTGACTGGTCTCATATAGCGAAGTTGACGATACACTGCGCTAGTGGCCACATGCTGTGGAAATTTCGGGGTTCAAGGCCAGCTTGAACAAAAATGTATTGGTGTGCACACGTTCAGACTACAGGAAACCCTAATTCTTTACTTGGGGATCTAAATTACAGGTATCTCTTAAGTCTGACTAAGGTTCGCCTGAATGGCATGAGACACTGGTTATAAGGAAACAAACCTTCACACAAATATCAGTCAGAAGTACCATGACTAGTTATGCTAACAACTGATACTAAAGCTAGTTCTGCTAGCAACTAAAATTAGAGTTACTTCTACTTCTACCAACCATTAATGATTTGAATGTGTGTTATTTTTTGGTGACACTAATTATCTTGACTGTGTTCTGTTCTTTTATGCCTGAATATGATAAGTACGCCTTTTCTAAGATGCTTTATATGGTTGTTAGATATCATACATTTCATGTAAATTTCATATTTTAGTATTTAGATGGTGGTGCTCTAACCGATGTGGTCACTGAAACAATTATGAAGGAGGGACAAATTGCTGCTGTGTGCCGGGAATGTCTGAAGGCACTTGAGTTCCTTCATCAAAGGAATATCATCCATCGAGATATCAAGAGTGATAATGTGCTTTTGGGAATGATTGGAGCTGTCAAACTGACTGACTTTGGGTTCTGTGCTCAGCTGAGTGATCAGAGAGGCAAGAGAGATACCATGGTGGGCACACCTTACTGGATGGCACCAGAGGTTGTATCCAGGTAAAGATGTTTCACACTTCTATGTTACTGTCTCTTACAAGAGAATCAATCAGTTCTAGAATTCCTACATTGTTGTGCTGCCTTATATGAAATAGAGTGATAACCTCACATGCTTATCCATTCACTATTGCATCCTGGACCTGGACAGATGCTGTAAAGCGTCATATAAAGGTTAAGTTTTCATTGTTGGGCCAAGTGTGTCACAACAGTTGCTGTGAGCCCATGTTGTTGTAGCATTTTAAGAAAATGTCTTTTCATCTGCCACTTGTTCACAGACCAGATACTCTACTGTTGTAAGCACAAAGTGGTAATCAACTTGACTTCATTCTCACAAGATAGATGAAACATTTGATTGCCTATTGGTCTGTATTAACTCTTAACCATTGGCAGGTTTTTAAGGTTTTTTTGATGTCCTGCTCTATATTTAGCAAACATACAAATACTTTGCATTGAAAATAGGCATGTTATATATGGTTGGAAAGCTAATTGGATGGGCTATCTGGATATGTGGTTTTAACATATGTGTGATGTAATTTATGATATCCGTGACCTACTTATAAAAAGTCTAAAAATAGATTTTTTAACAAATGACAAATAATTTTACAGTCACAAAGAAGAAAAAAAAAGTTTGACAAATATAATGAAATTTTTATTACAGTCTTTTAGAATATTCATTTATCCAGGACATATCTGAAATTGAACATGTTTGGACAATATGAAAGGCAGTAATCATAATATTTATAATACATAAATATTTTCATATTTTAAAGAAAAAAGTCAATAAATATGACATTCAAGAGAAAATGATGCAGAATTGGTCTAGTAAGCAGCCTATAAAGAACTAACACTTATAGTATGATACATAAACATTAAATAGGTATATAATTTCCAACCATAGCAAGTAAAAGATATATTGAACAAAAATATGAGTAAACAATGATATGTGATATACAAAATAGACAGGAAAAAAGTTATCTGGCATCTTGCATGATAATAAATCTACAATAAATGAAAAGAAGTATAAAAATTATCCATAAAAACTCGATACTCTTGCTGGAAAATAGATCTACATAATTTATAAACAACATCGTATCCCAATCCTTGAGTTGAGCGAGCTCTCCTTTCCCTGTATAAACATCCAAATTATATGTATATCCCGTTATTGAATCTGCAACCACCCATGCTTAGTTGGCTTATCCTTGATGTACTGTCTAAACCCATATCTTTCCTTATTCTTAACCATTCTCTCATCTACACTAATACACTCATGCGGCTGCCAAAACTTCATACATTTCATCCTAAGAAAATCATGCACGAACCTAACTTTTTTAGTTTGTCGTCAGCTCGCTCAGTTTCAGGATTGGAGATTTTCAAGAATGCTTGAATTATTTTATATCGGTTTATAGGCATAAAAGCCCTAGCCCACAAACCATGAAAGAGTTGCTTACTAGACCAATGTAACTCTGCTTTTAGAGCCTGTACTAGACTCATGTACATGAGCAGACCAAAAAATTTTTAAAGTTCCTCTTCATGTAGGTCTGCCCATGTACCAATGATGGCTTTGTGTGCCCTGTTGCAGCTGCTTGTTGGTTTGAAAATTGCACATTTGCTGCAACAATTCTGTACAAAAATACAGCTTGAAGAAGCTTACTGTAGATGAGAAAAAAAGATTTTTAAAAACATTATATTTGTGAAATTATTTTAGTTAAAATACACTGACTGGGAATTCAGATACAAAACCTGCAATGCTACTTTACAAAATGCATGGAAAAGCAGTTAACACAATGTGAATAACATGAACACACAGTTGTCAGTTTTACATACATTAAAATCAGTCATAATGCACTTATCAATCACATCTTTTTCCATACTGTAAGATGAGAAAATTGCCATACACTCCTATTGTTAATAATTACTTACGAGGGGTGAGATACTGCCGATGATCGTTTCTTGTTATGACATCTGGCAGATGCAGACCAGGGAGCCTTGCAGGTCGAAAAGGTGGCAAGAATGTATCTTCTGGACCACAGTCAAGATTGTCGATTGACTGGTCACTTCCTACAGGGCTTGACAAAAATAGAAACAAATATAATTGTTAGCATATAGGAATAAGTAAATAATTTTAACATTCATACAAACATACATAGTGTAGGAACATTGCATTTGACTTGAAAATCACACAAAACGTGGAAATAAACAAGATATAACTAGTACAATAGCATAAACAAGAAGCCTGTATCTTGAATAACAAATTATAGCTTTATCCTAGCAACCAGTTGCTAATCATATTAAATATCAATAATTTATTTTTTCTAGCATTTATAAAAATATAACTCATCAACATTGCTAATTTATTTAACAAGACAACATATTATTATCACAGAATCCACCATAGTCCCCATAACAAAAAACAATGTTAGTTTCAGTTTCACATTGGTAAGTCTAATGGCGAAAACGTAAACTCCTACCTGTTCAATGCAACAATGTTCAGGGATAGTTTTGTTATATTTTCCATCTCTGCTTCGGATATGTCAACTTCTGATGTTAACAAATTTGAAGATTCACTGTTGTCTTCATCAGGACAGTAATCTGGGTTGTTAGAATCCATTTAATTAAAAATATTTCGATTTTGGCTGGAGCAAGTTAAAACAACGTCGAGTCTGTTTTGACAAAATGGCGTAGGTTCAAATGTGCCGATTAGAAAATAAGCGTGCTTCAAACAACGAGATTAGACATCTTAAAAATATATAATATATTTTTTTACAATTATTTATGAAATTATCATATGTTTTGCATTAGGTAACATAACTTATATAAATTTAAATGTAAAATTAATACAAAATTACGGCCACTGAAATAAGCATGTCGCGTCGAGGCTAACTTTTTGAGTTTTTCATGTTCACAATGTTAGGGACTTAAATGTGATGGAAATCCCATTTTTTCCATTATTTTCCACAATTTCTGATGTTCTGCACAATCAAATGCCTTTGAGTAGTCAATAAAACATGAGTATAGATCTATATTATTCTACATTTTTCTAAGCTACATCATCTTTCATGTATCAAGCACTTTTGCTAAGCTATTAGTCTTAGGAGGTAAGACTTAAAAGTCTGAAACTTTAAACAAGAGCTTCTATTGCACTATAGGCTGCTCAGTTTTTATTTTGTAGTTTAAAATGTCAATGCTGCATTTAAGATAGAATTTCATGTTGTTTTTATTTGTTTAATTTTTTATGTATCATTTTGGGCATTATTTAATGTGAAATGTATGACAACATGAACTTTCCAAATGCCTTGTGAGAAAGGCAATTGTTTTATAGTATCTTCTTGTATCATTGGCATGTGGTTGGGGCGATAAATTCTTTCCTCATCTAGTCTTATAAGAATTTCAGTGCATGCATACTATTTTCTCATCCATCTTGTCACATCATCCCAGATCTTTCGTTTTGCCATTTACTTTTTCATTTGTACAATGTTTTCTTTATTTAATTTTTGTAAATGTTACCAAAAGTTTAATGTTGAATTGTTTGTCTGCAGAAAACAATATGGCAACAAAGTAGATATCTGGAGCCTTGGTATTATGATTATTGAAATGCTGGAAGGGGAGCCACCTTACTTGAATGAGACACCCCTCAAAGCTATTTATCGTATAGCTACCAAGGTACATTTTTTTATGTCATGCAACTCTAGAAAAACAAATTGATGTCACTAGATGAAAAGAAACTGAGAAAATGGGGAATTATGAGTTTCTCTGAAATTTTTCTGTCAGGTCAAGGTTTGTTCTTTAGAGGCTCTTCTTTCTTCTTTTAAAAATTAATGTAAAAGGTGAAATATGAAAACTTACATGCACACTTTTATTTTTACATGGATTCTGACTTTCAGTTTGAAAAAAAAACAGCATGAGTTAAAACATTACATTTTGTCATAGTTTAACAATAAATGTGTTTTAGTGTATAAATGCTGGTGTAGGGAAGCAGAAGCACTGGTCAACCTGACAAAGGCAGCGCAATATACCTGGGGTTGCTGTTTGTGTTGATGTTTTGCTTTTACAGAACCCATAGACCATGTGACAACGAAGGCTGGGAATGATATGATCACAATGAGAGTAATGGCTGCTGCAAATTGTGAGCAGTGCCATCTTTGTCTCTATAGAAATGTGGTGTAGCTAGACAAGATCACTATACTGGAAGCCATTGAGGAATAGTAAACCAACATAAAACTGGTGTCGTTAGTTGCTACATGCTGAGAGACATGCTGAGGAAGAGATCAACCACTTATGGACTAATTGGTTTGATGTGCAGAATTATGACCTGACGACTAAACTGAAAAAAAAGGTGTCACAAATAAATAGTGGAACAATGTTTGTTCATCTTGGGATAAACATTTTCTCATAAAAATCTTTTTGAATGCAGAAATTTACTTTTTGTCAGCTTCTATAAATTCCGACTTTTGGCATGGAATAAAACAGTATAAAAATGTTTGCTCTTGTCTCCGACTAACAATTTTGACAATCCATGTACAATTCCTTCTTGGAAAAATGTATAATTTGTCTCAGAATAACATTTCTGATCTCTGGTGTCAAATGAGACTGCATTTTAAAAAATCTTGATCATTTGTCATAACTAGATAACTAGAATACAGTAGACTATGAATATGTGCTCAGTCCCTTTTGTCTATCAAAGATTCTGATTTTTGTTGTCCCATCAGTTCCATTCCACACTGTTATTAGTTGTTCATTTTTTGTAAAACCATGTTTGTTTATTGTTCAATTTCCTTTATCCATTTTCATCTTCACATACACATGTAACAAAAAGAAACGGTTTAGAAATGAAGACATCTGGAAAAAAGTGGGTACAACATCAGTACTGAACTTCATAAAAAAACATCTGAACTCTTTCCACGAACAGTTATTTCCTCAATTTTTAAGCAGTTAATTCAAGGAAGTTAAAAAACCACAAAAAAACGATCCCAACTACTTGTCAATAAATAAACACATATATATATTATTATATACTAAATTGAAAAAAACTGTACAACCTAATAGAATAACAAGGTTAAAAGTAGTATAAGTAAAACAGTAGAAGTAAAACTAGAAAGACTTCTTATAAGGAAAGCAACTCTATGGTGCAGTGTGCGGCTTATAGCGTGCAACGGACTTCTGCCGCGGCGCAGTATGCGTCTTAAAGCGTGGAAAGAGTTAAATGGTTCAGCCACATAAGAAGATTACCAACAGACAGTGCACTCAAAGAGTAATATTACTCTGATACAGGGGGACTGCCTAGAGTAGTTGATAGTAGCTCGGCCTGCTAGCTGTGAGACGCCTCATAGCTCGGGTTCGAACCTACTGTCCGGCATTTGTTCGAGTCCCTGGTCTTACTCAGGACGATAACGTGAGTACCTCTGAAGTCGGAGAAAATCTGCCTGTATGGCGAGGGAATACTAATTACGAGTACATTGAGCACACGGCTGCCAGTGTAAGTAATTTACAATGTGCACGCTGCTGCCATTGTAAGAAATTGAAAAACGGATTTTCACTCAAAAATCAGTTTCAGAGATGAAACTTTGTCTGAGTTGAAAGCGGACGTAAAAAAAAAAAAAAAAACTCTGATACAATGGATACAAAGCCAAAGACCGGTCATGCAAAAGGTGGACCTCAGACATAACAGAGGTGACGAAAGACACTGTTTATGAAACGCACACAAAAGCCTGTTCTAGAGATCTCTTCTTATCATGACATTGTGAGGCAAAACATGATAAGAGAAAAGAAAGATACACATATAACTATGCTGTCAGAGAAACTCAATCTTTGCTTTACAAATATTTCCTTCACACATCATTTTCTTTTACTAGGGCAAACCAGAAATAAAAGAGGAATACAAGCTGTCAATAAACCTGAGAGACTTCATCCACAAATGCTTGGAAGTTGATGTGGATTCCAGAGCCAGTGCCTCTCAGTTGTTGCAGCATCCCCTGATGGAAACAGCCATGCCACTTACATCTCTAAAGCCACTCATAGCAGCTGCTCGACATGCAATGGGCAAATGATGTAGCTTGTTGAATAAAATTAGGTTAAATGATAACATTTTGCACATTTTCAGATTCACCTGTTGTCTATTCTGAGATAGTGTCAGTTATGTGTGTAGCTTTTTTTATAGACTTTGAAGACATTCTAAAAGCATTATTTTTATAGATTGGGAAAACATGTTGAATGTATCATTTTAACAGATTTGGGACACATACTGAATGTATCATTAGATTGAGAAAATATGCTGAACGTATCATTTTAATAGATTGGAGAGACATACTGAATGTATCATTTTAATGGATTGAGGAGACATACTGAATGTATCATTTTAATAGATTGGGAGACATACTGAATATTTAATTGGATTTGGGAGACATACTGAATGTATCATTTAAAAAAGAATTGGGAGTCATACTGAAGTATCATTTTAATGGATTAGGGAGATATTCTGAATGTTTCATTGTAATAGATTAGGGAAACATTAGTATATTTTTAAATCTCAAGATACTGACTTGACTGTACACACCTGGACATGCAGGTAACTAAACATGCTGACTTTCTTGCAAACGTCCCCAACTCAAGCTGGCAGAAGTACGGACAGAGCCAATGTCATCAATGCGGTATGTGCTCATTTATGTGATATGGACATACCAGACTGTGTAGTGTCATCTGTGCTATGGAGAGAGAAGATATACTAATCGACTTCTCATGGGTATGGTGAGTAAGTGTACTTTAGGATGGCTGCTGCAGCGAAGGATGGAGCTCACATGGTAATGCCCAAGTTACCATGACGTCAATCGCATGACATAACATAACATTTCTTTAATAGGTTAAGAAATTGTTTGCTGTGAACTATAATAGGTAACAGAAGCTATAGTTTCAGATGTTTGACTGTAAGCTTTTTAATGTTAGTCATTTTTATCTTTAATATTATATTTGATATTCAATGCAGCAATATATGATATAGGAATTATTGCCTGTCTCATTTTCATTATTAATAAAGCATATAATATACTCATTTACAGACTATTTCTTCTTAGCAACTAGTAGCATTAGTGCAGTATCAAGTTCTTTCTTGATCATGGAATTTTTGTTCTTATTTTATCTCTGTTTTTAAGCTATGATTATGGCTGAATGTTCCATATCAATGTTTTGTGTGTCCAACCCTAGTTTTTTGTCTTCTTTGAGTGCAGGTTTTATTGGTCCTGATGTTGTAATGTGATGTTCAATTTTTTTTTGACAGTATTGATATTCTGACTTCACGGCTGCTATGTTGTGATTGTGTATCGATAAAGGGGGAGACTGCAGTAAAACTATGATTGTGTACACACTTATGACCGTCAACAGGGTAGTTTGCTGAGTTTGATAATTAGAAGATTTAATTGTATTGTTTTAGAAAGGAATTTACTGTCCTAGATGATGCTATTGTATTCCTCTCATACTGTTATACATTACATAGATTTCTCCATACCGCTCTATTCTGGCTCTATCGTTCAATCTCCTCCATGGAATTGAGTCCAATATTTCTCATTTCTCTCAGTAAAGTTTGTTTCAGATTTTCGCTAGGCGTCCTTCTTTCTTCCTTGGCTTCCCATTTCAATGCTAACTTTCTGATTCTTTGATAATTTCTTCTCAGAGAATGCCCAACATATCTCCATCTTTTCTTTCTTATAACAGTTGTTACTAGTGGTTGACCAGACATTTCTCTGATTTCATCACTTCTCCAGAATTCATTCCTTATATATGTTAATTATTTTTCACAATCTATTTTCAAATGCATTCTACTTACTTTCGATATCTTTAGTTATTTTCCAACTCTCGCTGTCATATGTTAGGATTGAGATAACATTGGAATTGACAATTTATAATTTAGTTTTCAAACTATATAACTTGGAGTTTCATGTTTAATTTAGGCTTTTAAAAGCTGAAATATATATTTGACAATTCGTATAAACATTTCTATTTTGGTATCTCCTGTGCAGTCAAAATTGCTACCCCAATAGGTAAACTGTTCTGTTATTTAAAAAAAATTCAGTTTCCAGCATAATGTCTGCATTACTTGTCATGGGTGTCTTCATTATATTTGTCTTATCGTAGCTTATCTGCGGTTCAACCTTTGACACTATGTGTGATAAATTGTATGTTGTAGATGATGACTATTGATTAGTGTTTTGAACATGAGTAAGATCTTTTTTCTCATATTAGTACCTAAACCTGTACTACAAACACTTATTCCAGGAATACACACTACAAACACAAATCCCAGGAAAACACACTACAAACACAAATCCAGAAAACACACTACAAACACAAATCCCAGGAAAACACACTACAAAGGTAATAAATAATCATGAAAAATTCTGTTGCATTGTTGATAAAGATGTTTAGAGCTAGTTTCATTCAAGATTTATAAATGATTGTACAAATCGCACACAACTGACACTAGCTCTGTGAACATCAATCTAAATTGAAGTTAAATCATGTTGTTATAATCAAGTTATATATATGTGTGTATGTGGTGGGTGTGCAGTAGCATTGAATTATCACAATCCTATGAGTCATTTTATTGTTGAATTTATTGTCATGGATGTTTGGGAGAGGGTTCCAAAACACTACAGGAGAAAAATGTGTATGTTTGCTTGCATACATGTAATAATTTACATCATCATCATCAAGGTGCTATCCTTTATAGGACGTTGCTCTCTTTGCAGCACATCTGAAATTCACTCTGTCTCTAGCCAGTTCACCCACTTCATCGATGGTCATATTCATGGTTTCTTTAATATCTTGTATCCATCTTCTTCTTGGTTATGTCATGCAATTAATAATTTATATAGGGGAGTATTATTGTTCAGGCAGTGTTACAGCAAATCCAGCTGTACAAGACAAGAATATTAATGATATTAAGGGTATGTGAATCAAGAGGGAAAGAATGAGGAATGTTATTACCCAGTCAACCATGGGCAACATATGCATACACTTCGACATATGCTGGGGAGACTGAGCACCTATTGGTCTGTCCGAGTGCTGTAGCATCAGTTAAATGACTCATAAGTTTCTATATTCTATTATGTCCTAAGGTAAGAAGAGGTTAGTTCCTTTTCACAAAAACTATATTGTTTGATAATTCTTTAAGTTGGGGATCGGGGTTAAGCCTTTACCTTGTGTTCGAAGATAGTGGGTTCGATTCCAGACAAAACCATTCTGTTCACGAGTGCTTTTTTCTAGAGACCCCGAGGATTGTTGCAGGAGCTATGAAGCTCATGCTTTGTGCAATACTCTCTGCAGGTGGCATGCTACTTCTGCGAAGAGGAACCGAGCCATATAGGGTAAAACCCGGTGCATTGAAGTCGATCCTTTGACTTTAGACTCCTTTAGACTTCAAGTATATAATTCTCATATATTATTGTGCACCTTTGCAAATTTATACAAACAAAACAAGTGATGTCAAATCATAATCCTTAATATTTAGTTCCAATAGGAACATATGTTTATTACTGTAGTATTCTTCTTGATAGGAAACATGTGCCAAAGTATTGATATGTTCTTGCAATGTTATTTCTGTAATAATTTGTTTTAGGTAGTATGTTTTCTGGTATCATGCTTAATGGCTTCTGTATCTCTCCTATTACATGCATGGTCGGATGTAGAAGTTAGATTCTTTCCTACCAAATATGGTGCACCCAGATCCACATGAGGGGATTCAATTTAATTATTTCAGCAAAATGTATTTTTTTCCTAAATACTACATTGGACATTTAAAAAGTATATATATTTTACATGTTATTATTTGAGTTAAGCTTCATTTTAAACAACTTTTGGCTGGCTCTTTGCTTATAAGCCTGGCTCTTTGCTTATAAGCCTGGCCTAATTATCACTGAAATGTAGTGTATTTGCAGTGAAATGCCATACTACAATAGTCTATGCCGATTTATATTTTGGCTCATCCTTTTGAATTTCACCCTCAAAGATCAGCATCAACTTTTCTTCAGCTCCATCACTGTTCATTGCATCTATGGTTACAGGTTTTTACTACTTTTTGAAATGTTATCAAAGCTGAAGATGTCATCTTCTTGTTTTGTTGGTAACATTATTGAAACAGCTTATCAAAGATGAAGATTTTTATATTTTTACCTCTTTGTTTTGTTGACCTAAAAAACACCTCTAGTGATTCAGAAATGAGCTCAAACAGAAATTAAGTTACTAATGTTTTTTTTAATTGTTGACCATGTCAAACTTCTTTCAAATGTTGAAATTTTGTGTACTTAAGTGTATATGAGATCTATGTTAACCATTGTCGTTTATATCATACAGAATCAAACACTGTTCATAGTTTGATTCACTATCATCTGATAGCAGACATATTTACAGAAATTAATATTTTGGAACATATCATAAGTAATAGAGATATTTCTCATGTATTCTTCTGTTCCAAGACAGGCAATGTTTGTTTTTATAATATCTAAAACACACACAATACTAATGTCTGTAAATATTCTAAAATGTGCATGTGTCTGTTTTTAATAGTTCAAAACAAATAATGATACTAATGTCTGTGTTAAAAGTATTCCCGCCTGTGTGGTGCTGGGGCCCATAGGAAGCAAAAATAGTACCACTTGACCTACAAGGCATGTCGTAAGAGACGACTGATGTAGGACCTAGGGAAGCTACCTAGTAAATAAAAAGCATTGCAGAAATCAGATGTGTTAGCCTACTTGTGAGTGCATAACTGCACAATGTACAATCGCTCTTAGGCTCAGATCACATAAATTATACAGAGTGGTTAACAAGTGGTTGATATGGATCATAAGAAGGAGAAGAAGAAAAGTATTCTTAAACATACATTAGACAAAACATGTAAAAACAAAGTAACCTAGTTTTACAAAGTACAAAAATAAGATGATGGTTCGACTAAAAGGTCTTAATCAAGTTAAGGATACAAAATGAATGGAGAGATCAAGTTAGTTCTTATGTTACATCACAGATACAGTCAGACGGTGACCATTATATCAATAAAACATACATAACACAATTGTATTTTTTTAATAAAGCTCTAAAACTTACATGACACTAGCATATACAAAAATTACTTTTACACCATATTTGTATGTTTGTGGTGGTTTGATATTGCTAAATATTATTTCATTTTATTTTTTCCTTGTGTTCTTTTCACTTGATAAAAATATTTTGGATGAAACATTGATTTTGTTTCATGTTTGTTCTGTAAAATTATTTTACTCCGTATATTAATTTTTCATGCTTGAAATACAGTTGTACTGTTGTCTTACGCTATCATGGCCCAGCAATGGCGGAATGCGGGAGGGCCATTCAGAGTCAGAACTGTTTGATTCTGAACACGACTTTGCTAGCGCATTTTCGCCATGTTTGGTCGGGTATTTTCCGGTTTCGTTTGCCGAGCTACTGAGTTAGTGCTTGAGCAATGCTGTGAGCTATGACTGTTACATGGAATGCTTTTTCTGTGTCAACTGTGCGTTTGTTGTGTGTATTCAGAAAATGGCAGACAGCGATTATGACGAACAAGCTCAATCTATCGTATGCAGTTATATTGCGAGTGCAGAAAGCTGGATTTTGTCATGATTAATGTTCCTTCGACAGGAATTGCAATTCAAGTGATGAACAGTTTTGTGTTGCTACATTAGCGATATGCATTTTATGCGGTGCATGTTGTTTTTGTGGCGTCGTGGCTGTTTCATTCTGGAATTAGTTCACACAGGAAACATTTCACAGTTGTTGCCATTTCGTGTGATTTTCATTGGCACAGGAATGGAGCAATTATGGGGTGACCCGTTGCAGTGAAGTTGGAAACGTATTATGAACTATGAACTATCATGGCATTATTGTCTGTTTTTATACTGTTCTAAAACATACATTATACAAGTGCCTATTTTTATAAATGTTCCAAAATATATATATGAGACTAGTACTTATTTTTATAATGTTCCAAAATATATATGAGACTAGTACTTATTTTTATAATGTTCCAAAATATATATGAGACTAGTA
This sequence comes from Arion vulgaris, assembly GCA_020796225.1. Classification (NCBI taxonomy): domain Eukaryota; kingdom Metazoa; phylum Mollusca; class Gastropoda; order Stylommatophora; family Arionidae; genus Arion; species Arion vulgaris. The sequence goes on along the minus strand of CM036765.1, from coordinate 41,824,491 downwards.
CTTATTTTTAAAATGTCCAACTGAATATTATTATAATATTCACTCACTTACTGATTTTATGATATACCAAAACATTCATGGTACAAGTGCCTGTTCTTATGATATTCCAAAACATCCATGATTTAAGTGCCTTTTTTTATAATATTCCAAAAATCCATGATTTAAGTGCCTTTTTTTTAATGATATTCCAAAACATCCATGATACATGTTTTTCTCATATTTTTTCAAGAAATGTTTTTTTTTACTGACTTTCTGAATGTTTATATGTAATGATATAGTCTGTTCTTATTATAATTTAAAAACATATGTGATAGATGTACCTTGAACAATATTTAAACATGCACATTTCACATGCTTGTGTTTATAATATTCTGAAAGACATGTTATACTGCTCCCATTCCAAATAAATATTTTATTTGTTAATGTTATCTTCATTTTATAGTAGATATTTTAATTGAGGAATAAATATATGAAGTATATAACTGTCATTCTTGCCTGTAGTACCGCTTTTTAGTGCGATCTAGGATGGGGGCATAAGCCTGTAGAATTTAATAGCCACATGGCTAGTGCAGTTGCCGCAAAACTGTTTGGATTATAATTTTTTCTTTATACCCTGACTGAAAAAACTCATTGTTCTTACCGGGGATTGAACCCAGGTCTCCCAGATGGAATACATAATAATGTTATAGCACTAACAGTTTCTTTAGAAATTTCTTTATTCTCATTGTATCACAATTTATAACTAGACTGCAATATCTATGCTTTTCAAACTGACATATCTGTTTTCAGTAAGACATTTTTAAAACTGGGTTTGCCTTTCTCTCTTTGATCCCTGCTCACTTATTTGTACTGCAGGGATGCAACCTGCTACTAGAGCCATCACTTGGAGGGGAAGTTGAGTACCATTTTGTGGTATTGTACTATGTTAATTCTCCATCAATATTCTCACTTGTATACCACCATGTATTGTTAGTAAAAGGTAGTAAAGGGACCCTTTTTAATACCATGTCGTATATTGGGAAATACAGTGTTAGGCTCGTATTTTTCATTGACCATTGACACACAATGGATGATGTAGTCAATATCATGCCGGCCGCCTTTACTTCCCAGTGCTTTTCTGTTACCCAATTGAGACTGGGTTCACCTGAGTGCCATTACATTTGGAAACGAATTATACTCTCACTGTGGAATTGAGTCTAGATCATGCACCTAAGAAGTGAATGCACTAACCTTTATGCTACCTCAGCTCTCCATGTGTGGTGTTATACTTTCGTTCATTCTATTACTGATATCCTCACTGATATACCACCTTGTGGTGTTATAGTTTGTTAATTCCTCACTGATATATCACCTTGTGGTGTTATACTTTCGTTCATTCTATTACTGATATCCTCACTGATATACCACCTTGGTGTTATACTTCCTCATTCTATTATGATATCCTCACTGATATACCACCTTGTGGTGTTATAGTTTGTTAATTCCTCACTGATATATCACCTTGTGGTGTTATAGTTTGTTAATTCCTCACTGATATATCACCTTGTGGTGTTATAGTTTGTTAATTCCTCACTGATATATCACCTTGTGGTGTTATAGTTTGTTAATTCCTCACTGATATACCACCTTGTGGTGTTATAGTTTGTTAATTCTCACTGATATATCACCTTGTGGTGTTATAGTTTGTTAATTTCTCACTGATATATCACCTTGTGGTGTTATAGTTTGTTAATTCCTCACTGATATACTACCTTGTGGTGTTATAGTTTGTTAATTCCTCACTGATATACTACCTTGTGGTGTTAGAGTTTGTTAATTCTATTACTAATATCCTTGCTGATATACCACCTTGTGGTGTTATAGTTTGTTAATTCCTCACTGATATACCACCTTGTGGTGTTATAGTTTGTTAATTCTATTACTGATATCCTTGCTGATAGCACTGTTTGATGTTACATTGTTTTCCAAGTTTGTGGATGTATTTATTCTTCTTTGTGATTAGAGAACTAAATAAACTTCAATGAACTTCAAGCAAATCTATAGGTATTCAGTTTCTATCAAAAAATAACTAGTAGTATGTATGTATGTAGATAGTTCCCTGACTCTCTTGTTATAGTCTGTCGTGGCATAGAGGTAAGTGCTCACCTTTTGCTCCAAAGGTACTCGGTTTGTTCCCCACATGGAGGGATCATGATATTTTTTTAGATTCCTGATCTCTAGGTAGCTGAGATCGAGTTCCTAGTTCTATTGGAGATGGAAGCATTTCTGTCTGATGTATTGAAAAAAAACGTGGTGTATCTTTTACAGGACTTTGTCATCAACAACAGTAAACGTGTCGTCGATTTCCTGGGCACCACTTATACGTCCAGTAGTTTTCCATTGCTTTCTGAACAATGAGGTCTATTTTTACAGTTCGTAAAAATCCAAGGCAACTAATTTGCTTCCACACTTGCCCACTGCAAAGTTTGAACCAGGTATTTTGGATTGTGATCAAGCTCACTACCGCTTAAGCTACAGATGCTCACTGTTGTATATTATAAGATAATGAGGATTATAACACATGTTAGTATTCAGCAAAATTGCAGGAGAACAAAACAGAATGGCAGAAAGAAAACAATTATGAACAACCTAATTACAAGACACAAAATAAAGTCAACATCAGAAGTAAAAATCACTTTTCAACATATACTATTTCTGGTGATCTAAGGTAGCCTATTAGAGCTGACATGACACAGCTATGGCTTGTTTTTTTCTCTCCAATATTTATTGTAATTATTGAAAGTTACTACTGATCTGATAACTTTTTTAAAGAGTTAATTAACTGTTGCTTTGCATGAGATTTATGTATTTGCTGTGTAATTTTATTTATCAGCTATGATAAATTTGTGCACTTTATATGTAACAATTGGTGCTATCTATTCAACAAGATAAAGATAGGAACTAATGGTGTTACTGTTGCAGAAACAAAACGAGCATGAACATCTTATATAGCAATGTTTTGCCCGTGCAGAAGAGAAGTGGACCACAGAAATAACAGAGGTGGTGAATGACACTATTTATAAAGTGCACACCAGACCCTGTTCTATAAATCTCTTCTTATCCTGACGCTGTGAGACAAAGCAAGGTTAAAGAAAAGAAGAAGATACATCCAGCATTCACGTACATAGAATTCCATATTTCGTGCATATGGAACATCCAACTTTAGGAATATCAAACATCTAACTTGCATATCAAGCAGCATTGCCTCATAAATAACTTCATATCCTGGAAGATTGCCTGTATAGTACCGGGGCCCACAAGGGAAGCAAAGGATAGTACCACTGCAACCTACAAGGCATGTCGTAAGAGGCGACTGCTGTACGACTTAGGAAGATACCTAGTAAATATAAAGCATCGCAGAAATCGGATGTGCTTGCCTACTTGTAGGCGCATAACTGGCACAACGTAAATTGCTCTTAGGCTCAGATCACACACAGAGTGGTTAACAAGTGGTTGATGTGGAGCATTCAAGAAGAAGATATCCCGGAAGATGAAATAATTTGGCCACGTTAGCATCAGACGTCAAAGATCCCTTGAACATGACGCTGGTAGAGGTGGGAGAACTTCCTAGAGACATTTATTTCGGCAGGCTGTGATGAAAGCAACGTTCTGCAAGGGACATGCTACTACTTGAACTTTCAGATATAATATCTAAACGCACAATATTGCCACTAGCTTTTCAGTCCTAATGCTGACACCCTTAGTAGTTATAAATATTTATTATTTAATTAACGCTTTTTAAAATGACAATAGCTAAATATTTATTCTGTGATGTAATCTCAAATAGAATTGATTAAACACTTTATATGTAACTTGCAGGAGTGTCACAAATTATTTTTAAAGTTTATCGTATGAAGCATGTTATAGAAGTGTCACTATATTGGTACTGCATCCATAGTTCATCATCAACAATATCATTATTATCATCAATTATCATCATTATCGATAGCAATAATTATTATTCGGTAACTTGTAATGTGCAGAACTTTGCCACCATAATGGTCCTTCAGAACATCTCTCTGTCACAGGCCAGATTTCCTGCTTCTGTTTGCTGTCATGTTTAAGTCATCTATCAAATCTTGTATCTAGCTTTGTCTTGGTCACCTTTTTATTTGCTTTCCATAAATGCCTTTCTCATAATTGTCTTTCCCAAACTATTATGTCTCGTTTTGTGTAGAACTTTGCCACCATAACGGTCCTTCAAAATGTCCATCACAGGCCAGATTTCCTGCTTCTGTTTGCTGTCATGTTTGTCATCTATCACATCATGTATCTGTCATTGTCTTGGTCACCCTCTTCTTTCTTCTTTTGTCGTCACACTGCTACCGGGTTGTTGCCCAGTGTCGTGGTTTTCTGTCGCCACACTGCTACCGGGTTGTTGCCCAGTGTCGTGGTTTTCTGTTTTGTCTTGCGCTGTTCTAGTGGCTTGTGTGATTGTTATCTTTGCTCTTTCACAGAATTCTGCTACGCCATCTAACCATCTTTTCTGTGGTCTTCCTCTTGCCTTCTTTCCCGATGTTCTGTTGTGGAAGACTCTGTATACTGTGGAGTTTGGATGCATTCTTATTAAGTGGCCAAACCACTTCATTCTTTGTTTCTCAATGTAATTCAAGCACGGTTTTGTGCCAACTTTCTTTCTTATGCAGATGTTGGTGATTCTGTCTTTTCTTGTGTTGTTGGTAACTTTTCGCAGGCAACACATTTCACATGTAGCTATTTTTTGTGACTGCGCTTTGTGACCTCTTCTTTGCTTTCCATAAATGCCTTTCTCATAATTATTTTTTCCAAACCATCATGTCTCTTTATGTGTCCAAAATACTTCTTTCCATAATCTTATTTATCCCATCAATCAATTTTCTACCATTCTAACATCTTGTTTGATAGATCTGTTTGTTTTCTTCTCTGTCCATAACATTAAACAAATTTGCATATAAAAATTACAGTCAAAAGCACTTACATGTTTTCCATCTGATATACTAAAATATCTATTTCTCGACCGTTTGTTGCTAATGAAAATATGCATGATCTTAGTACTGGGATTTTTATTGCTCTGTTTGGCTTCATAATGATTTAAATTGCTCAAGTTTTTGTAGGGCAGTGTTTGATATTTTTTTAGTTTACTGCTTGTTATCAATGAATGAACAAAGATGTTCAAAACCGTCAATGTCTTGCCGGGCTCGAAGGGAGCAAAGAATACTAACACTGCGATCTACAAGGCGACTGAGATAGGGGCCTAGGGAAGCTACCCTAGTAAATAAAAACGTCACAGAAATCGGATGTGCTGGCCTACTAGTAGGCACATAGCTGGCACAACTTACAATGGAATTTTCAGTATTCTTCTGTAAAACCACATATCTGTGGCTTCCAGCGATCTTATTGATTGCTTGTTCATTATCCATGATTCACTGCTATACATAGTTATTGATTCAATATAGCACTAGGGTACTTGTGTTCAGTGTCATTGGTAGTGAATTCACACAAAGTTTGTTTTTAATTTTCATAAAAGTTACTTTCGCTTGAGCTATTCTACTCCTTTTCTCTGTTTTACATCTTCCATCTGATGTTTTGAATGACCCCAGATACTTGAACCAGATTATGAGATTAGACAAAGGAAATCCTGTGTTCAAGATGATCAATATAGAAGATGACCCACAAAGATATAATCTCAATTACAAATTAAAAAAAAAGACTTGTAAAAGACAATTCAAATACTGTTAGTTTCATTAATTTTGTTGAAAAAGTACACCAGTTTTTCTTTGTTGAATTCTTTACTTTCCGTTTAAAAATAGTCAGTTACTGTTAGTTATTGAATATGTGCGTTGATCTTACCTTGAAATAAATTTGTTTCGGATCTGAAACTGAGTGTCAGAAGATGTTGCACCCTTTACTTGTACCTTCCACTTTATAATCTTCTTGTTTGTTTTGCGTTCGTTCATTCTATCAACCAAGTTAACCACATTGGGATCTGTGTGGTTTGCATCGAGAACATGAGTACATTGCGCGTCTGTTAAGCTCCTAAGGCATGTAGGACAGACACATTTGAAGTTTAACCATTTTCACTCGCCCGAGTGGTTACCGGGCCCAAATTTGGGGTGTAAAGAATAGAACCACTGTTACCTGCCATGCATGTCTTAAGAGGCGACTAAGGAGGTTTGGCTGAAATCGGATGCATGTGTCCTAAACGTGTAGAAGTCTACGCATTTAGGGGCCTACCAAACCAATGTGCAACATATACACGTTCTTGGCAAAGATCAAACATATCACAAAAGTGATTAAAATTGGTCGTAAGAAACAACGAAAGAAGAAGAGAACCATTTTCACTTTTTCCACTTTTCTCTACTTATTCCTACACTTTATATCTTCAGATTTTCTAATATTCCCTTGCTCTCTACATCTACTCTCACTTTCCAATTTTCGACAAGCTGTCTTCTCTCTGCATTCTTATCTTTTTCTTCTGCGTTCTCACTAGATTGGGATTTCGATTCTCTAATAAAGGCAGTCGTCTGCCTCAGATTATCAGCCACGCCATACAGTTTGTCTTGGATGCTGGTGTAGTTAGTTTTGTCCACGATGGTAGATCCAACATTCTTACTGCGTGGCTAAATCTCCAAGGCAGATCGGCGACCGTAGAATCCGTTATCCCATTCCTCATTGTGAGGGTTGTTGCACCATGTTATGTGCCTTATGGCCTGGTGCATCCGTTTTCTGCAATCATTTGTTTCGGGTTAGCATCCCTAGCCATTGATTGCTACACAACCGTCCCGCAAGGCAACGGGCCGATGTTTTCAAAACATAGCGGCGGTGTCGTGTGTGACAGCGCGAACCATATCCGTCTGCATCCTGTCCAGAATGGAAATAAAACACCACAAAAACACAGTAATCCTGTTTTATCTATAGAATATGTGCACTCCGTGTGAATATTTTTAATCCAATGTACAGAATTAAAACACAATTACTAGCACCGTCACTATACACAACACTCGACCGCCATTTTGAAAATGCAATCACATTCTTATCTAACTTTCCCCATCAGTCCTTGAGAATGGAATCATCAAGAGGAAGGGGCAGACCAAGAAAAGGATGGATTGATGGAGTCACAGACATCTTAAAACTCAACAATCTCACAGCACATCAAGCGACCAAGCGTGCACTATCTCAGAAATCAATCAACAGTTAAACCAGTGACTCCAAAGAGCAAAAAAAGCAGAGAAAAGAAAGAAAGATGTGAGTTATTTTGCATTTGAAAGAGTTTTTATAATTTGGAAAAGTATTGTATAAGAAGAATTCTTCAAGAAGAAGATTGTACTGGTATTCACATTGCACCTCCATCTCTGTTTAGGATGTCTCATTTCCGTGCGATTTCTACTGTAGTGCTTCTCTAGTGACACTTGACTGCATCTTCCGTAGTGTTTGCCCAACTCACCGCCATTTTCTACACCTGACCTGGGTAAATGTGTATTCCTGTCCTTATCCACAGGTTTGTCATTCTCTCATACCATCTCATACTACCCCGAAGACAATTGTTGATAAAGGTCTGAATATTATTTATATTTAACATATGGAGTTATTTGTGTTAAACATGATTTTAGTTACTGTAACCGCATCATTTCTTAATTGGATGGGTAGTTAGCCCATCTCACAACCCCCCAACCAGGAGGCCATATTTTGTCTGACAGTTCTCCTTTGACCTGTCCAGTTTGGGTAACCCTGTTAGGAACAAAGTTCCTGCCAGCATAGATCTCCTGGTCATTGAAGGATGCAAACACCCTCCTCCCCAATCACTACAAGAAAATATAACATAATATGTTAGAAATTACTCTGCTTGATTTGTTGTATACTGACTGAAGAAATTACTTTGCTTGATTTGTTGTATACTGACTGAGGAAGGCTTACTGGTCTATGTATGTTTATTTATAATGTTGATTGTTCCTGCGTCTTTGCTTGATTAAAACTGTCACTGTACCTATTTGTCACATTGTTATTGATGATATTGATCCGTTTCTATTTTTTCTCCAATCCTGTCTTGCCTCACAGCGTCCGGATAAGAAGAGATTTCTAGAACAAACCCTTGTGTACGCTTCAGAAATAGTTTTTTTTGTCGCCTCTGAGGTCCACCTTTTGCGTATCCGGCCTTTTGCTTTGTATCCATTATATCGCAGCAACATTACTCTTTGAGATCCTTTTCTATTTTAGTTTAATTTAGTCGTCGGATGACCATCACTGCACGTCAAACAATTAGTCCATAAGTGCTCCGATCTCTCCCTCAGTATGTCCATCAGCGTGTGGCGACTAACGACACGGTTCTTTGTTGGTTTACAATTCTTCTTTGTCTGCCAACATAGCGTTCTTGTCGAGCTACACCACACCTAACTTTGAGTTCTTGCAGTCTGGTTAGTGTTGTAGATTCACCGCTATTACGTGAATCATGTACACGTCCTCTCTCACTTAAGGAATTTATAATATCAGCCTGGTCCATTGCTCGCCCGCTTTGTACAGCAGCCATACCTGCAAGCCTATCCGCACGTTCATTCCCCTTACACCTGCATGCCCTGGCACAAAAATAAAACTGATCTTTGTCAGCTTAGACCTCCCCAGCGACTCCATCCAATGTCCCCTAGCCCATCCTGTTTCAATCTTCCTGAGCATACTCATTGAGTCACTGAGAAAACATGCATGGATAAAAGTCTGTGATTCTAGCCAAATCATCGCTTTGGTAACCGCCATGATTTCCATAGTGAGACTGCTCGTAGTCACGGCAAAACCACCACTGTCTTCCTTCACGACATCTCTTCCGACCTGAGCAGTGAAAGCCCACGAGCTCCGCACATGTCGAATCACCGAACCATCTATTTTCTATAAGTGGCAATAAAAGTTAACCATTCAACGCAAACAAGACACTAAAAATCAAGTCTTTTTCACGAATTTAATAAGAGACATGGAATGAAGACACACCATAACAAAATATTGATATATATATATATTTGAAAGAATCATATGATTGACAACACAACCAGGTTCACAAAAGCAATAACAAAGATATATCACCCAGCTTGTGACACATTCAACACAGTGAAATTTTAGCTTGTGACCTGCGCAAAATCTGGTAGAAAAGTGGGATCAGTGATTTTTGAAGAAGAATGTTCTATTGAAACAGTTTCCTACTGACAAAATGACTATTTGGATTGTAATTATTCTCTCCTACAATAATGAGTTGCAAATGTTTTAGTGTGTTTGAAAATATTCTTAATAGCCAAAGATACACCAAATATTAAGTATGAACTGAAATGACATTCTTAACGCACTGACTCTTTCCGAACAGAGGAGATTCAGGGTTGTGAATCCCAGTCACTGACCAGATTGAGAGAGATGGGCGTCGATATTGGTGCAGGTCGAAAAGAACGGCATACCAAATATGCAAAGAGATTGATTAATCAACATCGAACTGGCATCTTGGGTCGCTGCTAGATTTGTTGAAGCGGATATCAGAGCACCTATGGATATGTCCAGAGTGCTATTATGATAGTCCTCATATAACTGATAAAGTATACAAGTTTTACAAAGGACAAACCGAGCATTTGATAGCAATTCAGCACCAAGTGATCTGTTGCTAAGATCCTACTCTATGTGGCGACACTGGAAACAATTTGCATCATTGCAGTCTGGAAAAGCGATTAGAGATTGAAGAGGAAAATTATCCATGAGGTGTAGTGGGTAAGTTGTCAGCCATGTCTAGTATGAGATTTGTCAGCATACGAGATGAAAAATCATCTCAGGGTGTCAGCGCCTATATGATGCCTCTCGCTTAAAAGCAATATCAAACGACTGTAATGGTGATCCCATAACTAGAACACTTTCTGATATAAAATGGCTCAGTATATAGAACTGCTGTTGAGATCCTGCTAATTTACTTTAGATTTGAGCTATGTAAAAGCGGACCTGCTTCATTGCTAACCAGAACATAGCAGCCAATGTCCCACTGACTGTAGTGATGATCCAATAACCGGAACACCCAAGAGAAAACAGTTCAGCGCTCAGGGACTGCCTGTTGGTGAACATACCAAATAACTGTTTGCTACCGGATATCTGTAAAAGCTGACCTGGTTCATTATTAGTTAGTTGTCTGTAATTCATGTGCCACTAACTGTGGTGGTGTTCCACTTGCAAGGTATAAGCCTTTGTCTTGCATTCCGAAGGTAGTGGGTTTGAATCTGGGACGTGCCATTCTGTTTATGAGTGCATTATTTTCCAGAGACCCCTAGGATTGTTGCAGGATCTATAGAGTTCATCCTTTGTGCAATATTCTTGACAGTGGTATGCCATTTCTGCGGAGAGGGGCAGAGACATATGGGGTAAAACCTGGCGCAATGAAGTCAATTCTTTGGCTTCATACCCTTTTTTTTTAAGACTCAGATCTGTAGAAATAGATTTGCCCATCGATGCGCGCAATATTTGTCCTAAATGACGATACACTCACTAACCTGGAACAATCTCACAGATAAACAGCTCAGTTTTCAAGATGTTGCAAGGGTTTTAAATAAAATAGGACATAAACTAGCTAGACTCTTAGTCTACTCTTGCACTTTGTTCAAATACCATAGTTTGTATGTCATCTTTTGCCATTAGTAATCAGTTTCACTATAGTCTTCCCCAACATGTAAATATGTTTATAAGTCAATATAATAGTAACTGTAAAATAACATTACTTATAGAAGTAATAAAATAAAAAATATATATAACAAATAGATACTTTCGTAACAGTAGTATAAATGCACCTAATTCAATCTGGTGTTCTTGGTCAAGTAGCGGAGCTTTTTTCTTATATCTTATATATATATATAATTTAAAATCAACAATAATTTCATTCATTTGTTCTCAAGTTATCATTAAAACAATGATAAGATTTTGTATTTGTCCATCCGGAATTTGTTTATCATAACAAAGATTACAATCATAACAAAGATTACAGAGAACTTAATAAATTACAGCACAAATAAAATGTTCAGAAAAAGATATTGATCTGTTAAACTTCAAATACCACGTTATCAAAGTGATCTTATATTACTAGGATATTGATAAAAAAAACCCAATAAATGAAAATCGTAGCATATCCTTTACATGACTTCGCATTGACCACAGTAAACGAATCGTCAATTTTCTAGGCACCACTAATATGTTCAGTAGTTTGCCATTGCTTTCTGAACGGTAAGGTCTATTTTTACTGTTCATAAGAATCCACGCTAACAAATATGTTTCCAAACTGCCGGCCGCGGATTCTGAACCATGTACACTTGGATTGTGATCGCGTTCACCTCTTAAATTACAGGCGCTCACACTAGGGTATTACTAGGTTAATTCACAGCTACACTATTGTGCATTCTTATGTTGTCATTACATATTGAGGTTCAGGGGTCATGAAGATCAAACAATGATAATCAGAGAAAATATTTTAAGCATATGCTTCCTGTAATCAGACACCATCTATGTAGTAGTCTCCATAACTCACTGCACTGCACATTTTGTCAAGAAAAAAAATGCATATGAAAAAGTTCTGCATAGAAATATCTCCCCAGTTTTGCAAAGATAAAAAACTCTCAGTTCTGCATAGGCAACTGTCAATATATGCCCAATTCTACAAGGAAAAATCTCTAGATATATCTCCCAATTCTGAAGGAAAATCTCTAGAAATATCTCCCCAATTCTACAAGGAAAATTCTGAAAATCTCCTTCTAGAAAAATTCTCCCATTCTGCAAGGAAAAATCTCTAGATATATCTCCCCAATTCTGCACGGAAAAATCTCCTTGAGTTGTCACCCAAAATAACCTATAAATATAATTGTAGATTTCAACTAATTGCATATTTGTTCAAAATAATTTATAATTAACAAAAATATAAACCTGGGAAAAAGATTGCATCACATTCTAGTAGATTTTTGGCAGATTATCAAGCTTATAATAGAGTACAAATAAAATGGTAGTATTGGAAAAAATAAAAAATTGTAAAGTTAATACTATACTGCACATATATGGTACAGATAGAAAGAGCTAAATCAAGCTTGGATATTAGATAATTTGCAAAACATAAAGATTGCAGTGCTTAATTACAACACACATAAATATAATTGCTCTTGTCATATTGCATAGACTTGGTTTGTTCAGCCATGTTCCTACTAGAGCATAGAGTTTAAAATGTCCCTTTACACCAATTTGCTATTGTATACTTTTTTTTTTATAGTTCTGTCCACAAAGCTTTGGTTTCCTGGTCTCCTCTACAGTTCATCACTATTGTTCTTTCCTTAAAGGTTCCAGTCCATTGTATATATCAATAGGTTGTTTTACAAGGGTGTGTTTAATCCATCACCACTTTCTCACTTTAATTTTCAGCTACATAAGTTGTTGTCTTGTTCTCCTTTCCATGTATGTGTTTGTATGTGTTTGATACTTCTAATCATGTTATAGGAAATATGTTGATGAATGTCTACAGTCTGTTATTCTTGCTTGGATTCCATGTTAATGAGTCATAAAGGACACATTTTACATTTATATTGAACAGTCCAACATTATTTTCCTGGGAGAAAACTGTCAAGTTCAACCGCACAGTCAGTTGTTCACATATAGATTTATTTAAATAAATGTAAATATATAAAGGTTTCAAAACAGAAACACTTAACTCTTAGTGGACCAGGCTTTGCTTTTACAAGCCGTTTTAGAATAAAAACAACATTTAGTATGGCTCCTTGTAAAAGGCGCCCAACCCAAAGTCACACAGCGTGGCGTTTAGTCCACAAGGAGTTAATGCAGATGACATATGTGTATGTATATGTGTATATATATATATGACTGGAATGCTTTTAATAAAATATTTGACACTGTTGTTGGAACCTGTGCATGTTGTTGGAAAACCTGATGGCACTGTTGTTAGAACCTGATGGCATTGTGTATCAGCTTGTTCAATATGTTGATAGGTTCATATTATTGATACTGATATGAAGTGTGTAGGTTGGTTACAAAATTGTTATTTGTACTAAATAATACAACTGAGAGTAGCAGGACTTGAACCTGTGTCCTCAAGATTTAGAGACCAGTTACCACACTCACACTTTCTAATGAAAATAATAGTTACTTAAATACCAAACAGCCACTACAATTTCTGTTCATATTTATAAAAGATGGATGATACTTGTAATAAACAACATTTGAACTGTCTGTTCTAAGCTCAATATTTAAAAGTATGCCACAAAGTATCAAAATAATTCAGGAAAAATTATATTTTGGTTGACCAAAACAAGAAATGTAAACATATGCACAGCTAAAAACCAAGATTATGTAGATAATGATATCCATATTATATGCCAGTTTGCAATTTCATTGGTATATTCTAAAATAGCAAAAAGAATACAATATATAAAGAATGTGAGCAAGCGTTGAAACATATAATGTAAATATCAATGCTGAATTTTTGTATAGATAAAAAAGCAATTTGAAACGAGATTTACAAAAAATACAACACAATATTTAAAAAAATGGCACAATTAACAATACAATGAACTAAACGTGTGTATATTAAAAAAAAAACCATATTAATAGCAAACAATTTACAAATATAAATAACAATAAGCAGGTAAGATAGAGAACAAATAAATACATAAAGCAGAATATATTATTCTGTTGAAAACAAAAGCAGTGATATATTTTTCTTCATACATATTATATTAATCTGTAGTACTTTGTAAAGGTTGTTAAACTGTTTACTAGATAAAAATGAAATTTAATATTGCGGCATATACTTTGCTGGACTTAGCCATCAACCACAGTAAACGAGCCGTCGATTTTCTAGACACCACTTATACGTTCAGTAGTTGGCTATTGCTTTCTGAGCGGTGAGTTCTATTTTTACAGCTCGTAAAAATTCACAGGAACAAATTTGCTTCGAGTTTGAGCCAGACACACTTGGGTTGTGATCAAGCTCACTACCACTTAAACTACAGACGCCTATGGATAAGAGAAATCAAAGTTTACCCCTTCCACCCCAAATAAATTATATATAGAAATGGCTGCAAACTATTCAAGATGAGTCTTCAGCTTAGTTCTATTAACAAAAGTCTTAGAATAAATAATAATGGTCTCATCTATGTAACTAGCAATAAATGTGACTAAAACACAGTAATAAAACCATAGTATACCAAAAAAAATCTTTACTACATGTGTTACCATTTTGTAGGATGGTGTAGGGCAGGGGGGGGACATGAGCCTGAGGAATTTAATGATTGTATGGCTAGTGCAGTCACAGCGAAACTGAAACTGTTCATGCTAGAATTTTTCTTTATGCCCCCAACAGAAAAAAACGAATTGACTGTACCAGGATCGAACCGGTTCTCCAAAATGGGAGCCCATGCTCTAATCCATTTGGGCAGATGTTCCTCCTAATATGATTAAACATAGTATAATAATAAAATATTGTGACTATAAATAAAGCGAAATTATTTTGTGAAGATGTACATGAAAATGAGTGAAATCTAAAACATAACTAAATCACAGCAATATAATGAGACATTGAATATATATAACAAATATGCCTGTTTGTGGAGTATGTGTTTTATAATATTCTAACAATTTCTTTCTTTTCTGCAATGCTGTTTTGCCTCATAGTGTAAGGATAAGAAGAGATTTCTAGATCAGGTTTTTGTGCGCACTTCATAAATAGTGTTCTAACAATGAAGACTAAATCTGAGATGGAGACATTTTTCTGTTCTGTATAATGTTTGAACAATAAACAAGGGATGGGAAATGTTCCTGATTTATATAATGTTCTAATGTATAATGTAGGTACAAATACATTACAATTAAACATATTCATATCATGTCTCCTTCAGTGAAGCACTAAGAACTAGTTATACTAGGTATGAATCCCTGAGATCAGGTTTGGTGAGGGTTGACGACTGGATTCATTGAGGCAACTCATTTCGCTGCTTAGTGTTGCCCTTGTGGTGCCGAGACCCGCAAGGGAAGCAAAGAATAGTACCACTACGACCTACAAGAAATGTTGTAAGAGGTGGCTGAGGTAGGGGTATAGGGGAAACTATCCCAGTAAATAAAAGCGTTGCAGAAATCAAATGTGCTAGACTTCTTGTAGGCACATAACTGGCACAATGCGCAATCGCTCTTAGGCTCAGATCAAAGTGGTTAATAAGGAGTCAATATGGAGCGTTCAAAGAAGAAGATTAGGTAAGGAAAGAATAGGATCCACTACTGTTGTCTAAGTCTGTCTTCAAATAAACAAAGGGATTGATGTATGAAGCTAAGTGTATTCATTACAAACAAGTAAGTAGGTAAAGTACCATTGTTAGAGCATGTCAATTCTTTGGCAAAGTCTATCTTTAATGAGATCAATAGTTTCTTGTAATGGTAGTATATTCTGTGAGAGACTGCTAATTGTCCCCTCTGAGATTGACTTGGTTACTGAACTGACATCACAGCACTCCTGGCAGACCTAAAGGTGCTCAGTCTCCCCAAATAGATGTCCAAGGATATGCATACTGATGTAGTTTGCAGGTTAAATACACTTCTCTTTCTGCCCCTCAAGCACCCAGCTCTACTTGTAAAATGTATAATTACAAACTCCATAAATCGCTGAATTGATTCAACATTACTTTTAGTATCCTCATACAACAGAAGGTTGTGGAGATACAGAAGAACATCCCCCTTATCCATCCTCTACTATATGCATGAGATTGAATAGCTCCAAATTATATCAAAACAAAAAATTATACCCACATAAAAAAAATACCCCACATATAAATTTGAACAAAAATTGCATAAAGTATAAAGGCATTAGACATTAGTTTCAATCAATGTCTTGTTTTAAACACATGAAACATCTGAATTTATCTTACTAGTATTATTGTTTGAAATCATAACATTTGCTGCAATCTTGTTCTGAAAGGTGATGGTAAATTTAAAAAAAAGGCATAATTGTCTTACTTTGTAATATAATGCTGGTGCTTAATGCAACTGTAGAGTGATGCCATTACATAGATACATCAATAGTGAATGCTTATTGGAAATGTTGTGGGTACATAAATTCAGTAGCAGATAAAAATCAATGCTTCGATCAAATGATCTTTACCAAAGATGGGGCACATTAAAACTGCAGCATACAAGAAAATAGTCAACAAATAACTAAGACTAAAGAGATGAACAATAAAAATGTAAATCCTGGAATGAGCATGTAAATTTATGCAAAGTAATAACATTGTGAGCAAACAATCATTAACATAATAAAAATGTTATAAATGAGAAGAAATGAAAGTAAAAAAAGTAGGGTTATGGGTAAGATAAAGACAAATATTAGGTAATAATAGCTGGGGGTAAGGATAAGACGTAGTAAATGAGATGACAGAAGTGTCAGCAAACTAGAAGCTGACCAAGACCATATTCCATCTTCATGTGGATTAAAATAGTAACATGCTGCATTACTGCAATATAGATATGCAAGTAGAGATCAAAGAGGAAAGGTAAACCTGGTCCCAAAAATGATGTGCTAAAAGGGATGTGTTGATTTAAAAGACGCAAACTTTAAACTGTGACACAACATAACAAATTTCCTGTTCAGGGTAAATGAAGAAGGAGATAATGTCTGATAATGTGTTTAAAGTATGTGATTTGAAGAACACCAGTAGAAATAATCAATGTGTATCAAAAACAAAAACGATTCTTATTATCAGAAAAGGATGAAAAAATTGCAGTGACATGGATGACATGAGTGCTTAATTATCTGAGCTATTGACATGCAGCTATGGGAGGGGATGGGGGCGTGGGGTGTCCCAAAGATCTCAAGAGATATCTTACAGTTTTGGCAGAAAAAACCAATGTCACTTGCCAGTTCCTCTTATAATTGCAACATTTTGTAAATACTGATACTACTGGTATTTTGGAACATGTATGTAAAACTGTCTTTTATATAAGCCAAAAAAAATGTCAGCAACCTTTTCAGACCTTAGGGTATGAAGTGTCTGTCACTTTACATTTCTATTCCCTAGTGTACAGGAGTTGGGAGGGTCAATTTATTTCCTCTGTGGAATGTCAAGCGTAGGATTGAACCCACAACCCTCTTGTGTCAGAGTCGATAGACAAACACGCTATAAGCTAATCCATTCCAAGTCATGTGATATTCAGAAATGATAAGAAACACATCTAAATCACATAACCACATATTTGACAAAATGGTCTGGTACGATGTATGGTGTCAATGACTGCTACAGTTATTTTTCAAGATACTTAACTAGAAGGTTCTTCTAGCTGTTACCCCACCAGTAAGCCTACAAAGGTAAATTTGTAGCACATAATTCAGGATCAGGTTTGAAAATATAATTTGAGACTGAAATATAATCTGATAAGCTAGAGAAGAATGGATAAATAGGCTTTTTTCAGTGGAGGTCTACGTTTTTAGTAGGGACATTGTGATAAATTTTCATTTAAGCACAATGTACAATAGAAGTAAGAACATGCAAATAGCAGGATTTATGATATGTCTATAGATGAGAGGAATGTACAGAAAATAACTATACACATCAGTAAGTGTATGTATAGTGCACATATGAGTTAAGTGTATGTGTAGTACACACATCAGTATATGTATGTATAGTACCAACATCAATCAGTGTATTTATAGTATTAGTTTAGTCGCTGAATCATCATCACTGCACATCGAACCAATTAGTCCATAAGTGCTCTGATCTCATCCTCAGTATATCTCTCAGCGTGTGGCGACTAACAAGACCGTTTCTTTGTTGGTTTACTATTCTTCTTTGGCTACCAGTCTAATGCTCGTCTAGCTACACCACATTTGACTTGGAATTCTTGCAGTCTAGTTAGGGTTGTAGATTCACCACTATTAATATGTATAGTATACACATCACTAAGTGTATATATATATATATATATATATATATATATAGTATGAAATGATACACTAAGTGTATATATAGTATATACACACCTCTGAAGTCGGAGAGGCTAGCCTGAATGGCGAGGGACACTGATGATTGAAAAGCAAGCCTTCACGCAAAAATCAGAAACACCATACTTGATGCCCTGTTTATGCCTGAATTCATAGCAAGCAAAGGAGAAGAAGAAGTATATGCATCAGTAAGTGTAAAATACACTGAAGTGTGGAGACCACATTGACCAATGCTGATGTTAACATGAAGTTTACAGAAGAGGATGAAATACAGAGCAAACAAAAATAAACAAAACAGAGCAATTTAACCTTCTCCCAATAGTGTCAATAGCATCAACAAAGTATGCACTATACATAGCACTGACAGAGACTTAACAGTGTCATCATATCTTGATTACAGATAATCATTGAAGAACCAAGCTTAACAGATCAGGTCAGTAAACAAAACAAAAATACGCTTGTCTATTCATATTAATTTTACACAAATTTATCAATATTAAAGTAAAATCACAACTTAAAGTGACAACACACATTTTTTTGGGGTGTTAATACGGATGAAAATCAAGATGAATAAAAACAAAATAACTCAGAATGGTAGAGATACAAATTCAACAAAACAATAAATTACAACAAACATATTTTTTGTTAAACCAAGAGAAATAAAAATAGCTCTAAAAGATGGATTTCACTTACAGAAGTTTTAAATATGTGACATATTTAAAAAAAAATCGTGCAGATAATAATACAAGGTAAAACTTCTGATATATCATGTCAACACATGATATATTTAAAGTGTTAGATGTATGACAAATTCTGAAGTTAAGTCTAATGTTAAAAGACATGGAATAATTAGTGAGAAAACCAACCGTCAGTATTCACAATAACTGTTGACAATTAAATATATTTATCAAGTAATCCATGACTATGATCATATAAAAATGAAGAGAAAAAGGGATATCAAACTCATATTCAGTTTTACAAAGAGCTCGGCAAAGGTTGATTTGTTCCTCAGTTTCACCATCTTTTTTAAAACTCTCATATTTGAGATATATACTTGGCGAAACACGTTAAAAATAAAGTACTGTAGTTTTACAAAAACAGTAACGATACAAAACATTTTGACCAAAAGGCCTTTATCAAGCAAAGGATACATAAAGGCCTTTTGGTCGAAACATTTCTGTGTATCATTATTGTTTTTGTATTTTGTAAAGCTAGAGTACTTTGTTTTTACGTTGCCCTTGCTACATAGTTTTACTGCAGTCTTCCTTATATCGCTATATCTATATATATATATATATGTACAAAGTAGACAACCACTGAGATTTCTTAGATGTTCTGTAGTATAAAATAATTCAGCATTAATGTTCAATTATCAGTGATATAACACTAAACAAAAGTTATCACAAACAACTTAACATTCTAGGTTGGTCCCAGGTAAATGTATATTATATATGGCCTTTTTTTGTCTTTACAGTTGGTCAATTAATAAGCAAGGATGAAGTGTCTTCTCCATTTATGCCTAGTCTGGGCAACTGATTTAGGGAATGTGCCAAGACAATTTTGCAGAAACCCCTATTGTTCTACCCTACTGTTTATCCAAAGGAAGACAAAGTCCATATATTTGGAATCACGCAGGGTTTCCAGCAGATGCCAAAAGATGGAATGGAATACACACATAACCATCAACTGCCTTAGGTCTTTCCTCCGGATTTGTGGTCAAGGTTTACTCTTCTAACCTTCTGCATAACTGTACTGACCCCACAAGGCAGTGGAGATTTTATATCAGGGTTTACTCCCTTAGCTTTTATCTAAAATGTATATTACATGTAGGAAAAAATGTAGTATTGTTAGACTCAAGGAGCATGCTGATATAGCAAGTATGCCTGGAAAAAGCAGCCAAATATACAAAATCTCAATATGGTTGCTACATCCGTTGTCTTTCAAGACTAGTGGGATGACATTAAGTACATAATGATAATTAGAAATCATTTTCATCCTTTATTTTATTTGCTCCAAAAGAAGAATAGGACCATAGCTGCAGATAGTCTTGTACAGGAAATCTGAATCAAAGAATGTTTTGTGTTCTTGTAGTCATGGGTTTTGTCACAATTTTAGTTACTAATATTTTCTTTTACCTTAGTTATACATTTTTGTCTTTGTTATCTAATAGTTTCCTTTCCCTCTTGTTTACTAAGAGCAGACCATGCAAATGGGGTGTCCTGCCACAACCCAGGGAATCCATGGGTGGAGGATAGTGGAACTTAATGAAGTACCATCTACAATCAAAGTTAGCTTCATATTGAAAGAACAGGCAGTCATAGACCAAACATCCATGCTTGTCTAGTAGGATGGGGTGTAGAAAAGGTGGCGCTAGTATTTTCAATGAAATACTTCATAAGTGTATGACAAGAACGTCAAGCTAGCAAGAGTCACTATAAGCTCTAGCCACAGTGAAGAAAACCTTCAAAAAAAAAAACCCCAACCAAACTGCTGACTTGCAGCTACCACTGGGAGATGGACATACTATAGAAGACAACCCGGACTTAATTTTCTGACCACAATTATAATTAGTTTTATTAAAACATACATTTTACTACATGTTCTACAATCCATTAGCAAACAATGTGCAGTTTTTCATAGATCATTTAATAAGAAAATACCAAACTCGATTATTTGGTCTCAATTTATAGCTCATTCATTGGCTAGTTCAATGAATTTAAACACCAAAACATAGAGTTGTTCAAAACTCACAGTGGTCAACTTCCTGGTTAACATGTGAAAAAATGGTTCCCAAACTTTCTGAGTTGGATGGAAATTTGGAATCTCTGAAGGAACTATTGACTGTGTAAGTGTTCCAACACTTGCACTTTAATTAAGTTCAAAAAGACTAAACCACCATGGATCATTCTCGATGAAGTTAGGCCAGTCTCAACTAGTTTCTTTAATGGTTTCAATAGTATTACTAAAATATAGAATTTATTTTCAGTTATTGATCATAATACATTAATAATATTTCAGTATCTAAAAATATTTGTTAATAAGAATGGCCGTAGACTGAACAAAATGAAAAGCATTTGTTGCTGCCCTTCAAGTCAATACAGGCTATTGTATTCACTGACTACTCCGTTGGACAATCGTCATTTACACCAGAAGAACTTATTTAACAATCTACTGCAAATACCATGAAATAAACTACAAAACTTAATATTGACTAAATAATTTACATTCAGTAAAAAACTGACTCCTTTAGAAACTGAATCTCACCCTGCAATAAATCATTAACGCCACAAATTTTGATTTTTAAAATAGGAACACAATTAAGATTGTCCATCCTACTAAGATTGTCATAAAAGACAAATAAACAGGATTATACAAACTTATGCAAAATAAAAGTCAGACATATTACTTTAAGAGGTCCGTCTGCCCAGCGTGTTCGTAGCGCGTTGGACTACGGGTGACTATCCTCTGTGTGTGCGGGTTCAATTCCCCGGGATGGCACAAAAGCCACCGATTCCCCAGATTTACGGTGTTGTGGCACCGAACCGAAGGGTTACGATGTCCATGGCACCGAGCCGAAGAGCTGAAAAGCTCAAGTGCTTCTGGATCAGAAAAAAATTACTTTAAGAGTATGTGGAAATGCTGTGGAAATGCTGTGAAGCAGGTTTCTTATAATGGGCATTGTAGCAGCAATCATTACTTTTACAGAAAAAAATGTGTGGAAATGCACTTGAAGCAGGTATCTTATATAAGGGTCACTGTAGCAGCAATATTCTGCTTTTTTTTTTTTAACTGAACACAAAAATGAACAATAAGTCTGCAACAAATCATTGATAGTAATAATTATTCAATAACAAATCCAAGATAGTAGTGAACACTCAGCACCAAATCATTGGTATTAAATGCTCAATAAGAAAGAAATCACAATAATAAATGCTTACATAAAATAATAGTGTTATATTTACTCAATAACAAATCATTAGGAAAAAACTGCTAACTAATAAATCATTGAAAGTAACTATTCACTAAGCAGCTACTAATAGTAATAACTGCTCAGTAACCCGTCTTTATCGCCTGTAATACCGCTTTTTTGGGTGATATAGGCCAGTGGGGACATGAGCCTGAGGAATTTAACGGCCGCATGACTAGTGCAGTCACAGCGAAACTGATCAGGAAATTCCTTGACTGTACCGGGGATCAAACCTGGGTCTCCCAAATGGGAGCCCACACTCTCATCTATTCAACCAGGTGCTCCTCTTTTACTCAGTAGCACATTAGTGAAAGTAATAACTATTCACTACGCAGCCACTGACAGTAATAACTGCTCAGTAACAAATCAGTGAAAGTAATAATTGCTCAGTAACAAATCACATTGATAATAACAAATGCTCAGTAACAAAAACATTTACTTAATAACAGATCAGTGACAGTAATAAATGCTTGGCAAAAAATCAGTGACAGTAACAACTGTTCAGTGACAAATAAGTGACAGTAAATATCACTCAGTAACAAATCTATGACAGAAGTAAACGCTCCATAACAAAAATATATATTTTTTCTCAGTATCAAATAATTGCCAGAATGACACATATCGATTAATTTTGCATATTTAAAACCTACCACATAATTGGTCATGTTTCTACAAATGTAAATAGCAGAGGGCTACATAATAAAAGAGAACAAATAGTCAATTATTTTACAGCAAACACAAAAAATGGTAATGTACAGAACAAAATAAAATATACTAAGTCTTCCGCCTTGCTAAACATTGTGTTTAATATACTCATTGTGCATCATGTTGGATGATGTTGGTGATCATGGATCAAAACTGTCCCGAGCATTGACTTTCAATTCGGAAGTTGACATTTTTCTGTGCCATGAAATAATAGCTGTCCATAATTTTATCTCTGCTGTCCTTCCATGTTGACTTTACTTGATAATGTAAGTTCTAATCCTCCTTTTCTCACAAAATGGATTGTCTCTTTTGTTATGTTGATAATGATCTTTCACTGTATATTTACCATTTTCAACACATCAATCCTAATCATTTTAACACTATATAGGATTCTCATTTTTAAAATGTCATACATTTAACAACAACAAATATGAATTTTTTTAAAATACAATTATATCAACATACATTTTCTGAGTGCTGGCAAGCGAGTGGTTAGAGCACTAATTTAGCAATCAACTGGGACTAGGATTACTTCCGGGGTTTAGATATACACTAGTTCATTGAAATTTGGTAAGTTGTATCTTCTGAGTTAAAGAAGGAACATTTATCAGAGAAGAAAACTAGCCACTTCATCTAATGTTCTGGTGTCTGATATAGCACATAATGAAGTGATTATATGCTATGTTTGCTCTTTTATTCCCTTCCATTCCCAACTGATTGTATTGCTGCAACTTATCAAAATTTACATTCGTTTTTTTAATTCCGTGTTCCTAATGAAACACAGCGTTGAAATTATTTCGAATGTTACTTCAGTAATTCATTGCAATTTCTTAACAAAATCAGTTATGAATTTGGACTATCAGCCGAAATCTCCCAACCCAATAACCAGACAATACACAAACTTGTACAGATAGATTACTGATACAATTTTATGAACATAAAACCCCATTTTATAATACACCACAAACTGAATTATATTGTAGAACAGGGTCGGATCTGACTTATCACTGGGGAAGCTGGGAAAAACTCTTGCCACATTATATGCTATTGGATTACCATTATTTTTTTTCAAATTTCAGATCTATGGATAGGTAGTCATTCAACTCAGTTTTATTGTAACATCAACCTCAGACATGTCCAACCATTTGTCAGCCACATAATTTTATACGAAACTCAAACAAGAAGCTAAAAATATAACAGAGTAATAGTAACAGCTTGGCATGAATCAGCTCTGACAGCCTCTCTATGAGCAATCAGATGTAGTACCATGCTACAGTATAGCACCAGATGTGGTACTTTAAAGTAGGGTTTTCTGTTTCTAAAATCTTAGTTACCTGTCTGTACAAAAGTGTGTTCTATTGGATAATATATATACACTTTGGACTGAAATTAGGATATGTCTGTCCTATATGAATCAGGGGCCTAACAGAGGTGCAACGTACACATGCTCTTGGCGCAAACCCCACAGATCACAAAAAGAGGTTAACTTGGTTGATAAGATGAACGCAAACACACAGTAACATTTACCCCAGACATTTGCAACCAGTGCATGACCAGTAACATAATTTAATCAGGACCTCAAACAGATACTAAAAATATAGCTAAAGTGATAGAGAACCACCAGTGTAAGATCACATTAAGGTTTTGGAACAGGACTCTTGCAATCAGATCAAATACAGTCTTATTTTCGTTAGTAAAATTTTACCAATACTAAAACTGAACAATTAAACTTAGTTCTCTATGTGACCAACTAAAATAAAATGATCGCTTAAAAGCAAAACAACTCAACAAGTATCTGAGGAGCTCTTAGATACAAAGAAGTTCCAAAGATTTACAAGTTTAGCATTAGAAAGTAATGTTGATAATTGGCAATTGCAATACCAAGTTCAAGAAACCTGGCTGATATGTGGCAAGCATTGATAAAACTGAAACAACAAGGCTAAAAATGAATTAAAATATTATTTACAATGCATAAAGTAGAAAAACACGAGGATAAAAGTACTTCTTGCTGAACACAAATTGACATCAGTGGAATGAATATGCCACATGCAATCACACACAAACACAGATGATGCTGTAGCTCATTGGAATGATGTTTGACTGAAGCATCAGCAGTACAAATTACATTATATAGTCTTTTTGTGAGGTTGGTAAAATAGGGGTACTCACATGCATAATGTCTTTATCAAACAGCCAATAACTTCTTTCTATTATTCCCACAAACAGCAGGAAAACCCTAGCATTTAATCATAACATATTCAATAATCTTTCCACACTATAGAGTTGACAAATGAAAGAAAAACTAGATAATTCACTGGACAGCTTAACTGATTGGCTCCTATAGGCTGATGGGAGCGCAACTATTTATTTGTTTTTAGAATAATCTTAAAGAAAATTCATTTACCTACAAAATGGTATATTACTCATAAAAATATGTTCATAATTAAGAAAACTGCAGCTGAATTTGTACATACACCTGCAATGGGAAAATAGAACCGAAATTTAATTCAGCCACAACCTGTTTTTCAATTTAGTAGCTAATCAGTTAAAGTCATAAGATGGTAAAATGTAGAAGGTCTGAAAAAAAATTCAAGCTGTCAAGATTCATTAAAATTTGCAGATGTCCAAGCTGTCATGATGTGAGGGTCTCAATAAATGAATTAGATTTAGTGTACATATAAATGCAAAGGCTCTGAGCTGTCATACGAGGTTGGATAAGGCTCTCAATAGCTAAATTAGATTTAGTATTTACAATTGTGCAGACCTGTGCTGTCAACAGGAAAAAGTAGGAAAAGGTGGGTTGCTCAATAGGGACATTAGAGATAGTATTTATAAGTGGATAGCACAGAATACCAAAGCAGGCATTGAAGTGGAAGGTAAAGTGTTCAAGAAAGAGAGAATGCCCTAGGGAAACGAACTTTGAAGAGGCAAGAAATATCGGACACAATTCCTTGGAAGAGAGTGAGTTGCCCAGGACAGAGCGGTATGGAGAATTAATTGCAGGCCCTATGTACATACAACGTTACAAGAGGAACATATATATTAACAAGTATAGAGAGCTTGGATTGTTATAAGATAAAGGGGTGGGATGCTAAATTAAAGTTAGTATTTATAACTGTGAAGGCTCAGGTCGGAAAAAGGAGAAAATTGATGCTCAATATGATTTTGTGTGGAAAATGGGAAGGTTCAGACTGTCAAAAGATGATAGAGTGCTAAATTAGACTTAGTATTTCTTAAATTAGAAGATGAAATACACGAAACACAAGCAGGTTTCAGACGAGGTAGAGGCACTAGAGACCATATTTGTAGCATGAGACTCATTATCGAGAAATGCAGAGAATACAACACAGACCTGCATGCATGTTTCATAGACTATAGCAAGGCTTTCGACCATATACAACACCAGAAAATGTGGAACATCATGAAAGACATGCACTTTCCAACACACATAATACAACTCATAGAATCTCTATACCACGAACAGGCAACCATTAAAATAGTAGGTGAAATAGCTGAATGGTTCGAGATTCAAAAGGGGTATGACGGATGTATTTTGTCACAATACTTATTCAACATATATGCGGAGAACATCATGAGGAATGTAAAAGACGATGCCAACTATGTGAATTACGGCCCTCTCACTATAGGCGGCAAATTCATACCAGAGCTTAGATACGCAGACAATACAGTATTATTATCCACCAGCAAAGAAGGTTTGGAAAACCTAATCATGACGACCAAGAAACATAGTGAAGACCAACATCTATATTTGAATGCATAAAAAACAAAAATATCAACTGACAAAGCAAAAGGCTCACCTAACATCCAAATAAACAATGAAGAACTCCAATGTGTACAGAGCTACGAATATCTGGGCTCAATAATTAACAATAACGGTGACTGCTCCAAAGAGATCTCAAGAAGATTGGCAATAGCAATCAAGAAGCTAAACACAACGAAGAACATGTGGCAAAGCACCAGCAAAATATTAAAATTAAAAATATTGAGAGCATTCATTTTCCCAGTGGCTACTTATGGTTGTGAATCATGGACTATTACACAAAATTAAGAACGAAAATCCAGTCCTCGAAACTAAATGCTACAGAAAGATCCACGAATACCATGGACTGAAAAAGAAAGAACACTGATATCCTGAAAGAACTAAATGTTAAAGAGAATTGGCTGATAAACAACATACTATACAGAAAAATTACATACTTTGGTCACGATGGCTTGGAAAGAAAAATACTAGAGGGCAGGGTCCCAGGACGCAGACCAAGAAGAAGATGGCTACAAGATATTAAAGAAACCATGAATATGACCATCACGAAGTGGGTGAACTGGCTAGAGACAGAGTGAATTTCAGATGTGCTGCAAAAGATCAACGTCCCATAAAGGATATGCACCTTGATGATGATTTCTTAAATGTGGAAGCCTGGGGCCTCACTAGTTTAGTTAATGGACCTCAGAGATGGTGAAGGGCACTGTTTATGTGGCACACTTAAAAGCCTGTTCTACAGGTCTCTTCTTATGCTGATGCAGTGAGGCAATACAGAGTTAGAGAAAATAAGAAGAAAGCCTAGTACTGTCAACTGTGTGAATTCAATAAATGAATAAATTTCCTATATAATGCTCAATTCTGTAAAGGAACAATAAAAGAACAGAAAAGTATCTACTATTATTCTTTAGCTCTATTTTCTAATGTCACTAAGTTGGAAAGAATATTTCTAATATGGAGAATGATTAATTTTGTGACTTGTCAAAATCTACTGAATATCGTTTCTATAAGTTTCAAATTAATATTCAAACTCTGGACAGGTTACAACATGCTCCAGTCACATGAATAGGGAATTAAAGGTCGATGAGATGAAGGTCTCCACCTGTGGTCAAGAAGCACAAGATACTGTTTATATATTACACACAAAATATTTTCACTTTTAAATTACACTGTAGGCCGTGGTCGTACTACAGAGTTGTGCACTGTTGTTAAGATCTCCCTGTGCAAGATAAAGAGATCAGAGCACACATGGTTACTCACCAAAGTGCAATGATGATGGTCCTATCAATAAATAAATATTTCAGACATGCACCACTTATACATCCTTGAGGAACCAAAAATGGCCATCCCACAATCCAGTATTTGTTATCATTTATCATTTCGAAA
This sequence comes from Arion vulgaris, assembly GCA_020796225.1. Lineage (NCBI taxonomy): Eukaryota > Metazoa > Mollusca > Gastropoda > Stylommatophora > Arionidae > Arion > Arion vulgaris. The sequence goes on along the minus strand of CM036765.1, from coordinate 41,796,660 downwards.
TTTCAGTCAAGCTTTCACTTCACTATTTTATAATCCCATTTACTGGGAACAAACTTGAACTTTTCACTACTTTTGACAATGTCATCCACACAGATTCAAATTTCTTGATTGTCTGTTCTTGTATTATTGTCAAACTTAATTATATCTGTTTTATTTTGTTGTGTAAATTTTCAATTTTTATTTGGTATTGAATGTTACTTAAATCAACCTTTCATACCAAACTACTCAACGGTGAATTGATTAAGATGTTTGTATGTTGTTCTGAAGGTTCTGGGTTTGAATCCGGACTGAGATACAAATGTAATTTTTTCATGAGATCCCTAGGTTTTGTTGCCAGAGCTATAGAGTATGTCCTTTGTGTAACACTCTTGGCAGATGGTGTGCCATCTCTGCCGACATGGACGGAACCATATGGAGAAACATGTTGCAATGAAGTCAATCCTTCGCTGCTAGACCTTTTTTCATACCATATTACATGCTACATTTTATCAACCATTTAAAGACATCAAGTTAATACACAAGTGTGTTTAGCTGTAACAACTTTCTATACATTTAGTGCAGAATAAAATAGGTGTAATCAAATGGAATTTAAACAATAAGGAAAGAAAATAAATTGACAATTACAAATTCATAATTTCTCAAAAATGAATACATGAATATGTAGTGCTTATACAAAGTTTTGATGTTGGCTGTATCAAACAGAGATGAAAAAAACACACCAAAAGCTATCATTACTGCATGTAATATCACTTTTTGAGCGATGTAGGACAGGAAGGACAGGAGGGACACGAGCCTGTGAAATTTAATGGTAGCATAGCTAGTGAAACTGTTCAGGTTAGGATGTTTTCTTTATGCCCTCGACAGAAAAACTCCTTGGCCTTAGTGTGGATTGAACCCGGTCTCCTGCATGGGAGCTGCGCTCTTATCCATTCAGCCAGATGCTCCACAGAGATTCATAAATTTATATAAAATACATGACATTTTGTGCTTTCAAGTTTCTAACCACATACATTCAATGTCTATTTATTTGTGTACAAAAATGTTATCACACTTTTTAGACAAACTCAATTTTTAAAAAAAGATCATATGCTACAGGGAAGAAAACCCAACCATATAACACTGTCACAGAATGAGAGAGGGAGAGAGAAAATGTGAAGCTGTAACTGTAGTGAAACATTCACTTCATAATTTTTTTTTACATCAGGACACATATACATTGCAATGTATACTGAATCAACCAATACACTGGCTTTGGGTAATCTTAAAAAAATACTGTGGACCAGTATATCGGCTCACAAGGGTGAAATGGTTAAGATATAAACAGTAATAAAATTACACTAGGTCAAATATATAACAAGCACAGTTACTGTTTCCTTTTGGCAAAGTTACTATCAGAATGGACTTTAGTTGGAATCTCTGTTTCGTCAACCACTATTCTTTTAGGGTTTTTTAATGGTCTGTTGTTGCATGTATTCTGTTTGTTTATAATGAAATTGTTCTGTCAACTATCTGTTACTTATATAAGGTCATCACAAACTTATATAAGGTCGTCACAAGTTTCAGTACTGGATACACATAGCATTTACTGATAGTAGTTTGCATTTATACCACTAAATTGTGTTAAGGGGGGGATTCGGTGGTATGGGGATCATGAAGCTATTTTCGTTGTTTTCACATTAATGTAAAATTTGTATAACCATTTTGAAAGATTATGACTTAGAATATAGAAAACATTTTTTTTTACTAATTTTTGTCTCTATTCTAAGTCATAATCTTTCAAAATTGTTATACAAATTCTACATTAATACCAAAGCAACGAAAAAGTTTCAAGACCAGAATCCCCCCTTAAAGACTTACTTACTCAAACACTGTGCTAAGTTTCAAGTTGGTATGTGTATATTATCTTATTGTATACAGTACTATCAGTTGGGAAGTGAAATAGCAAGCTTAAAAGAAAAAGGTGTTTAACATCAAGTTTTGCTATTTGTGAAACTGCTTCTTCTTAATCTTTCTTTGCTCTATTATAACCACTTTGTTGGGGATTCTTTGTGCACTGCTGCTGAGATCTTCCTGTGTAAGAAAGAGATCGGAGCACACAAGGTTACTTACCGAAGTGCAATGATGATGGTCCCATCAATCAATTATAACCCCTTTATAAGCCACTCTTTGTGATTGTTTTGGTGTGATATTAAGCCATTTAAGTTGTATGTATACTATGCTAAGCTTACAGCAAATCTGTGTTTTTTGGTCTGGCACATTCAGTTTTGTCATGATTTTTGTTTGTTCCGATTCGCTCACTCTCTGTTGTTTTATGATAGTACATTTAGTAGAGATTAAATTTAACCTTCAATATCTCAAATTGTGTATAACAGACTGTCATGGTTTCCAGGACATTATAGCAGGAAAAAGAGAAAGCTATGGGGAACTCACGAGGAACTCCAACTGACATGCAGCGTCACAGAGGCATCCCATTTCATGGTTTAGATGAGCATACAAAACCGATCGTAAAGACAAAGATAGCAGGATATGACAGAACTTACCTACTGGCAAACACATCAAGAGTTCAAGACACAAATCAAGATATATATATATATATATATAATAATAGAGACAAGTGAGGGAAAGTCAATCTGAAAATAATCTCAATAAACTCTCTCCTATGAAAGCCTCAAAATTCAGACTCTGGACAGATCGCAACAGGCTCCGGAGCCACATGTACAGGAAATTAAAGATCTCAAGTGAGATGAAGGTCTCACCCTGTAGTCTTCTTCTTCTTTCTCGAATCCGTATGCCTCACAGCGTCAGGTCAGGAAGAGATTTCTAAAACGGGCCTAGTATGCGCTTCGTAGATAGTCTCTTTCGCGCCTCTGTTATCTCTGAGGTCCATCTTGCTGGCGCCTTTTGCTTTGTACCATTGTATCGAGCAGCATTGCTCTTTGGGTGCACTGTCTGATGGTAATCTGCTTACGTGACGAACCATTTAATTTGTTGTTTCTTGATGAAGTCTAGTACTGATGTTGTACCCACTTTTTCCTGATGTCTTCATTTCTCAACCGATCTCTTCTTGTTACACCCAGCATTCTGCGGAGACACTTCATCTCTGTTGTGACTAGTTTTCTTCTATCGTTTGTTGTCAGCGTCCAGGTTTGGCACTGGTAACATAATGTGGGAGAAAGATTGTGTTGAACATTGCTCTTTTGTGTTCATGGTGACGTGTTTGCATCTTAAACACAAAAAGAGCAATGTAGTCAAGCACTACAAGACACTATATATTACAGACATGCCCCCCTTTATACAGCTTGAAGAACCAAATATGTCCATCCCACAATTTAGAAGCAACTAAACTTGACAGTATGGCAGAGGACATGTGCAGTATTATAGCCTACATAGAGGCCTCAGGTCTACTAATCTAACTAATCCCTGACAGGAAGAATGAAGAGGAAACATAATAGACAATAGGCAGCTTCACAAATCCTTATGTTTTCCTATTTTAGCTGCCAAGGAATTATTAAAGTACAAAATTTGCACAAGGTATCTTCATGTTTTTTCTTCAATCTTTGTTAAAACTAGAAGTTTCATATTATCGACATTAAGTTTACGGGTCACTTAACATTTTTCTTTATCCAGAAGTCGAAACGAACTCAGCAACTTCTAACTGTCACGCTATGGCTACCCTCTAAAACTGCTTCTGATACCTCCTCTCTTAACCCTTTTTATAACTCGACGTATATTGGGGACATTTCTAACATCAGATGGAAGATATACAACAGAGATTAGGAGTAGAATAGCTCAAACGAAAGCAGCTTTATGAAAATGAAGAACACACTATAATTGAACTCACTACCAATGACATTGCGAAAACGAGTACTCCAATGCTATATTGAACCAATACTTATGTATGGCAGCGAATCATGGACAATGAACAAACAATCAATACGATCATTAGAAGCCACAGAGATGTGGTTTTACAGAAGAATGTTGAAAATTCCATGGACAGCAAAGAAAACAAATGTGGTTTTAAATCAGGCCTGCACACAAAGAAACCTTATCAAAAGAATAAGAATCCGACAATCAAGGTTCTTCGGGCATATAATGCGAAGAGAAGGTTTAGAACATTTGGTGACTACAGGTAAAATTCAGGGAAGGAGAGATCGTGGAAGACAGAGGGAAAGATGTTGGATGGCCTGACATCATGGTTCGACAAAATATCGACGTCAGAACTGATTACGTGCACCAAGCAAAGAGAGTTGTGGAGAGACATGATCGCCACGCCGGCAGGCATGACACTTGATTGTATATTGGGTACTAGAGTGTTAGGCACATATTTTTCATTGACCGTTGGCACATGATTGGTGATGTGGTCAACATCATGCCGGGCTTCTGATACCTACCAAATACTTATACAAACATTTAGTGATACTCTTGTGGACTGGACACAAACTAGTGAGAGGTTCTCAAACTTCAAACCTGGACAAATGTTAGCTAAAAATGCAGAATATTCTGACAAACCTTCCACCAACGAAATGGCTATAATGTGGAAAAGTGTACAGGTCATTTATGAGAAATGTCTGATTGCTAACATACAAACAATAATTAGCCTGTTGTAATATATATGCCAACTAATCCTCAATAGGAAAATTCTTGATAAGTATGGAGGACTACCTACTGCCTTATGAAAATGCACCCTTCTATGCTACTGTTTTTAAACAGGCCCGCCTGCCCAGCATGTTCGTAGCGCATTGGACGACGGTGTGACAAGCCCTCTGTGTGTGCGGGTTCAATTCTGCGGCTGGCAGAAAAAGCCACAGGTTCTCCAGATTTACGATGTTCCGTGGCACCGAACCGAAGGGTTATGATGTCCATGGCATCGAGCCGAAGAGCTGAAAGCTTAAGTGCTTTTGGATCAGGAAAAAACACAAAAACAGGAAACAGCCATCTGTTAAACCCACCTCTCCATACTAAACAGCAATGACAACTTTTTGTTTACAAAAATGAAGAATCAAATGAAGTAATAAAGATTCAAGAACATCAAAGTGATTCAGATTAAAAAAATGTTATAGAAATGCTTCCAACAGTGAGAAAGACATTGGGATTATATATCAACTAAAAAAAGGACTACTTTGAAAGCGACAATAACACTCACAATCTCAACGATTTTTGTATATAAAGACTACAAGGTAGTTTTTAGAGAGAACCACTCATATATCTAGTACAGAACAGAATACATTTATAGTAGTTTTTTTGTTGTTTTTAACTAATCTACTGCAAGGAAAATCTGTCCTGTACAGAAAAGTGTTACGGTAATAATATAGGCTTTATTGAGAATGTAAATACAATATTGAAATATTGGCTGCCTGTTCTTTAGCTATGTTCATAGATAACATGATAGTTACTGGCTATAGGTTTTACAGATGAAGTTATACAGATGAAGTTATACAAACACAAATTTGTAATTTTGAAAAAATAAAATACTACATAAGACATCATCAGGTGCTGTGCCGGTTGACGCAGGCGATCATCAATCTCCACAAATCTCTGGTGTTTGCTATCATCTCAGATGTTGACGCTCTTCTGTGTCATGAAGTCAGGCTATCCAAAATTTTCTCTCTCTGTCTTCCTGTCTCGTCTACCCTCGATTTTACCAGTTGTCACAATGTGTTCTAAACCTCCCTCTTCATCACATGTTCGTAAATGATGACAGCCTCTTTCTTATATTGATGATAAGCTTACTCTGTGTCAAGACCTCATTCAACACCTCTACATTAGTCATTTTAGCAGTCCATGGGATTCTCATCATTCTTCTGTAAAACCACATCTCTGTGGCCATCAGAGATTTTTCTATCGATTTGTTCCTTGTCCATGACTCGCATCCGTATGTCAGTATTGGTTCTATGTAACACTGTATAACTCTCATTCTGATCTCAACTGACAATGACTTGTTGCATATAATGCTTCTCATTTTCCAAACGTTCTGAAAAAGACAACGCTTCAAAAACACACAAATTAAATAATTGTGAAATAAGAGCAACATACAGTAAAAAAAAAATTGTACAAAGAACGGGAACAATGGTTCATCTTAGTCTCACTCAAAACAAACACATATCAAATAATGTATATCAGACATAAAAGAGAAATTTTTTGGTAAAAATACATAAGATACAAGAATAAAATGTGTACTAAATATGGCAATGAGTAGAATTGTTCCCCTCTGCACATTATGAAAACAATATCAGTTATACAACAAAGTGAGTGGTCCAAATTTAAAGTTTGATCAAAACTGATGGACACAAAATAACAGCTTTCTTATTTAAGCAACTGCTCAGACAATGACTTCAATCATGATAACAAATTAGAAACAAATAAATACAATTTTGTAATGTGTGACCAAAAATGTAAGCATATTTGGCAATACTTCAGAAATCTCTTCTGTGATAACAAAAGGTGAAGGACACAGAAGTTAAAAATCAGAATTTCTTTACATAAATAAAAAATAGATAATTTTATTTCACAAAAATAGATATATATATTATTTGGAATATTACAGGTTATAGTGTATTTGCTATATACAAAGATCACAAGTAAAATTTGAATACTTAGGTGGAAATCTATTTGACAAAAGTGGGATTAAAACATGAAAACCAGTTGCATACTTAAAGAAACAAATCAATGTCATGTCTGATTTAAGAATTGTTAGTGTAGCAAAAATATAATTATCTGACTTTTCAAGAGTTTACATCAAGACGTAACACTTTTCTCTTCATAATTCTATGAGCACAGATTAGATTATACCACTTTCGGCTTGCTTGGCCTGTCCCAGTGGCTTCAGAATTCCCTAGATGGGTCACATTATACCACTGTCGGCTTGCTCGGCCTGTCCCAGTGGCTTCAGAATTCCCTAGATGGGTCACATGGTGCACTAGTCTATCACATTCAGGCTAGAATACACAAATTCCATCCAAAGAAAACTGAAAATTGACTTCGGTTAGAGGCCGGCAGAAATTCACAACCAGCTTGCCGCGTCATCTTGACCGTAACACTTTGACGTAACACTGCAATGTTAAAATGTCCATGTAATGCTGTTATTAACATGTCCATGTAACAAAGTTGGTAAACAAGTTGGTGTAGTCAACGCTGTTTAAAAGATACAACAAAGTGAAGATCTTTTCTTGGAGAGAAAGCTGGTTGTGGTCTGAAAAACGCTCATCTCCAGGGTTAGACAATGGGTGTTGTGAGAAATAAAAGTTTGTGGTTGGAATTCTGTGCTTGGTAATTGATTTTTCCAGTCCCTAAATACTTGTTTATTGTCTACTTATTTACCAAAAACATTTCTATATAACACTGTTAACATTTCAAATGATCTGCTGGTACACACTTTAGTGTAACAGTTAGTTTACATGTATAATATCAAATAACCTGACAACTCAAGCATGTGCAATGTGATTTGTTATGCAATCTGTGTTATCTAACAAGTTATATAATAAGAAATATTTTAATCTGTGTTCCAAACTGAAAACTTAACTCTCAGAATGCATGCTTATCGATTGATTGATTGGTAGGACCATATAATATCAAATAACCTGACAACTCAAGCATGTGCAATATGATTTGTTATGCAATCTGTGTTGTCTAACAAGCTATATAATAATATTTCAATCTGTGTTCCAAACTGAAAACATAACTCTCAAAATGCATGCTTATCGATTGATTGATTGATTGGTAGGATCATCATCACTGCACTTCGGTGAGTAACCATATGTGCTACGATCTCTTTCTTGCATGCTTCTTTCATCTTAAAACCCACTTTCTGCATCACCTCCACCTGCTTCTATACCCTCACCGCCACCCCCACTACAGATACCATCACCGTAGATGTCACTACCGCCTCCAGCACCTCCATAATCAACTTCTGCACCAAACAAATCTGAATTGAAGTGTGAATAGCCTCCATGACTTGCATCATGTCCATCTACACAATTCTCTATACTAAAAGTACCAACAGCTTCCTCATACTTGCTGGACCCAAATCCTCCATAATCAGTGTTCTCCTCTGCAAGATTTCCAGGGCTATCGCTGTATAAATCCCAAACGTTCTTATCTTCTTTTTCTCCGTAATTAATTTCACTGTGATAATCATTTTCAGGAAATCCCCCAACATTATCATCACCATCAATGTTGTAAAATTCATCATAATAATTGTCAGCATCATTGTCCAAACCTCCATCATCAGCTCCATTATTATCAGGTGAGTCTGCAAAGTTTTCAAGCATTTTGTCACTTTCAAAACTGTGATTGAGAGCAAATATGTCCTCCCCATCCTCACCAGAACTGTCTGCTCTGAATCCAGTATCATCTTCCCGATCATCTTCAACATCCACTTCATCGCTATCATCTTCTCCATTACCAAACAGACCGGTCTGACTGTTAGCATCAATGTTGTAACCCTCCACTTCAAATACACCCTCACTCTGTTGATCTGACTCCGGCCCATCATGTTCATTATCTTCATCTCTTGCATCGTTATCCTGTAGGTCATTGTCCTCTCCGTCACTTTCGTGTAAGTCTGAATCATTTAAGATACCTGTCACCTTCTCTCCCTTTGTCTCTGCATCATCAACTGTAAGGAGTAAGGCAGTTCTGTCTGTTACTTTGGTAATTTCTGCATCTACAACTTTACTACAACCAGCTGCATTCCATTCTGTACTATCATTACTGGTTGTGTCTGATTTACCGACAGTCAAAAGCCCTCCAAGAGCAAGAACAGCATCTGCTTGATCTGTATTACTACTACTGCCACCAACTTTCCAGCCTGCATTCCACCCAGAATTTACAACAGCCTCATGTAGAATCACAGCTGTGTTACCATTTTGTTCATACTGACCAATTTTTGGGGGTTTTCATGTTTCAATTGCTACTCTCTCCAAATTTCTGTTTTTATTTTTGAATAAATTCCTAATGGCCTGATTGCATGGTGTAGCAATCAGCACTCCAGCTGCTAGCAAAAGGGCTATGTCTTCAGATCCACCTAGTCTTGGTAGTAAATCCTCCTCAGGCATAGCTGATTCTAATTGTGGAGACCAGTTCACTGGACGAGGTTGACACAATACATGGATCAAGGCAACACTGAAAACAAGAGCCAAGTTTTCAGCAATTTCACCCCTCTGAGAGTTGATCTCAATAAAACCACTGTCAAACTCCACAATGCAGTCACCGATTTCAAACTTGGAGGTAGCCAGTGTGTACAAACGGTCAAATGAAACATAATGCCATCTGTTGTTGGGTAAGTGGAAAAACCTTGCTTCCAGATGGCCCTCACTGCATGAACCTGAAGAGTATATCAAAAGCAAATTAATATTTTTTTTAAAAACACACCATGATAAGATATAGATATATGTCTTTCACCACCTTGGGAGCGTAGGCAATCAACCATAGGTACTCCCAACTGAGGTCAATTTGTTTGATGTCTGTCAAGTTATGAGAGCCTAACAATATAAATAATTAAAATGCAACCCCCAATATGAAACAGTACACATGGAGCAGTAATAAAGGAAATGAATTTGTCAAAAATTGTATTTGTCAAAATCTTCTTAACTTACTTACTTATTCTCTTCTTACCTGGTGACATATGAGACTTCAGTAAGTACTCTGCATGCTCTCTTGTAACCTTTGGTGCAGTATTCCACATCACAGATACTGCAGATAGTTCTTCATTCATCATTTTCCTCAATAATGTTATTTTTCTGTCTCTCTTCTCCCCTCATGTGTCAATTTGAGGGTGATTTTTGCTTATATAAATTCATTCACATAACATGGTCAAGCCATTTCTATTACTTCTCTTCTATGAAGGTATTCATATTCTTCTTCTTTGATAGAGCTGAAAAGGGTCTTTGTTAAGTTGTGTTGCAGTTTACAATAAGGCAGCAATGTCTGCACCTTTCAACCAGGCATATCTACTTTCAGTATGACACTCTACAGAAGCAAAGACTCTCCTGAAACTATCCAGGAAAATGATCTAGAGAAAAACAAATGGAGGATACAACCCAGAGCACGACAGTATAAATACACTAAACAGAAAAGCACAGACCACAGTCTTCAGACAGAACGGGACACTGCAGTCTCAGAGCACACCTCCACAGAATGGGTCTCAGGGACTCGGCAGCCTGCACCTGTGGAGCACCAAAGCAGTCCCCAGAGCACATCCTGCAAGACTGCCCTAGTCTGAGTAGTGAGAGATTGGAGATCTGGCCAACAGAAACAACACTACAAGACAAACTATGGGAAACGTGAAGACCTCAAGCGCACCACCCTGTTTATGACACATACCGGAGTAGTCGCATAGCAAAGTTGATCGCAGAAGAAGAAGTATGACACTCAGAGGCAAAAGTATTCACATCACTCTTGTATGAATCGCAGGGTTCGAACACTAACTAAGACACAATAAAACATCTCCACAGTGTGTATCCTGCAAACAGGTAAACTCTAGGCTTACAATTTGCTTGATTTTGGGATCAAGTTACAACACTGGCACTGAGTAGAGTATGTCCATGACAGTTTCACAGAAATGAGATTGATCATACAAATAATGAAAAACATCTCGGTACAATACTGGTTAGGCCCCTACGGATTGCAGGACAGGCACATCTGAATTTTGACGAAAGTGTATGCATATTATCCAACAACACACCATTTTGTACTGACAAGTTCTGTAAAATTTTACAAACAGAAAACATCTATGATGTTTTTGACAGATGCAAGAGCAGCACTCGAAGCACTTATAAGTGCATAAAATAACACAATGTTGCCCTACAGTTGATACCATCTCACTGAGGAATACCAGGAAATGAAAAGACAGATCAAATGGCTAAGACATTCATGACAACCATTACTGATCAAAGAATCACAACATAGGCTTTGAAGTGGGAGGCAAAGGTTTCAAGAAAGAAAAGATGCTCTAGGTAATACTGAGATAAACTTTATTGAGAGAGGTGAGTAATATCAGATTCAAATCCATAAAGGAGATTGAGCGAGTTGGACAGGATAGGGCAATATGAAGAGATGGCTTGCTGGCTCTATGTAACGTATAATGGTACAAGAGGAATATAATATAAATAACGACTGCCAATGGGATAGCACTAGGAAGGATAAAAAATATATTAAACAAAACAATGTTTGAACTTCTATCTAGCAATGTATCAAAATATAAATTGATTATCACTATGAAGGATCAAATCTCACAATCTAGAGATTTTCCTACTTGGAAAATTATGTTAGGTCAACTTCAATAGTATATTCCAACTAACCCTCCATATAAATTATCATGTAACAACAAAAAATGAAACCTATATGACCAATCGAGCTTTACTGACCTTTCCTTCCTGCAACTTTTCTTTGAAAACCTTCCCACCATCCAACAGCAACTCCCCAATCACCTTTCTGGTTCTTTATAAGGACAGCTCTTTGACCTTCCTTAGGGTTCAAGGTGGCGCATTTTTTGGGATCATTGACCTATTAAGAATAGTTTTTAAATATTTTATATATCCTCAAATACCAATTCTAAGCAAGTTTTGCTTTGAAAATAGCCTAGGGCTATCATTGCAGTTAACCATCTTGTAGGAAGCCTATACTAAAGAATATCTGTACCGATATTCCAGGTGATATTTCTATAGCAATTTATTTAACGTGATAAAACGGCTAATCAACATGCACTGGTTTTCTTAATGGTTTGTACAACATGATGGTAGTGTACAGTGGTGCTATTCTTTTCTCCACAATAATGAAATCTTTATTTTATCTGTCATGCTTTGATAATTGTCTCGTTTAGTTTTAAACCACTCAACCATTTGTACTGCTGGAAAAGTTTTTCAAGCAGCTTGACATATTCAATGAGTCAATAAAACTTGTTCAGGTTGCTTTGAGATACTGTTTACATTAATTGACCTAGTCTAAAACAATAGACTAATCCAAGTGTTTTCTTTTACATATCCTGCATTTTTATAGTGCAATTGTATTGATCCTTAATGAAGATATTAAACTAAAATTTAACATTCTTGTAGTTTAACATGTTTATTTAAACCAGAGACTGAAAATATTTTGGTCATATCAAGGTGCAACGATTATTAAAGAATCATCATCAAGGTGCGTATCCTTTATAGGACGTTGCTCTCTTTGCAGCACATCTGAAATTCACTCCGTCTCTTGCCAGTTCACCCACTTCGTCGATGGTCATGTTCATGGTTTCTTTAATATCTTGTAGCCATCTTCTTCTTGGTCTGCCTCTGCGTCCTGTTACTCTGCCCTCTAGTATTGTTCTTTCCAGGCCATCGTGACGCTTGATGTGACCAAAGTATGTAATTTTCTGTATAGTATGTTGTTTATCAGCCAATTCTCTTTAACATTTAGTTCTTTCAGGACATCAGTGTTCTTTCTTTATTAAAGAATAGTAAGTATATATACCTAACTACTGCTGAAACAATTTAGCTCTGGAAAGAAGTCTCTTTCTCATAACGTTCTATTTGTACTGTGAATGTTTTATCAAAAGTAATACTAGGCTTTATCTGTCTATGTTCATTATTTTGTTATATCCTGATATGCATGGTATTGCTACAGTTCCCACTATTTCTGTAACTTTTCACAATGAATGAGCACTGTTATTCTCAACCTTTGAACTCTTCATAAACTGGTATGTCCTCAATTGCTTTGATCTGTCACCTTAAAGTTGGAAACTAATATAACACACAGGAATAAACAACAAACTTAATATTAGTACATAAATGTGTCAGTCTTTGGTTAGGTGTGGCACAGGGGATAATAGGCTTAGAATCACAGTGCTAGCATAACAGAGTTTATAGTCTTAATATTGATCAGAGTCAACATCTCTATAATTCTAGGCAGATTCTTCTTCAAATGCTCCATATCGATCACTTGTTAAACCACTTTTTGTGGTTCGCCTAAAAGCGATTGAACATTGTGCCAGTTGTGCACCTACAAGTAGGATTAGTTAGTCTTTCCTCTTGGGCCTGCGGGCGGCGCATAGGGCAGAGGTCATAGCTCTCCATGCCTCGCGGTTTGTTGCTATCTGTTTTAGGTCTTTAATGTTTGCTAGGCCCATCGTTGAGCCTTCTCTGATGATGGTTCTACGAAGAGTCTCTCTTGGTCTTCCTCGTTTTCTTTTCCCTCTGGTGTCCATATGAGGGATTGGTAAGGGAGACTTCTCTCATCCATTCTAAGTGTGTGGCCGATGTAGTTCAGCGGCGCTTTCTTATAAAATTTGATACATATTTTGCTTGGTCTCTTGTCTTATTTGTGTATTAGGTCTGAAATCTGACCATTTTAGGTTCAGTATTCTTCTAAGACATTTATTCTCAAAATTATCTAATTTTCTTTCTAGAGCTTTTGTTGCTTTCCAACTCTCGCATCCATAAGTTAAGACTGGAATCACACAAGAGTTAAAGATCTTTAATTTTAAGTGCTTGCTGAGTGAATTGGACTTCCATATATTTGACAATTTGTTAAAAGCACTTGATGCCAATGCGATTCTGTATGGAATTTCTGGCGCTGTATCCCCGTAGATGTCATCATACTCCCTAGGTATGTAAAACTTTTGACTTTTTCAAGAGTGTAGTTTTTAGTTGGATATTTTCTGGACTGCTGGTAAGGTCAACAATTTTTGTTTTTGTGGTGTTGATTTGGAGACCAATTTGTCCTGAGATATTTTGGAGAAGGTTTGTTTTCATTTGAATATCTTGGTGTGATGAACTCAAAAGGGCTATATGTGGCAAAATCAAGGTCTTCTAAAATTTTATCAACCCATTTGATGCCCATATTTGTGCATTTTCGCATGACCCAGTCAATTGCTATTCCAAAGAGCATTGGCGATAAGACGCAGCCTTGTTTCACTCCTGTTTCCACTGGGAACCAGTCAGAGTTACCAAAATCTGTTCTTACACTGCAGCGTGATTCACTGTAGAAGGATTTTATGATGTTGATGAATTTAGTAGGAAACCATAATTTTCAAGTAGTTTCCAAAGCGTAGGGACGGTGAATATGTCAAGCGCTTTCTGAAAATCAACAAAGTTGATGATTAAATTGATTGAAATTTCTCTGAACTCTTCAATGATTACTCTTAGTGTGAAGATGTGATCTATGCATGCTCGCTTTGGTCTAAACCCTGCTTGTTCTTCTCTTAGCCTTTCGTCTATAGACTTCTTCAGTCTCTCGAGTAACATGCTACAAAAAGTTTTCCTGGCACTGACAGTAGGGTGATCCCACGCCAGTTATTACAATCAGACAAATCTCCTTTTTAGGTAATTTGAAAATAACTCCATCTTTCCACTGTTGTGGTGGGGATTCTTCTTCTTCTTCTTCTTTGCGTTCGTTCTTTCGACCAATTTTAATCACTCTTTGTGATATGTTTGATCTTTGCCAAGAACGTGTATACGTTGCACATTAGTTTGGTAGGCCCTAAACTCAGACTTCTACATGCTTAGGACAGTGCATCCGATTTCAGCCAAACCTCCTTAGTCGCCTCTTACGACATGCGTGGCAGGTAACAGTGGTTCTATTCTTTACACCCCAAATTTGGGCCCGGTAACCACTCGGGCGGGTGGGATTCATTTTGCCAGATTTCATTTATCAGTTGGAGTATATGTTGTAAGTTGTTATCATCTGCTGCTTTGAGCATTTCTCCAGAGATGTTATCATCCCCAACCGCTTTGTTGTTTCTCAATTTTTTAATGGTAGATTTCAACTCTTCCAGTGTGAATGGCTTGCAGGAAGCTTCTAGTGTGGGTATGGTGATTTCTTCATCTAGGTTGGGAACAATCTCTGGTTGCGGTCTATTTAGTATTTTTTAAAAAGTTCTGCCCACGTTGTTTTTGCTGTTCTTCTGACAGCAGTATCCTACCTTGGTTGTCTTTGATGGGTTTATTCAGTGTAGGAGTATGTTTGCATAGTTGCTTCATAATGTGGAATACGGTCTTGTTCCCAGTTTTGCAGCTGTTTCGCATCGGTGGCTAGATTGTGAATAAAGTTTTGTTTATCTTTTCGTGTACTTGACTTCACCTCTTTATCTAACATGGTGTATTTTTGTTTCTTGGTATCGTATGAAAGCTTGTCTTTCGTGGATAGAAGAATTAGTTTTGCTTGTTTCCTTTCTTGAATTTTTGTCCAGGTGTTATCGCTTAGCCACTTTTTCTTTTGTCTTTGGACATACCCTACTGTGTTTGTTGCAGCATTTATCAGCGTGTTTTTGAGAAAGTCCCAATCTTCTTGATGAGAAATCCAATTTCTGTGATACTGTTTGTTTACTGGGGTAGTTTCCCTTGGCCCCTACATCAGTCGATTCTTGCAACATACTTTGTAGGTCACAGTGGTACTATTGTTTGCTTCCCTTGTGTGTCTCGGCACCACACGGGCAGATTGGACGATCAATGAGCAAGAGCCTACATGCAGTTGGATCATTAAAGAAGAAGAGAAAGAACTTCCAGACATTATGAAAAACTAACAAAACACTTTACCATGCTAGGAAGCGGAAGTTGATCTCCAACAATTAGATGAGATACGGCTATCAACTTTTCTCCATAAAAAACATGAATGGCTGACATCAGCAAAGGTTCACTATGAATCATCCTAACTGTGAACACAACTTTCTTGGTATGGTTAAGCAATCTGAAACACAAATTGTAATACAAGATCTTACAATGAGGTCATGAAAATATTTGATGTGTGCAGAAAACATTTCAACAATCAATACTCTTTATTAAATGCTATACCATACTAATGAGCGAAAAATCATAACGATGGAGATGAGGTGCCTTAGAAGAGCTGCAGGGGTGACAATAAGAGATAAAATTAGAAATGAAGAAATACAGAAGAAGACTGGATGTTAAACATGTCATGCAATTCATAAAAGAACAACAGGTTAAATGGTTTGGACATCTGACAAGAATGCACTGGTATCAACTACCACAGAGAGCCACACTGAAAAAAGTATAGCAGCTTACAAAGTGCCTTAGAACAAGCACACACAAGATCACTACGTATCCCCTCCCCAACACTTTAAAAAGAAGTAAATGAAATGGTGGAAGAGAAGAAAAATCATACAAAAAGACACTGTAAGAAGATAACTGAATAAACATGTGAGCAAGAGTGAAGAAATAAAATTGAGAATGACTATAAAAAATAGACAGCATAAAAATGCATAGATAAAGATGCCAAAGTAGTTAGAACTGCATATAAACAAAAATACAATATAAAATTAAACATCAAAGCTGAATAAAGCATGTAACTAATGTCACCTAAATGAGACACATACAAATTATTAAACTGAACAAGGTACACACAAGAAAATTAAATAAAAAAATGACACATAGATTATTTTTTACAATGTGCACATACTAAAGTGGAAGGAGTGATATGGATAAAAATTAAATAAACAAGTTCTTAAAGACACTGAGGCACAATAAATTAATAAAAGGACTACAAAAATATAGACATGCATAGCTTGTTCACCATATGAGAAAACAAAAAATGGTCTATAACAGAAGATACTGCAGGACAAAATCCAGGGGGAAAAGAAATACAAAATGTATAAGAAAAACTCTGCCAATGCCGGTTCCAAGACCGGATGAAAAAGGAGGAGGACTTGTGTGTGAGGCCAGCTACCTCATCACAGGAAATTGAAAGAGCTACAGAAACTTGCAATAAAGGACGGAATATCAAAGCAGGCATTGAAGTGGGATGCAAAGGGTTCAAGAAGAGAGGTCGACCTAAGGAGACCCTGAAACAAACTTTGCGGAGAGAGGCAGGAAATATCGGTCTCAGCGGGGGACTGCCTAGAGTAGTTGATAGTAGCTCGGCCTGCTAGCTGTGAGACGCCTCATAGCTCGGGTTCGAACCTACTGTCCGGCATTTGTTCGAGTCCCTGGTCTTACTCAGGACGATAACATGAGTACCTCTGAAGTCGGAGAAAATCTGCCTGTATGGCGAGGAATACTAATTACGAGTACATTGAGCACACGGCTGCCACAGTGTAAAGTAATTTCAAAGCAGTGCATTGAAGGATGAAAACAGATTTTCAGAAAAATCAGTTTCAGAGATGAACCTCTGATAAACTTGGAAGAAAGAAAATCGGTCTCAGTTCCATGGAGGAGATTGAGCGAGTTGCCCAGGATAAAGCGGTATGGAGAAATTACTTGCAGGCCCTATGTAGCGTATACGGTCGAGAGAATTATTATTATTATAAGAACAGCTATTGAATAATCAGACAGAGAAATTGGAATTCTGACTTAAAATGATCAAATGAAAGATGCAGAAGACAGATTTAGAGACATGATCAGATGACATTATCGCAGTCTAACATGATGATGAGAATGCATTAAATAGTCAACATAGTGTAGACAAGAAAACAAACATAAAAAAGAATGGCCCATTTAAGAAGCACACAAAAAAATTAGCTACGAACATAAAAATAATCAAGAGGAAATGAGATGACTTACTTATGAGAGGCAACAGAGCATATATTTTCTACTCCATGTGGCAAACGAGGCAATGGGATTGGACCCCACATAGATTCTCTATCTTCCGGCATAACACAACTTTGGTAATCACCCGGCTCCAATCTGAACACACAGGGGCCTAAAGTTGGAGCAAGACAGCTCCAAACCTAGATCATTTTTATATATACTTCAGTCAATCATCATTATAAGTTTTCATAACTAGCTACAATAGAGAGATCAGACTACTATTTGTCTTACAATATGGTTAATAACCTAAATTTTAATACTAACTAGCAATACCAACACTAAACATTAACAAATAAAAGAAACACATTTAAAGAATTAAAAAGCTAATTGTGTAAGAAATACAGAAAATCTATAAATATTAAATTTACTGACATTAACAGGCTAGAAACAGATATATATATATATATATATATATATATATATATATAAGTAATGGTAATGCTAATAAATTGTCAAATGAGAGAGGTAAACTACCTCAACGTGAAACAAGTAAAAATTATGAAGATTATGACAAAAAGTTTGTCTGAGGAAAACACATGATCAAGTAAGAGACTGAACGTTTAAAACGAGAACCAGGTTAACACAAAAGAAAGTCATGATTTTCAGATTTCGTATAGAATACAACTGTATTATCTTTTCAACAAGCTATAAATATGACTTTCTAATGAGTGTGACTGTTAAACATCTATCACAGCAGTGTATGGCATAGAAGAGAAGATGGACATCACCAGTATCAATGCAGGATGAGATCTTTATAGATGTTGACAACTTACTGCTTTCTTTGAACATATTTGTATTGACATGTGAGAATGAATAAGAAAATAGATCTTAAACAAAATGTAAAAGGATGAAGAATTTGACTTCATTGCACCAAGTTTTCCCCATACGACTCCGTCCCTGTAAGGAGAAATGGTCCACCACCTGTTAAGAGTGTTGCACAAAGCACAAACTCTGTTGCATCAGCAAAAATCTAGGATCAAATGAAACATTGCACACATGACTGTCTGATTTTAATCACAACCTTCAGAATGACAGGCAAATAAATGTCTTAACCATTTTACCACAGAAAGAGACCCAGAAATAAGAAAATATATGTTGACAACAAATCTCTTTGAACATATTTCTATTGAAATCTGAGAATGAATTAATAAGAAATAGTTGTTGACAACCAACTTATCTCTGAACACATTAATATTGACATTTAAGATGAATGAATAAGAAAATAGTTGTTTGACAACTGTATCTCTGAACACATTAGTATTGACATCTGAGAATGAATGAATAAGAAAATAGATGCTTGACAACCGTTATCTCTGAACACATTAGTATTGACATCTGAGAATGAATTAATAAGAAAATAGTGGTTTGACAACTGTTATCTCTGAACACATTAGTATTGACATCTAAGGATGAATAAATAAGAAAATAATGGTTTGACAACCGTTATCTCTGAACACATTAGTATTGACATCTGACAATGAATGAATAAGAAAATAGTGATTTACAACCGTATCTCTGAACACATTAGTATTGACATCTGAGGATGAATAAATAAAAAATAGTGTTTGACAACCATATCTCTTGAACACAATTAGTATTGACATCTGAGAATGAATTAATGAAAATAGTGGTTTGACAACTGTTATCTCTGAAAACATTAGTATTGACATCTGACAATGAATGAATAAAAAATAGTGGTTTGACAACTGTTATCTTGAAAATTAGTATTGACATCTAAGGATGAATGAATAAGAAAATAGTTGTTTGACAACCGTATCTCCTGAACACATTAGTATTGACATCTGAGGATGAATAAATTTAAAAATAGATGTTTGACAACCAACTGCTTTCTTGGAACACAACAGTATTGAAATATGAGAATGAAGAAAATAGTTGTTTGACAACTGCTATCTCTAAAAACATTAGTATTGACATCTGAGGATGAATAAATTTTTAAAAATACTATATCGCTATAAAAAAATTGTAAAAGCGCTAATCAATAATAAAAAACACATTAGCTTACCATCTCTATTGACAACCCATCTCCACATTGAATATCATCACTGGTAGTAAGTCCTTTGTTACTGAGAGATTGTATTTTATGAAGCAGATCCATCTTACCCTCACCAACAATGTCACTCGTTCCAAGACATAACTTTCCTGATTTCTGTCTGATGGTAGCAGTTATTTTATCATTGTAGCGAGTATCAAATTTAAAATGAGTATTCATTTTGTTGTCTTCAAAGGTACGAGCGTTTCCTTTCACTGTGGTGATATTTTCAGTAACATACAGCGAGCGACTGAAGTTCTGGTAGCCTGTATTGTAGCAAAGTTTCAGTTTATGAGATTTGCCAGGTGGAAGCCCTGCTATGCGAATTCTCTCAATGATAACATCCGCTTGCTTCGTGCAGACAATACAAATATCGTCTCTGCTCAAGGCCTTTAGCTTAGAATTTGGTGGTTCTCCTCTGTACATTGCTCCAAAACATGAGAATTTCTCGTTAAATATTTTGCGCCACAAGTTACGAGTCTTAGTTACAAATGAAGACAGTTTAGAATTCGACTTTCGGTCATTGATTGAATCGTCATGAGAGAGCAAATAGCCAAAAAAATTATGTGTGTCATCCTTATAAAAGTGTGGATGAAGCATGTGTGTATGCCACATGAGGTAAGTGTCATAACATGGAACTAAGAACATTTCTGGGTTGTGGAGTTTCAAATAAAGGAACTTCTTGTAGCGCAATAAAGCACCATTCAAAAATTTCTCATCTCTGTAATGGGGAAGACTGACCTGATAGTAGAATGATGCCTGTCTAAACACAGCTGATGCCAAATGATAAGTCAAGGCTGAAACAAATTCACAGTCAAACCAGGGAGTGACAGCATCACATGCAGAAAAAGGCACATCAGTGTATTCCTTCCGCCATAATCGTTCTGAATCTTTAATCAGCTCCTTTCGCTTGACTCTATCTATTAGATGGTGGTCAATGACTTTTCCAACAATGTTGTTGCAGTCAGTGTTGTAGATTTTTGGACACAGCATATGACAATGCCAAACCCATTCTATGTCAAGTGGTGCAGGCAACAGTCGTCCAGGATGTTTCGCCACCAGCGGCAACCAGTATCTTTCATAGCGCTGAACTGCACACTCCACTAAAGGTCCCTCATACAATTCTGGCTTGGCTGAAATATCACTTAGAAATTCTAACAAAAATTTTGTAGTTTCAATGAGATCGATTGATATGGAAACCTCATTGGCATCAAAGGCTGCAGAAACTGCTACAGTAACAGTTTCATGTCGGAGAGACATCTTACGGTATTACATAAACCTACAATTTCTGAGTGACAAACTTTAATGATTTAAAACAGATGCTATCACTGACAGTTGAGAGTGTGACACACAGACAGTGAAAATATTTAGGATATCTTTTCGAAATATGACTGCACCTGCGAAATTGTGGCTAAGAATAATAGCCACTACTGTTGAGTTTTAGCACTGTTAATCAATGAGTAATTTGCCAGAAACTTTAAACTATCATCAATGTTATTTAAATTAAATGACGAGCACTGGTTGCACTGTGACTGTTGTCAAAGCTGAATTTCAGCTGGGCATATCTTATTATCTATGCATACTAACTAATCACTAAACACTGACTGTCTAGTCCTCATATTTTTCACTGCTGGAGCTGACCAAAAATTCACGAATTTCCCAAGCATATGAAGAGAAAATGCACTCTGATGCTCTATTAATTGAATAATACTCTTATTAGAATCCTAACAGTGCTCAACATCAACACTTCACAGAGAAGATTCGTGGTGATTCGATTGATTTTTGCTATTCGTGTTTAGACAAATTTTTCTCCACACGTTACAACTGAAAGTGAAAAGTAAAGAGTTGTGTCGCATTTTCGAGTAAAGCATTGGCTGAGTCAGTCAAGATGACAATCCTCAGTCAGTCAGTGACTCAACAATAGTACAGTCGACGTCGTCAAAAGCCGAGTTGATGAATTATGAATTAAATTATTAATATGGGACTCTTCTAGGTCAATTGTTGGAATAATTTAATTTTTACTGCAAACAAGAATAAATTACACACCGACGATCAAGTGAATGAATCTGACATAATTATATCCTCCAAGACGGTCGTTCACAATACTAACGATGGGAATCATGTAACCATATTAATTGCTTAGGAATCATTCATTTCTGTTGTTGACAGCTTCCATTTTTCTTCTTCTCTTACAAACTTCCTGTGGAGTTTCTCTCCGTATTATTTCGTTAAAAACACATATCGTCGTATTGTTGAATCGTCATCATCAAGTAGCTTGTCCTTTCCTGAACTTGGCTCCCATGACAACAGTCCTGAAAAACTTTCTATTCTTTGCAAGTTGACCGGCGTTAGCAGTAGTTATTCTCAGATCGTCAATGACATCCTGCACCCATCGTCTTTCAGGTCTACCTCTCGTTCTTCTTCCAGGCACCATTCCTTTCAAAATTAATTTCTCTAGGTACTCATGTCATTTGATGTGTCCAAAATATTTAATTTTCCTTGTTTTTAATGCTTTGTAATAGCCAACTCTCTTTAATATCAAGCTGTTGCAGATCAGAAGCGTTTGTTCTGCTCTATGTCCATGATATTCTAAGTACTCTTCTGTAGCATTTACATTCAAAGACATTAATGATCTCCTCTGCGGCTTTGTCAATGTTCCATGTCTCACAACCATATGTTGCCAAGGAAAAAAAGAGTGCTCTTAAACACGTGATTTTTGTTCTTATGTCAGTTCCCTTCCATAAGTTAGTTAGTTCTTTTAGTTTTTGCGAAGCAATGCTCAACCTTCTTTTAATTTCTTTTATAGCATTCCCGTCATTTGTCAACAATGCCCCAAGGTATTCAAAGGGATTGCGAAACTGTACGTATTTTAACGCCCATCTTTCAATGTTATTTAGTTAACTTTCTCTTTCTTTCCCATAACCTCACCCAGTCCCAGTAATATTTTCAGAATTTATAGCTGCTTTCATAAGAGCCGCGCTCCGACAGCAACTTGTTAGATGACAATGATGAACTCTACAGAAATCCCTGAAAAAGCCAGTCTTTTAGTAGGTGTGTTCGATGCTGGACACTCTCAACTCTCTCTTATTCGGGAACGAAATTGAAAGTAACCATCTTTAACATAGAATGTAGTATAGTAGCAAGTTCATCTATTGCCTGCATACAAGAACTGACCCTGACTCGACTTTATTGAATACACACTCCGTATGTATCACTCAGTAGGTATGCACAAGTGTAATTATGTGATGCCAGCTATGATGACACTGCTCTAGCTGCCATTGTTATACATGCCTCAACAAGCATATTACCTTTCTAGCGTGCGAATAAGGTCTAAGCGCAAAGCACGATGATGCGTATTACAGACCCCAGGATATTTAAGGACGTCATTTGGCCTACACGCTCTGATATAACCAATAAAAGGTTCGCCTTAGGTTGAAAGGGGCGTGCCTCGGCTTAAAGAGGCTTTAATCCTCTACTAAACAAACAAACAAACAAGGACGTCATTAGCCTCAATGTTGTCATCAAGTAGTGCTCTGAACTCCGGGTCCACCGCCAGCGGGTTTTTATTTTTTCGTTCGTCCGCTCTGATTCCAGACGTATTCGTAGCGATCTAATATGACGCCTCCGATTGATTTTTGCGAAAAAATCTGCTTTCCTTATCATCAATGTTCCTCACCATTTTAGCGAGCCTTACTCCGAATTTAGAGGTACTCGTAATTTAGATCCCCAAGTAAACGATCAGTGTCTTCTGTACTCCAACCACCTATCGTGTGCACACAGATTAATTTTTGTTTGTTTGCATGCTAAGCTGGTCTTGAACCCAGAATTTCCATGGCACTAGAGGAGAAAGTTATTAACCTAACTATCGGCAATATACAGCCCCCCCTTCCCCACACACCCGGGTTCTGCTTCTTATATTTTCTGTCGAGTGTAATAATGACAGAAATCGTAGTATTGACTACAACAAGAGTAGGAATCCATTTCTATGCGGAATTAATGTTTGGCTCACAGGCTATTATAATATCAATTTTATCAATTTTAATGTCTTCATTCAACAGACACTCATCAAGAGACCGGAAAACTTTCTATCTTTCTTAAACTCTTCAACAATCCATGATGTTAATTCTCTCTCTCGCGATCCACGCTTAGGCTGATGTACCAGATTTTCTCATAAATTCTGCTGTTGTTTTTAGGCTCCGTCCCTCCGTACAGCTTTTCATTAAACTCGGTATTTTCCAGCCAGGTTTCGTTTCTCAGGCCTGCTAGCAGTTGGCAGTCTTGCAGTAGATGCTCTGCCGTTATGTCCGCCTTCTCGCAAGTGGCACTGGCTAGTTGGGACAAAGTCGGTCCACTCTCTCATCTCCACGAACGCTCACGCATCCAGGACAGTAGATCGATGTAAGCTTCTGGAGGTTGGAACCATCAATAGACGACACCAACTCATTACACATTCTGCGATTTTGAATCTTCCGAAGGGGGGACTGCCTAGAGTAGTTGATAGTAGCTCGGCCTGCTAGCTGTGAGACGCCTCATAGCTCGGGTTCGAACCTACTGTCCGGCATTTGTTCGAGTCCCTGGTCTTACTCATGACGATAACGTGAGTACCTCTGAAGTCGGAGAAAATCTGCCTGTATGGCGAGGGAATACTAATTACGAGTACAT
The DNA here is from genome assembly GCA_020796225.1 of Arion vulgaris. Classification (NCBI taxonomy): domain Eukaryota; kingdom Metazoa; phylum Mollusca; class Gastropoda; order Stylommatophora; family Arionidae; genus Arion; species Arion vulgaris. Next base: position 41,772,429 of record CM036765.1, on the reverse strand, counting down.
TGAGCACACGGCTGCCAGTGTAAAGTAATTTACAATGTGCACGCTGCTGCCATTGTAAGAAATTGGAAAACGGATTTTCACGCAAAAATCAGTTTCAGAGATGAAAACTTCGTCTGAGTTGAAAGCGGACGAAAAAAAAAAAAAAAGAATCTTCCGAAGCATTGACTGGCAGTCGAACATCCAGTAAACGGAGTCCAAGAGAGCCAATGGAAGGCAGCAGTAACGGGGGGATTTGGTAGTGTTGGGATCAAGAAGCTATTTTCGTTGTTTTCATGTTAATGTAAAACTTGTATAACCATTTTTAAAGATTATGACTTAGAATAGTAGAATAAAATTGGAAAAAAATTGCATAGTGTTGCCATGGAAACAATACAAAATGACCACAAAAACAAAATTTCAAATCCTAAGGCTCTGAATCTAATGAATGTAAATGAATTCTGTTTTCACTATAAGGTGCGCAATTGTAATATCTAAATTATTACACATGATATTTAGGATATATTAAATATTTAATTTTTATAAATTTTTTGGTAAAAATTCCCTCAAAATTCGGTCAAAAAAAGCTGTTTTTGGTTGGTGTGTTTACCCAAAAATTCATAAAAATGTAATATTTAATATATCCTAAAAATCATGTGTAATTTTTAGATATTACAATTGCTCACCTTAGAGTGAAAACAGAATTCATTTATATTCATTACTTTCAGAGCCTTAGGGATTTAAATTTTGTGTTTGTGGCCATTTTTCTTGTTTCCATGGCAACGCGTTGACATATTTTTTTAACTAATTTTTTCTACTCTTTTAAGTCATAATATCTCAAAATTGTAATAAAAATTCTACATTAATATGAAAGCAACGAAAACGTTTCCAGACCAAATCCCCCTTAACCTCCCATCCTCATACTGAAAGATTGTCTTGTATGCTCCGTTTCGCTCTGCAACGCCTATATCATGTGCGCTATCTAGGAAACCCCAGTCTGACTTCTAAACCACGACGTACTGATCAATTCGTATATACAAAAACATGCTCATTTTTTGTGTTATCTTCTATCAGCTGCTTAATTGCAAGTTCAGCCTTCAGGTTGCTTTAACCTCTGCGTTCCAATTGCAGAGTAATTATAACGTTGCTGAGGTTGGTCATGCTACCATCTATTGCAAATGCAGAAGAGAAGATATAACCAAATGAGTTTAAAAAATAGTTAGACATTTTCTGGTATCGTTATCATCAGCATCATCATCCATATCATCATCAGCACCATCATCATCATCCTCGTTAGTGTCCTGTCGACTAGCCAGATCATCATATAGGCTAGCTTGTCCCTTCCGAACTAGTTCCATCATCATCATAATCAGACTCCTCGAACTTGACCATGACACAGTCCTGAAAAACTCTAAATTCTGTGCAAGTTGACCGAAGTCAGCAGCAGTCATTCTAAGATCTTCAACATTAGCATCTCTGAATGTCTTCCTATCCCGTGGGAAGTGTCCACTGTCTGTCGCAGCCATATTCAGATCGCGTATGCTAATAGAAACACATGAAGGAAACTAGTGAAGGAAACAAATTAAGAAACAAATGAAGAAAATAGAAACAAATGAAGGAGAATATAAACAAATGAAGGAGAATATAAACAAATGAAGGAAAATAGAAACAAATGAAACAGAATAGAAACAAATGAAGAGAATATAAAAAAATGAAGAAAATAGAAACAAATGAAGAAAATAGAAACAAATGAAGCAAGAATAGAAACAAATGAAGGAGAATAGAAACAAATGAAGGAAAATAGAAACAAATGAAGGAGAATAGAAACAAATGAAGCAGAATAGAAACAAATGAAGAAGAATATAAACAAATGAAGGAAAATAGAAACAAATGAAGCAGAATAGAAACAAATGAAGGAGAATAAGAAAGCAAATGAAGAGAATAGAAACAAATGAAGGAGAATGAAAGAAAAAATGAAGAGAATAGAAACAAATGAAGAGAATAGAAACAAATGAAGCAGAATAGAAACAAATGAAGAAGAATATAAACAAATAAGGAAATAGAAACAAATGAAGGAGAATAGAAACAAATGAAGGAGAATAGAAACAAATGAAGAAGAATAGAAAGAAATGAAGGAGAATAGAAACAAATGAAGGAGAATAGAAACAAATGAAGGAGAATATAAACAAATGAAGGAAAATAGTAAACAAATGAAGAGAATAGAAACAAATGAAGGAGAATAGAAACAAATGAAGGAGAATATAAACAAATGAAGGAAAAATAAGAAACAAATGAAGGAGAATAGAAACAAATGAAAGAAAATAGTAACAAATGAAGGAGAATAGAAACAAATGAAGCAGAATAGAAACAAATGAAGGAGAATAGAAACAAATGAAGGAAAATAGTAAGAAATGAAGGAAAATAGAAACAAATGAAGGAGAATAGAAACAAATGAAGGAAATAGTAACAATGAAGGAGAATAGAAACAAATGAAGAGAATAGAAACAAATGAAGGAGAATAGAAACAAATGAAGGACAATAGAAACAAATAAGAAGAGAAATAGAACAAATAGAAGACAAATAAGAGAAAGAAACAAATGAAGAGAATAGAAACAAATGAAGGAGAATAGAAACAAATGAAGGAGAATAGAAACAAATGAAGGAGAATAGAAACAAATGAAGAAGAATAGAAACAAATGAAGCAGAATAGAAACAAATGAAGGAGAATAGAAACAAATGAAGGAAATATAAACAAATGAAGGAGAATAGAAACAAATGAAGGAGAATAGAAACAAATGAAGAGAAGAAAAAATAAAAATAGAAAGAAAATAGAAAACAAATGAAGGAGAATAGAAACAAATGAAGGAAAATATAACAAATGAAGAGGAAGATAAGAAACAAATGAAGGAAATAGTAAACAAATGAAGGAGAATAGAAACAAATGAAGCAGAATAGAAACAAATGAAGGAGAATATAAACAAATGAAGGAAATATGAAACAAATGAAGAGAATAGAAACAAATGAAGCAGAATAGAAACAAATGAAGGAGAATATAAACAAATGAAGGAAAATAGAAACAAATGAAGGAGAATAGAAACAAATGAAGGAGAATAGAAACAAATGAAGGAGAATAGAAACAAATGAAGGAGAATAGAAACAAATGAAGGAGAATAGAAACAAATGAAGGAGAATAGAAACAAATGAAGGAGAATAGAAACAAATGAAGGAGAATAGAAACAAATGAAGGAGAATAGAAACAAATGAAGGAGAATAGAAACAAAGAAGGAGAATAGAAACAAATGAAGGAGAATAGAAACAAATGAAGGAGAATAGAAACAAATGAAGGAAAATAGAAACAAATGAAGGAGAATAGAAACAAATGAAGCAGAATAGAAACAAATGAAACAGAATAGAAACAAATGAAGGAGAATAGAAACAAATGAAGGAGAATAGAAACAAATGAAGCAGAATAGAAACAAATGAAGGAGAATATAAACAAATGAAGGAAAATAGAAACAAATGAAGGAAAATAGAAACAAATGAAGGAGAATAGAAACAAATGAAGGAGAATAGAAACAAATGAAGGAGAAATAGAACAAATGAAGGAAAATAGAAACAAATGAAGGAGAATAGAAACAAATGAAGGAGAATAGAAACAAATGAAGGAAATAGTAAAAAAATGAAGGAGAATAGAAACAAATGAAGGAGAATAGAAACAAATGAAGGAGAATAGTAACAAATGAAGGAGAATAGAAACAAATAAAAATGAAAAATGAATAGAAACAAATGAAACAGAATAGAAAAAATGAAGAGAATAGAAACAAATGAAGGAGAATAGAAACAAATGAAGCAGAATAGAAACAAATGAAGCAGAATATAAACAAATGAAGCAGAATAGAAACAAATGAAGGAGAATAGAAACAAATGAAGGAGAATAGAAACAAATGAAGAGAATATAAACAAATGAAGAGAATAGAAACAAATGAAGAGAATATAAACAAATGAAGCAGAATAGAAACAAATGAAGGATAATAGAAACAAATGAAGCAGAATAGAAACAAATGAAGGAGAATAGAAACAAATGAAGCAGAATAGAAACAAATGAAGAAGAATAGAAACAAATGAAGGAGAATAGAAACAAATGAAGGAGAATAGAAACAAATGAAGGAGAATAGAAACAAATGAAGGAGAATAGAAACAAATGAAGAAGAATAGAAACAAATGAGGAAAAGAAATAGAAAAACAAATGAAGGAAAATAGAAACAAATGAAGGAGAATAGAAACAAATGAAGGAAAATAGTAACAAATGAAGGAGAATAGAAACAAATGAAGGAGAATAGAAACAAATGAAAGAAATAGAAACAAATGAAGGAGAATAGAAACAAATGAAAAGAATAGAAACAAATGAAGCAGAATAGAAACAAATGAAGCAGAATAGAAACAAATGAAGGAGAATAGAAACAAATGAAGCAGAATAGAAACAAATGAAGCAGAATAGAAACAAATGAAGCAGAATGAAAAAATGAAGGAGAATAGAAAGAAATGAAGAGAATAGAAAGAAATGAAACAGAATAGAAACAAATGAAGCAGAATAGAAAGAAATGAAGCAGAATAGAAACAAATGAAGAGAATGAAGAATGAGAAGGAAATAGAACAAATCAAACAGAATAGAAACAAATGAAGCAGAATGAAAAAATGAAGCAGAATAGAAACAAATAAGCAGAATACAACAAATGAAGAGAATAGAAACAAATGAGACAGAATAGAAACAAATGAGCGAATAGAAACAAATGTAGAAGATATAAACAAATGAAGAGAAAATAGAAACAAATGAAGACAAATAGAGCATAATGAAGCAACAATGAAACAAATGAAGCAGAATAGAAACAAATGAAGGAGAATAGAAACAAATGAAACAGAATAGAAACAAATGAAGGAGAATAGAAACAAATGAAGCAGAATAGCAACAAATGAAGCAGAATAGAAACAAATAAAGCAGAATAGAAACAAATGAAGCAGAATGTAAACAAATGAAACAGAATAGAAACAAATGAAGCAGAATAGAAACAAATGAAGCAGAATATAAACAAATGAAGCAGAATATAAACAAATGAAGCAGAATAGTAACAAATGAAGCAGAATAGTAACAAATGAAGGAGAATATGAACAAATGAAGGAGAATAGAAAAAAATGAAGGAGAATATGAACAAATGAAGGAGAATAGTAACAAATGAAGGAGAATATAAACAAATGAAGTAGAATAGAAACAAATGAAGCAGAATAGAAAGAAATGAAGCAAACAAAAGAAAGAAACGAGGGCAGTAACATACAAACGAAAAGCATGAGAGAAAACAATTAACGGAAGCAAAAGAAAATAAATATGAAACAAATAAGGCTACGACAAGGACATAACTGAAGATAACAAACAAGAAAATGTTAATCAATAAAATGGCTCATCTCGTACTGCACTAAAATTGTCCTAAACTAGCTCTAGAAAACAAATCAATATGTTGACACAGTTAGCAATAACCAGAAATATGACCTTAGTTAGCTGCAACCAAGATAAGGGACACATAACAGTAGCCAAGACAGCATATAAGTCCCAGCTGTCTGTAATAAACAATCACCCAAAAACTGTTTAGAAGTGTTATCAGACTGTGAAGAGGGAAGTTAATACATAGTATGTTTCTATTTAAAGCAAATATTGCTCTTCTACCTTCTACATTTTCTTTATTCATTCTTTTATATTGAGCTATTTATTTTTCTTCGTCTATTCCATTTTCGTCATCTTCTTTCAGCCATCTCTTTTTTTTACATTTATCGTCTTCATTATTTGTTTCTTCCTATTTGTTATTGAACGCTATGCTCACATTTCATTCTTTCACTTGTTCTTTTTTTTTTTTTAAATTTGTAAGCACATTATCAACAGATGCTAGCAATACAATCTATTGATGTGAAATTGCGTATGATATGCAATTTCTGGGGCGTTTTATGATGCAGTAGCGTTAGCTGTGAGTAGGAACTACAAGAACATCTTGAACACGTAAACAATGGAATTGATAAATATGGTTTAGACCACAACCAACTCTAAATACGAACAGAGATGGTGTAGCTTTCCACTTTAGCTGCTAAGGACGTGTATAGACGTTTCCCCCATTCTCTGCTAAAGACCCGTTAACACGTCTGTTATTATCTCTCCTCTTTGGGCTAAAGACGTGTTAACACGCTATACATTTCCACTGTAACTGCTATGGGCGTTCATTCACGTTTATGACCTAGAAACAAAGAGTAGCTATTTTTAGATCCGTCTTCGGAAAGTATGTAGCAACGAAAGGGTTAAGACTCTTAAGCAAAACAAGAATCACATATCTTAGTATTGTTATAGTGTGAATTATTTTATACAAAATCATGACTGTCCCGGAAAACCGGAACGGGTGGTAAGAAATGTCCCGAAAAACTGTTGTGTGGAAAGAAATGTCCCGGTTTCTCGGTTGCAACATCTGTCAACCCTAATTAGGTATGAGGATTCAGTACAGGTATTTTTTTTTTGCTTGGCTATTCGAGCTTGGTCATATTTTTTGTTATTACAGGACAGATGAAAGCAAGACAATTTTTATGAATACAAAATATAAATACGATAACATACGTGAGTTTATTTATATTAAAATAACGACATATTGATTGAGTACATATTGATTGATTCACACATTACATATAATGCACACACTTTTTACTAACTGTTGCCCGCTAACATTAGGGAACGTTTTATTCTTCGTCTTCTCTTCCACCATTGTACTTCAGTGAGGTGTTAGGGAAAATGAAATGATCTTATGTGCGCATTGCATTGTCTAATGCACTTTGTAAGTTAGTATTCATTTCTCTAAAGTTGTTCCTGATTTCGTCACTCAATCTTTTGCGTGGTCTTCCTCTTGTTTTGTATTCATTCTAATTTTTTATAATGTGACTCTGTACTAGACGATACCAGAAGAACTATACAATTATACGAGAGAACTAAAAATGTACTGATGTAGATGGAAGTCGTGTATTTAATGCCATTTTTATTATAACACACACACACACAGACATATATATATATATATATAAACAAGACAACCCGGAGGAGAACGAGATAGAGCAAGAACTGAAAGAAATGAATCATAGCTGGAACACAATACAGAGGAAGGCCATGAATAGAGAAGAATGGTGTGCGTTTGTTGTTGCCCTAAACGCCAAGGGCGTAACAGGCTAAAGAGAGAGAGAGGATATAAATATATATATATATATATATATATATATATATATATATATATATACAGTGGCGGCGCGTGATCATTTTTGTTGGTGGGGCCAGACATTTTTTTCCCGGATAAATCATAGTTTTTGATTGCCATATTTTAATTTATAAAATAATATATACACGTTATACATTATTTTTGGTGGGGCCAGGCCCCACTGGCCCTTAATGACGAGCCGCCACTGTATATATATATATATATATATATATATATATATATCACACACACACACACATATGTACATATATATGACTCATTCGTTGCACCTATTTTTTAGAACGAAAATTTAAAGAGAAACGAAGAATTACGAGTGAATATTTGCAGTATAACAATGTTTGAAGTAATGTTTTAATCTAACTATTAATTGTATTTAAACAAGTGTTTAAACTGCACATCTCACAATGGTTCACATTATTTGGTTACACACATAGTATGCTATCAAGCACACAGTGAGACAGCCAATCCCAGAAAGTTATACCTAAGTACAGTATCTAAAAATGTTGCAATTTGTCATGTTGACTTTCTTGGTGTCAAATTACGTAAATTTGGATTCTGTTGAGTTTGATTCTAGCGGCTTTGCGTTTTCTCTCTACTCGTACAGCGTAAATCTCTTTTTATCCTGACGCTGTGGGTCAAAACAGTGGTAGAGAAAAGGAAAGAAGAAGGGACTGCGTGACAGTAGATCGTCGAATTTATTGCTGTGAGTACCTTTTGTTACATGATTTATGCAACATTATCTTTCCATCTACCATTTGTTCATTCAACAACACATAATCTTCTACTCCAGGTCTAATTCACATACTAACAGTCTGCAGTGGTTCGTTTTGGAAATATTATTGTTGTCTGTATTTTGTGGATAGTGTTATCTCTATCTCTCTCTCTTTGCCTTTTACCCCGGATTGGGGCATAGGCCCTCAACCAACTCATGACAAGTCTTCCTATCTCTAGCTATCTCCTGCAGCTCCCGGATAGTGTTATGCTGTCTTATATTTTCGCTGTCGTCTTCTATCAGGAGATATATTGACAGAGAGTACTGGTTTTAGTCACTTGATGGGATACCGTGCCAAAACGTTTCCATTTTATCATCTTTTGTAAACAGAACATCAACTCTTCCAATACGTTTGCACAACAGCGGGAGAGTGCATTGGAGGCAATGACAGTTGAAGGGCGTTACATAAGGGAAGCAACAGAGGACTATTGGAAATTGTTGATTCCTTCCTTTACACTATGACGCTTTTTGTGATTCCAGTAGTAGTCTGGAATATTTGTTTTTAACGTTTCATGAAATATAAATGACTTTAATCATCAATTAGTGAACTCGCTTCGCAAGGCTGGTGGTCTGGGTCAGCTCCCGCAATGTGCGTGGAATTTTTCCCGACCGCGACGGCTCTCAGGTCGACCCACCCTCAACTGGGTACCAGACATGCTCTGGGAAAGTAAAGGCGGCCGGCGTGATGCTGACCACATCACCCATCGTGTGCCGACGGTCAATGAAAAATACAGGCCTAACACTGTATTGACCTATATACCACGAGTATGAAAGGGTTCCTTTTTCCTTTTTAAACATCAATAATCAAATAACATCAGTAAACCTTATAAGTTATTGAAATAAAAAAGGAAAGGAGGAAAGGAATACAACGTAAGCGCTATCTACAAAAGGATGACATTTGTCACTATCTTTCGACCATTGTGATTTTACTAAAACGTCAATTCCTATAAACATGTCAAAACACGTAATTACAAAGTACTGTAGTTTTACAAATTACAAAAACAATGACGTTTCGACCAACAAGGCCTTTATCAAGCAAACGACAAACAGGAGTGACAAATTAAAATGAAACACAAATGGACGACCAAAGACAAACGTATCTAATCATATTAACATACTAACTGTACAATTGTATAAACATGTCACATACAACAATAATAATTGTATAAACATGTCACATACAACAATAATAATTGTATAAACATGCATACAATAATAATTGATAAACATGTCACATACAACAATAATAATTATAAACATGTACATACAACAATAATAATTGTATAAACATGTCACATACAACAGAAGAAATAAGTTAGCGGTTAATGCGAAATCTACATCAATTCCTGACTTAACTTTAACTACTTATTTTATCTTATCTTAACCACATTTGCCGTGAATCGATCACTTGTTAACCACTCTTTGTGATGTGTATGTGATCTGAGCCTAAGAACGATTGTACGTTGCGCCAGTTATGCGCCTACAAGCAGGCCAGCACATCCGATTTCTGCGACGCTTTTTATTTAATAAGGTAGCTTCCCTAGGCCCCTACCTCAGTCGCCTCTTATGACATGTCTTGTAGATCGTAGTGTTACTATTCTTTGCTCTCTTGAGAGCCCTGACAACACACATGCGTCAATGTGTCAACATTGGCTTTGTCACATTGAAAATGCAATCTGGCAACGAAAAATGACAAGAATGTTCTGAACGAACGTATTATTTTCATATCTATTTTAAGCAGTTCGTTGCCGTCGGAATGTCTAAATCTCTCTCTCTCTCTCTCTCTCTCTCTCTCTCTCTCTCTCTAAGCACACAATAGTTACATATACATTTATGTCCTTATGCGAATTAGTCAGGTAACTCTCCGAAATGTTTAGAAAGCAATTATTGACAACTACAGAAACAGTAATAGTATATTTTGTTACACCTGTGAGTAGTTCTCGTTTCGCTGGTGGTAGTAATAGTAGTTGTAGTAGTAGAAGTGCCGGATTAGGCTAGCGCGGGGCCCGTAGCAAATTTTACGCGGGGCCCTAGGTTTTATGAAAATAAAATAAAACACAACTTTTACAAACAAACTTGTCTCGATTTAATGTGAGTAAATTTAGAGATAATACTAGACAAATCAATTTCTCTAAGTAAATTACATTCAATGTTCATTAAGGTGAGGTTATTTAGACGATCTTGTCCCATCATGTTTCTTAACTCACTTTTATACACTTTAATGTTGAAAAAGAACGTTCTCCGCTGCAGTTAGTAATCATTAAAGACAAATAAATTCGTAAGACTATTTCTACATTTGGGAAACACAACTCTTATGAATTTTCCATTATAAGTTTATAAAATTGCAGTTCAAGAGCCTCATGCTTTTCGTTGCTAGTAGCAGCAGCTACATTAATTTTAAGAAGTTCAGTGAACTGCATAAGTTCGTCGCCTAGGCTTTCTTCCAAATCCTCTTGGTAAGAGCTGACAATATTTGGAGTTCTTTTCAAGATCTCTTCTGCTGTAATAGATTTTAACTGCCGGAGTATTCCAAATACACCAGTCACTCTATGGTACAGCCTGAATCAATAACTTTGCAAACAAAACAGAACAGTTGTCCTTTAGTTTCTGTATAACACAACCAAACTCTCACGTGAGTTTTGTTTGTTGGTGTATGCGTGTATGTGAAAAACGACTTTCGACAAAATCGTGGATTATTTTTTTTTTTTTTTAAAGACATGAAATCACTGTTCATATGTTGCACTTCGCTACTTTCTTTCACAATCCAATAATTTCGATTGAAGTTGTTTGGCCATTCACCAATATCGTTGGAGTACATTTTACTTTCGTTGTGTTTTTGGCTTGTAGATGATGTTGCTACATTAGAAACATGTGCTGTGCTTTCTGCCTCTCTTTGACTTGAAGATGATATGGCTAAATTGGGAGGACTTGCTGTACATTCGATTTCAGTTTGTCTTGTGAAAAATGTGGCTAAATCGTGAAGAGTTGCTGATCTTAATGGTAATATTGGTAATGATGATTCTTCTATAGCACTGCCTTCATCTACTACACAGTGGGACACGTCTTCCGTATTTTCTGCTCGATTTCGTTGGATTCAGCACCATCACACACGACATTTAAAAATTCAGACAGCTTGCGTGTTTTTATATAACATCTGGTTATTTTTCCATTTTCATCTGTCACATAGGCGCGGGGCCCCTAGAAGCGCGGGGCCCGTAGCATTTACTACTTCTGCTACTAGGCTAATCCGGCGCTGGGTAGTAGAAGTGGTGATGGCAGTAATAGTAGTAGTTTTAGTAGTAGAAGTAACAGTCATCATCATTATCATCACCCAATTGCTTGTTTTGAGAAAAACTTTACCACCATAACAGTCCTTCAGAATTTCTCACTCTAATAGGCGATATGTCCAACTTCTGCTGCCGTCGTGCTCCCATCACCAGTCGCATCCTGAATTCATCTCCTCTGTGATCTTCGTCTTCTCTCTTTGCTGGGATGCATCTTTTCATAACAATCTTCTTAAACTTTTCATATTTTTAAATATGCCCAAAATACTTTATTTCCCACATTCTTGTGTATAGCATCAGACAGTTTTCTTTGATTTTAAGTTCCTTCTGGAAAGACCCATTTGTTTTCGTCTCTGTTCATGATAAACGAAGGACTCTGCATGCTGTATGTAACACTTATATTAAAAAACACATATATGTTTTTCCACTGCTTTGTCGATTATTCACTCACACGTTGCCACTGGGAATATGCTTGTTTTTAGTATTCTGACATTTGTTTTCTTATCAGTTTCATTCCATACTGTTTTTAGTTGCTTAAATTTTTGTAAGCCTTTGTTTCTGGTAATAGTAGTAGTAGTAGTAGTTGTTGTTGTTGTAGTATGGTAGTAGTAGTAGTCGTAGTTGTAGTATAATTTTCTGAAATAATACATGATAGTGCAGAAAAAATCGTAGTACTTGTGAAAATAATAGTAGTAGGCAACGTGTTCTATTTGAGCATGCAAAAAAAAAAAAAAAGTCCCAGACATTTGAAAATCGACATGAGTAAGCTTAAAAACTGCTGCCAATGGTAAAAAGTATTAACAATAAATGAGAATAATAAAATTGCTACTTTTTTGTACAACATTTGTACGAGCTTCAAAGTTACAGCGGATACTTTCGCCGGTGCTAAAAAGTTCGTCCACTGCCGTTGCTATTTTTCTGTGTAAGAAAGAGATGTGAGCGTCTGTAGCTCAAGCGGTAGTGAGATCGATCACAGACCGAAGCGTACCTGGTTCAAATTCCAAAGGTAGGCAAGTTTGGAAGCAAATTCGTTTGCATGGGATTTTTACAAAAAGGTAAAATAGACCTCACCGTTCAGAAAGCAATGGCAAACTACTGAACGTAAAAGTGGTACCTAGAAACATCAACGACTCGTTTACTGTGGTTGATGGCTACGTCCTGTAAAGGATATGCCACTTTAGAAGAAAGAGATGGAAGCACACCAGGTTATACACCGAAGTACAATGATGGTGTTCCTATCCTATCAATAAATCAGTCAATCAATAATTCATGCAATCGTAGTAGCAGGGTCATGCGGTATATTTTCTCAGTATTATGCAAGTCTTCGAAATGTTACACTTTAAATGTTTTTTTTTGTCTTTAAAATAACATTTGATTGGGATTTTTAAAAAACTACACAAAATGTAGGAATACTAGTTTTATTATGAAGATACGAGTATCAACTATCAACTACAACAAGCGTTGCGTACAGCTTTTTAATTATTGAATGGTTAAAATTGTATTTTGATTTCGCTGCTTATGCCGTTCCATTACGTTTTCGCCTGATGCGGCCGCCTCTCTGTATCATAGCATGGCCCTTAGCAGTATATACAACAGCGATAGTAGTTGTGATAAGGGTAGTAGTAGTAGTAGTAGCAGTGGATATAGCTGCGATATCAACAGTTGTATCAGTAGTGACAGTAGTAGGGGTAGAATTAGTAGTAGGGGTAGTAGTGGTAGTAGTATTGGCAGCGATGGTAGCAGTAGTAAGTAGTAGTAGAAGTAGGAGCAGTAGTAAGTAGTAGTAGTAGCAGTAATAGTAGTGGTAGTAAATGAATATTTAAAACCCATTTGCCGTTTGCAACAACCACCATTAATTGTTCTATTGTGAATTGATGATGTATCAGCAAAAATAATTCAAAGCTGATGTTGATGCGGTTTTTATTTTGGTTTTTTTTCCCCGATCCAGAAGCACTTGAGCTTTCAGCTCTTCGGCTCGGTGCCATGGACATCGTAACCCTTCGGTTCGGTGCCACGAACACAGTAAGTCTGGGGAATCTGTGGCTTTTTCTGCAATCCCGCGGAATTGAACCAGCACACACAGAGGGATAGTCACCCTTAGTCCAACGCGCTACGAACACGTTGGGCAGACGGGCTGTTGATGTGGTATAGAATGTCGCATCCACGTAAACAGGAAAGACAACTGATAAATGACAGAGACGCTTACTACATAAAGTTTCTCTGTAACCCGTGATTTCCCTTTGTTGTAATGTCTGTTTTACTTTTGATCTATCCTTGTGTACCCTAAAAGGCAGCCAGATGTGGTGGGTCAGCACCATTCTGATTAGGGACTGCCTAGTTTAATGCGGATGGTAGATGACAAGTGCAGCTGAATAGCTACTCCTACCGTGGAAAGCATACTCTCGGCAGGTGGCGTGCCATTTCTGTGGAGAGGAACGGAGCCCTATAAGGTAAAACCCAGTGCAATGAAGACAATCCTTCGGCTTTTCAACTCATTTTTAAACCATCAAAAGCAACCAGCGGCGTCCTCCAATTCATCAATTTCTATTTATCTATCTACATCCTCTTCGTGTCCCGTTTGACGTGTAAAACTTTCACAACAGAACTTTCCATTGTTGCCGTTCTGCCGTCTTTCTACTAATTGTTTCCCACGCCAGGTCACAATAATTCAACTCTTTTTCCTCAGTTCTTCTCCATGTTTCCTTTGGACGTCCAGGCTTTCTTTTCACATCGGTTATTCATCTGGGAGTTGCACTAGCCAATTCCCCTACTAGCATACGACATGCATGCGCAATAAACCTCTATCTTCGCATTTAATAATGGTCTCCAATAATGTACATTTGGTTGATTCGTTTTAACAGTTCTTCATTTGAGCAGAAAATGTGCAGGATTCTTCTTAACCATTTATTTTGGAATGTGTCCAGCTTAAATATGATGTTGGGATTAATTTTCAGCTCTCGCTACTGCATAATAACACTCACAGAATACTACTCCTATCAGTGGCGGCTCGTGGTCATTTTTCTTGGTGGGGCTAGGCACACATTTTCGGAAAAATTAGGTTTTTTAAAAGTATTTACTATTATTTGTCTATTATGGGAAGTTATTCTCCCTTCTGTTTTTGGTGAGGCCGAACCCTACTGGCCCTTAATGACGAACCGCCCCTGACTCATATACATTTTACGTTTTTTGTAAGATTTAATTCTTTGGCTTTCCAGATTTTATTGAGCATCCAAAGTTTAAATTATTTTCTTTATTTTTCTAATGATGTAATTTAAAAGCAAAATAATGAAATGACGAATATTAATAGAACATGTTAAATAAGATCGGCTCTCTAAATTAATGTATTTGTTGTTAAGGTGAAAAAACACATGTGTATAACAAATTAATATGTTGTTCATTATAAGTAAAAAAAAAGTAAAGGAACCCTTTCATACCTCGTGGTCAATACAGTGTTAGGCCGGCCGCCTTTACTTTCCCAGAGCATGTCTGGTACCCAGTTGAGGCTGGGTCGACCTGAGAGCCTTTGTGGTCGGGAAAAATTCCACGCGCATTGCTGGAGCTGAACCCAGACCACCAGCCTTGCGAAGCGAGTTCACTAACAACTACGCTACAGCGGCTCTCATGTTGTTCATTATGCTATATTCTAAATATGTATACTTTTTTTTTATCCACATACAATAAACTACCGATTTAGAACCCATGGAGAACTATCTTAAGAGAACACCCGTTGTGGTGTCAAAAAACAAGAACGGAGAGTTAGTAGAAGAGGAGTATGATCAATATAAGCTTCAAGTAAGTAGAACCAGAGCCAACTATAAACTACTAGGCCTTCGGGCTCAGGTAAGAATTGTGAGAAATCAGACCCCAACTACACCACGTGACCTCGCATTCCAGTATTGGTGTATATAGACGAATTCATTTTAAAATCAACACAAAATGCTAACTCGAAGTCATATTATCCAACAAGTTAAGTTTAACAATAAGGAATATCAATATAATGAATATGTTTCACCAACAAATAACCGTAGACTCACCGAATTGAGTAAATTGCAAAAAAGCGTGCAGTGTTCTATCAAACATCTGTATTTTCCAGATCCTTTTCTGATCTAGGTCAGGGAATACCGGCCAGTTGTCTGGCCTGTGCTAGAGCCAGGCTGTGGTAGAACACACACTTAGTAACGACAGTTGAATAACTTTACAAAAATGGATAGTTCAAACACTATATAAGAAAGAAGCAGTCATCATTTTTCGGGCATGCGATGAGAAGGGGAGGTTTAGAACACATTGCGACAAGCGGTAAAATTGAGGGTAGACGAGACAGGGAAGACAGAGAGAGAAAATTTTGGATAGTCTGACTTCATGGCACGGTAGAGCATCAGTATCTGAGTTGATAACAAACACCAACGACAGAGATTTAGGGAGATCCATGATCGCCTACGCCAACCGGCACGGTACCTGATGATGATGAATTCACACAATCATTACGACAAACATCTTCAATACAAATATACATATAAGACAGCAACACACCAAAGAAAGCTCATCATGTGTGAAATGAAATGCTTGAGGAATGCGATGTGGGCCACCAGGAAAGATAGGCTACAAAACAAGGCCATCAGAAGCAGTGTGGGCATAGCTTCATGCACCGAATACATTGAAAGACAACAAATGCAGTGGTTTGGACATTTAATGAGAATGGAATACAACCAACAACCAATAACAACATATAATAAAAGGAGAACTATTTGCTCTAGCACCCTTGGTCAGGTACTAGAGCTGAGCAATGGGATGACCAAGAAAAAGATGGTAGACACTATCAAGACCACACTAAATAAACACGGATACAACGCAACAAGGGCGGCTCATCAGGTCATGGAACAAAAATTAAAGCTCCTACCCTTACGTTTAACGGCAAGAGTGGACAACCAATTCCATCATCATCCACCTGGGTAAAGACAATAAACAGCTACATTGACGATATGTAGAGCAATGGACCGGACTGTTATTTTGAAAGTCATTAAAGAGACAGGCTGGACAGAGAATTCAGGTGGTGATTTGAATTATACGTTCAAGAAAGTGACTGCATACATTTTGAAATCAAACATGGTGTTGTTAGATTTCAATGCTATACGGGAAGTAGACGATGGTTCATTAGCCAACACAAAACTGAAACTGTCAGTGGTCGCTTGCTGCTGGATATGTTTAGGATGAGATATCAGCATTCTAGACTTTTTCCTTGAGGATGACCTGATGACTGGCTGATTAATCTAATTGACTGACTAGCTTACTAACTACTTATCTAAGTAGCTAATATAATATTGAATATACATATGTACTCATTCAGTCTTGCCCCAACCCATATTAGTATCCCCTCCAATTCACACATTCCTTTATTCATTCAGACTCGAGGCGAATATGAGGAGCTAATGATCGAGTTTGAGTTTCGATGCAGACGTGCTGCCATGATGAATTATCATATTGCATCTAACTACGACAGAAAAGTATACAAGATGGAACTTGTGGCTGCTTTATTAGGTCAGAGTAATCAATGATATTGATAATTTGTTAGGTAAAATTGAAAAAGTGATGACTTTTGTGTGATGTTAATAAACTATTAGATCAGGTTAATATAAACAGTGATAGTAAGCTAAGATTAGCACAAAGTTTGATGGTTATCTGCTGTCTGCCTTCTTCTTCGTGTTCGTTCTTTACGACCAATTTTAATCACTCTTTGTGATATGTTTGATCTTTGCCAAGAACGCGTATACGTTGCACATTGGTTTGGTAAGCCCCTAAACGCATAGACTTCTACACGTTTAGGACATGTGCATCCGATTTCAACCAAACCTCATTAGCCGCCTCTTACGACATGCGTGGCAGGTAACTGGTTCTATTCTTTAGACCCCAAAATTGGACCTCGCTAACCACTCGGGCAATGGTTAACTTAACGTGTGCTCGCTCTAACAAGAAAATACCAGTCAGATTCCCAGCCAATAGTCGTATACAACACATGCAGTAAACACATCACCCTTCTCCCCCACCCCACCCTTGCCATAACGTGTGGAGGTCCATATATTTAGGAGTTTGAAATTACCCGTTGTACAAGTAGAACTGGGTACCTGAGGGGCAGAGTGTGGAGTGTTTAATCAGCGTGTCACAGAAATCATAAGTATGCTAATCCTTCGACATCTGTTGCGGTTAGAGGAAATGGAGCACCTATGGGTCTGCCCGGAGTGCTGTGACGTCGGTTCTGTAACCAATAACCATCTGTGTATACGACAACATCCTTATTCCCGGTCTTACAGTTTATCAGTTCTTGTTTGTTGCAATATTTGATCAACTCTCAGCCTTGCAGGCATAATTCAACAATATATATTAATTTTTCCCGCTTGGATCTGCAGATGATGTACCACTAGCCTATTATTACCCATTAGTTATCGAAACAATTTTAAAAAATGAATGGCAATGTTAATTGCAAAAAAATCCTGTTATTAAGAGTATAATTCTAACAAATATTATTATTTCAATTAGGTACAGTTTCCTTGACAACAGTAGGGGCGTGGCTACTGCAGCAGAACACAGATTTCTCCTTCATCAACCTCAGTAAGCTAGGAGGTTTCGGTATTGTTGGCATTGTGGCAGCGTTTTTCATTGAGCTGCTGGGTAAAGGAAGTACAAGAGTCATCCCTTCCTTCAGGTTAACAAACTCCAATGTTCATTTCAGTAACTTTCTTTGATATAACGCCACTAATATATAATACCGATTCATCGTCTCGTTATTTCACTGAAACATGTCTTAATTTTTTTTCTACGGTCATGTGTAGTCATGATAGATTTATGATTTGTTACCAGTGTAAAGTCCATCGCTTTTCAAGGTCGAGACTGCAGCTTAATACATGAGATCCGCATTCCGCATAGTATGTCTGGGCTTTGCATCCATATTGACTCATTGCGCGCTCGACCACAGCCAACTCTAGATAACTTTATAATTGGCTCTGGCTCGACAGTCTTGAAGTATATGTTCATTTGTCTGAATTCAGATTCCAAATAAGCATTCTTGGAAGAATAACTAATGAAATTCAACACAGATGCAACAAAGCAAATCAAATGATAGGGCAAATGCGCCAATTTTAAGATGCAAACACGTCACCATGAACACAAAAAGAGCAATGTTCAACACAATATTTCTCCCAACATTATGTTACCAGTGCCAAACCTGGACGATGACAACAAACGATAGAAGAAAACTAGTCACAACAGAGATGAAGTGTCTACGCAGAATGCTGGGTGTAACAAGAAGAGGCCGGTTGAGAAATGAAGACATCAGGAAAAAGTGGGTACAACATCAGTACAGACTTCATCAAGAAACAACAAATTAAATGGTTCGGCCACGTAAGCAGATTACCACCAGACAGTGCACCCCAAAGAGCAATGCTGCTCCGATACAATGGGTACAAACAAAAGGCCGGCCACGCAAAAGATGGACCTCAGAGATAACAGAGGCGACGAAAGAGACTATCTACGAAGCGCATACTAGGGCCCGTTTTAAAAATCTCTTCCTGACCTGACGCTGTGAGGCATACATGATTCGAGAAAGAAGAAGAAGAATAAGCATTCTTTTGTGTACGAAGTTCTGAGTAGGTAGATGTGACCATGACCAGTTTCCACGTGAAGCAGTCTGGTTTGCTTGTACATTTGAAGACATATATGTTACTTGCGTCCATATATTTCTATACTTTGATGTGTATTCGTAGTTTTATGATTTTTGCATTCTACGGTGACTAAGATTCTTTATTCTGCCACCAGTTCCGGACAGACGTCAGCTCGTTTATTTCATTTGCTTTCACAGTTCGAGTACAGTCATTGAAAGTCAACAACTGAGAAATTATATATATTTCTAAAAGTATTTCCGTTTTCATCATCATCAGATGCCGTCTCCGCATTGAATGTTGACTGCAATGAATCTCCAGCATCCTCTGTCTTTCGCCCTGGTGTTGCACTCCCCAAACTGTCTCCTGCTAATTTCTTTAAATTTCCTCCCACTTATCTCTCAGTCTTCCTCTTCAACTTTCCCCTCTAGTAAAGATTTTATCAAGGTGTCATGCCTTTTTATGTGCTAAAATACTTGTCTGAATTTTATTTCTCTTAGTTAATAGTTGTTTCTTCATGCCTAGTTTTCCTAAAACTTATTCATTTGTCCGTTTTCATATCATGTGTATTTTGAGACATACTGCGTTAGGCCAGAAAGATCCAACCTCAGATACTATAGAAACACTAGGATGTAAAGGTGGCCAGCGTGATGTTGACAAATTCAGCCATTAACTCTGTATTCTCAATATGTAGAAAAAAAAATTGTTACGGGAGAAAACTCGTTTAATAATACTGAATATGATTACTTCATTAGTGCATTCCCTTATTTGAATCAAATGTTATTCCCAAAATGTTAATTGTGTATATTCATAATCGTCTACAGTCGACGCGCAGAATCTCACGTTACAGTTGGAGCAGCGTGGCAAACACTAGCAAAGAAGACGAGGTCTTACAGAATCCAGCTGGACAACCCTCGCTTAGATGTCCCAGTGTAAGTTTCCAAAATATGTTTAGTTCTGTAATTAAATATTGTTAAAGTCAATTTCATTGCACCCAATACAGAACATGTGCGCCCAGACTTCATTAATTGCAGGGACAATATTGAAATATCGTCAGAGCGACTGTAAGTTCTTTGTTGTTGACATTTTTTGGCTAGATGAAAGGAATCATGGACATATGCTGTACCCTTTGTGACATCAATTCAAAACAGTTTTTCATGCTTTTCTTTCTAGCCATGAGAGCGCGAGACATAAATGTTAGTGCACCCATTTCTTAGGCATGTGGTTCGGGTTCAATTTCACAGTGGGAGTAGAGTTTTTGTCCCCACTGTATGTGGTTTACATGTTGACCCAGCATCAATTAGGTACAAGAAAAGCACTGGAAAGTCAAAGTCGAGTGGTGGACTACATCACCCATTGTGTGCCGATGGTCAATTAAAAATACGCGGATAACACCTTATTCCTCATTATATATATCCCGGTATGAAAATGGATTAATTCTTTAACCCTACGTTCAAAATGATATCCTGTGCCAGGTGTGTTGCATCTGTGGTTGTTAAGTCTTTGTTGTCGCAGGATATCTGTAATATTATCTATCCATCTGGTTCTTGGTCTTCCTCAGGCTTTGCGTCCGGGTTGCCGGATGTTATAAGCGCGAGATGGTAATGGATCTGGTTTCATTCTCATTAGGTGACCGAGTCATTTTTGCTGTTGTCTTCTAATATGTTGGTAATGAAGATGGCAGCAGGATATCAACAAATTCTTGAACAGGACGCCGGAAGAGGCTGGAGAACGTGCTAGAGACAGCATTTTTCAGGCAGGATTTTCTTAAACAGTTCACTTCACATGCTGTAATCTTTCTTTCTGGGGATTTAGTTAGGGACCATACTTGACATTGATAGCAGAGAGTTGGTATAAATATGCAATTTATCAGTTGTTGATTCACTGACATGTCTATGTTTATAACTTGATTATTTTTATTCTAAATTGAATGATATACTAACATGAGAATACTTATCTATGTCTTGACAGGTATGCTGAATGGTACAATGACCTGATTACACAGAGAGAGAAGCTGTGTTCACAAGTCTGCATACCAGAATCTATATACCAACTTTATAATGATCCTAACCGGGTATTCCACCCCTTGAAAGAACGCAGACAAATGTTCCTACAATTTATGGAACTGGAGAAAATGGATTCCGGTGATTTTATGAATACAAGTGGCCAAAATGATGAGATGGCTTAGATATAATAAAATAATGATAATTTATGTATCACTTATACCATACAGTTGTCTTTTTCTTGAGAGCTTGTGCAAGAATTACACTGATTACGGTCATGTGTTCACTATCACTTGTATCAGATAGCCTAGTTTTTTTAATGCATCGTAACAATGTTCCTTTGGTGGGTTTTTATGATTTCTATCTCATATGCTTTTAGTTTTATTTGTTTAACTCTTTTCACGCCATGGAATGTTACTGAGTACTGACCGCATTTGTTATTATGCAACAAGCATTTTTATCACAAAAAGATTTAATATATATACATTGTTTACTGCAGATATCACAACATATACCATCCACTCTACTATTTATATATAAATGTTTGTTTTACTATTTATTGCTGCAATAGAAACGTGGAAGGTTTAGAACAAATAGAAAGTACGTGCCCTATATTAAAAACCACTAATTTGGCTGGTGATGGGACTGACGAACACCACTATAGTGGTTAATGGTATGTAGTGAGTTAATCAATACCAAATGGTTATTCTTCAAAGAAACTGTTTTGTTGTTGGTTTTCCTTGCTTATTATTTGTCGTTAATGTTTTCTGTCATAATAACATACTCCAACCTGGCTGTTTGCATTACTTGCTCAAGAAATCATAACTGTCTCTTCATAATCTGCATAAGAAAGTTCCCTCTATGTATCCGTCACAATTTGACAATCAACTCCAACCCAGTTCGCTCAATGGTGACGACACTGGACCACAACCTGGTAGCAGTGTGACAACAAAAGAAGAAGCTGTAAATAACCAATGAACAGCAGTAGACCAACTGGTGATGGTCACCAAGGACGAGTTGGAATTGTAACAGAGAACAAAATACCTAGAAAATGCTTCAGGTGCCCAGAGAAGCAACTATATAGCAAGTCAGGGAAGCTATATACTAATCCCTGGGTTGATGGAACTCATCAACTGGGGACAGCAGCCCATATAGGAGAGGGATACTCTGATCACAACCATCATTGTCTAATGAAGAGGTCTTGGATGGTCATGGACTAGGGAAGCATATCCAACAGCAAAACAAGCTGAAGCTAGAGTTACTGGTCCACAAGGGGCAAAATGCCCTGATAGGTGTCAAAACCAAACCTGAAAACTACAGTACCCTGCACATACTTCCACAATACCAGTTCTGGAATTATTACTTTATTGTATTTTTAGTTATCGGTGGTGTTCTGAACATTCTTGAGTAAAACCACACCACCAGGTCACATTCAGTGACCCTACTGTATGTTTATTTATTGTCACCATTCACTGCCATACAGCAGATGGGAATGAAGGCCTGGATGTTCAAAGGAAACATTGAGAAGAACTATGGAAAGAGAGATGAAATATTGTGGTCAGACATGGTAAACAATTAGAAAGATGGCAGCAATGGAAATCTCTTGTGAAAGCCTTATGTATCAAATGGTACACAAAGATATAGATAGATTCACTTGCATAGAATATAGTTGGTTTTACATTACACCACTACATTTAAAACAATATTTTTTACTGCTAGTGCCAAAAACTTGTTGCAGAATTCTGCTAACTGATAAACTATATTTTGTAGCTACTTGAGTGCACAAACCATGCACACAAACAAACAAAGTCAGAGATCAACATGTCTTGTCATCACTGCCCCAAGCAGTGCTTTGTTTTATTTCTGTGTCATAGCCTGACAAGAAAATTAATACAGTACACAACACTGAGATGCATGCAAATATCCAGGTGGAGTAACATTCAATGATATTATGATAATATACAGATGACATGATCAATATGAAAAATGACTCTACTAACATATTTAAAGGAAAAACAAACACAGAAAAACTGTTAAATTTACAAAACACTAAAATTATTTATTTATTTCTAGTAACTATTGAAATGAAAGAAAATCGTGGCATATCCTTTACAGGACGTAACCACTACAGTAAACAAGTCATTGATTTTCTAGGCAAAAATTTATACATTCAGTAGTTTGCCATTGCTTTATGAAAGGATAGTTCTGTTTTTTAGCATTTGTAAAAATCCACTGGAATTTTTAAAATATAAACAGTAACTATTGTATAAATTAATATCTACATTATATGTAGTCTACAGGTTTCAAGTTGTTGATCTATGCTATTGAATTTATTCAGCAGATTACAAACACATCACAGCTTATCTCATAAAATTGAAAGGAAAGAAGTCAATTTGGGAAATATTTGAGAAAAACAATATTACAAGAGGATTGTGAATTAAAAAAAGAACATCAGAAAGGATTGGCAGTTCAGGAATAATGATTAGGCAAGCCAAGTGAAGCCAGGATCTAAGAAAATCATTGCGATAGAAGAAAATAGAACTACAGTTTTCTGTAGAACCAATTTTGTGATATGGATGCAAATCATGGACAATAAATAAAAACACCTGACCTCTGAAGACTCAAATAAATGGCGAGGAACACTAGTAATAACGGAGCGAGCCTTCATGCAAAAATCAGCTAGAGTTGCAATGTTAGGCGCCATGACTATGCACAAACTCACATCAGGTGAACACAAAAAACAAACACTAGACTCAATAGATGTTTTTATAGAATATTAATATTCCTATGCATATAATAGATCTATCCAGAAAAAACTCAAAATCAAAGAAAACTGGCTGATGCTACAAATAAGAAAGAGAAAATTGATATATTTTGGACATATAAAAAGATATGAAGGGCTGGAGAAGAGCATCATGGAAGGAGGCATACCGGCAAAGAGAAGAAGAGGAAGACCACGGAGAAGATGGATTCAGGATATATCTGATGGTTTGAACATGACGGCTGCAGAGGCAAGACATCTGGCCTATGAGAGAGAAATTCCGGAGGACTGTTCGGGTGGCAAAGTTCTGCTCAGGACAAGCTATTTGATGATGATGTACATATTTCTGAAAGATCAATAGGGAATTTTTAATAGAAGTCAATGAGGGAGAACTGAAGTTCAAATTTCAAGACTAGAAGACAGTATCATTTAACAATTATTCTTATACCTTACATTACCTTGCAATTGATTTGTTATGAACAAAGAAATAGGAAAAAAGGTTAGACTCTGCACTGTGGGTATCCACATAGGTACTCATTTCCATTCACCTTTGCTGAAAGTGCTAGTATGAGAGCACTTAACTCTCAAACTCCAGCAAAGATTCTAAATTATCTCCCAATTCATGTCAGTAAAAAAAGAAAGAAAGTAAAGGAGCCCTTTCATACCTCGTGGTATATAAGTCAATACAGTGTTAGGCCTGTATTTTTCATTGACTGTCGGCACACGATGGGTGATGTGGTCAGCATCACGCCGGCCGCCTTTACTTTCCCAGAGCATGTCTGGTACCCAGTTGAGGCTGGGTCGACCTGAGAGAATTCATGTCAGTAAGAGTTTATAATTAACCCATATGTACAAATCTGTGTCATATTGAAGACTATTTCTCCAGATTATCAGGAGCTGGGTTAGACCTAACAACCCAAATCTATCATCTCTGCTTTGTTACAGAAACTGCAATGAACAACTTACATAGCATTAGAAAAAATGTCAACACTATGTTACATTAGAAATACTGAATTGAAAAACTAATATAAACGTTAGTGATAAGTCACAGCCTTATGTTTCATTGAGAGAGAAAAATGAATAAGAAAAGTCTTGCTTTGGAGTGTGAAACATGACAGCAAAGAAAACTGCTGACGACTAAGACATATTCTCTGATTGTAACATGTACTATAAAGCAGTCACAATTATGACTGAACAAACAGGTTCCCCGACTCAAGCGGGCAGAAGTATGGACAGAGCCGATATCATCAGTACAGTACGCTCTCATTTATGTGATATGGCAGAGTCTCAGACACTGGAACAAGTGTGAGAATTAGGAGTTAAGTTTGGACATGCAAGACAGTGTTGTCTTCATGGTAGAGAGCGCAGGTATACTAAACAACTTCTCACGAGTACAGTGAGCAAATGGACGTTAAGATGGCTGCTGCAGCGGAGGACAGAGCACGAATGGGAATGCCCAATGTGCCATGACGTCGATCGCATAGCATAACACAGGTTACCACCGCACAACAATCATGAAAGCCAAGAGAGTTAAGGATCAAGACTGCCAATATAATGTAGTATAATGGGAAGAAAATATTAAACAGTCTCTGAAAACATAAATTGAAACCAGACCAGAATGAGAACATATGAAGTGATTATATAGCAAACGTTCTGAACAACTACACTACAGAGTAAAAGAGAAGTAACAAAGTGTGTATCTACAACCAACTTTATTCAGATTCTCATTATTTATTTAATACTTTCATTCTATTTATTTATCTGTCTGTCTGTATCTCCTGTCTGTGTCTGAACGTGCTAACTAAAAGTGAGACTGCTCCCTCCCCCTCCTACTAATCAAACTATTCCTTCTGTACATAACCTCACTCCATCTTGCAGCAATATCCCAATTACTATGGTTAAACATCAACAGTATGAAACAGACTACTAAACAAATAATACATACAATATATACACACATCAATAAAATTATCATCAAACATCAATGTTGAATTAAATCAACATGTAAGTAAGAGAAACACAACAATAAGCACAACACTTATCAGTGGTGGAAGATTCTGCAGTTTTACCAACACATGATATCAGTACATGATACATAATGAAGTCACTATATTTAGATATAAAACTTTTTGTTTGCTCAAGGTTTTTTAAATTACTCAAAAGACCATCATCATTGCATTTTGATGAATAGCCATGTGTGCCTGGATTTTCTTACACAGAAAGATCTCATATATATAGTGCACAAATTTCCTAGCTCTGCTGAGAGTTCTAGGTGTAATTTTGTAGAATAAAAAAACTTGACAGGAATAAAAAAAATTGATATCAACTAATGATTTTTTGCTCATGCAGTGACTTTCCAGTCTACTTTTATGGATTTTACATTGTTAAGTGTTCTTTGGTTTGAATATGACAGCTGCAGAGGCAGGACATCTGGCTAATGAGAGAGAGAAATTCTGGAGAACTTGGGGTGGCAAAGTTTTGCTCAGGACAAGCTATTTGATGATGATGATGAAGTGTTCTTTTACGTGCTCATCTTGAATACTTGACCTTATGTTTTATTGTTGGTCTCTGCATCTCCGATAGAATTAGGAACTCAATCTAGATATATAGACTAGTCTGAATGCTCAACACAGAAATTGAACAGAGTACTTTTGGAATAAAATGTGATCACTATATCTCAGTGTCACAAGAACACTCTCAGAGTTTGTATTAATGATTGGTTATTGGTTATCGAACTGACATCACAGCCCTCCGGGCAGACCCATAGGTGCACAGTCTCCACCAACAGATGTCCAAGGGTATGCATTCTGATGGTTCGCTTGCTAACTCTTGGTGGACCAGGGCAAATATGTCTTTAGAGAAAACGCCACATAATGTGGCATTTGGTACACAAGGAGTTAAACACACTTCTCTCTATGTTACTCAAACATCCAGATCTACTTGTGCAATGAGTAATTCCAAACTCCACAAATCGAGGGATTGATTCAGTCAATTTTAGTGTCCAGTAGGTCACCAAGATACAGAAAAACATCCCCTTATCCATTCTAAACTCCCAACAATTGATGCAAGCAGGTTCGCTCTCTCACTGCCACAAGCACCTGCATGACAGGACTGTAGATCTACTTGAGTCTCTGGAGGTTTGATACCTCTATAAACGACATTCAGTCATACCTTAACCTGTCATTCTGGATCTTCCGAAGCATCGACTGGGAGTAAATATGTTTGTAATAATGATGAACAATGAAAACAGATGGACACCTCTAGATAATCAATCAGTAATGAAATATATAAACTTCACAACATTTTTTGAGATTGTAAGTATGCACTGGATTCTTCTTAACCCCTTCACTCTTCTGAGACAATACTAGCTGTATATTTTAAGATAATGCAAAGTCAATATACTGATTCACTGTATTTTTAAAGATAATGCAAAGTCAATATACTGATTCACTGTATTTTTAAAGATAATGCAAAGTCAATATACTGATTCACTGTATTTTTAAAGATAATGCAAAGTCAATATACTGATTGTATTTTTAAGATAATGCAAAATCAATATACTGATTGCTGTATATTTTAAGATAACGCAAAGTCAATATACTGATTCGCTGTATATTTTAAGATAACGCAAAGTCAATATACTGACTGTATTTTTTAAGATAACGCAAAGTCAATATACTGATTCACTGTATTTTTTAAGATAACGCAAAGTCAATATACTGACTGCGTAATTTTAAGATGACGCAAAGTCAATACACAAGCTAATTCAGCACTGTGTGCCCGGGGAAAAAAAATATATATATTACGGAGTAAAAGGGTTAACATAATTCACCTGGTGTGACTCGCATCATTTTCAGGTTGTATAACCTAGCTTTTAAAAACAATTGAAATAAAGTACATAGAAACCCTCCTTTATTTTTAAAAAAAAACCCATAAATGAGACAGAATATTCAGATGAAATAATATCTCATCAAATGAAGTGAAATTAAATTGTACATGTAAACAGTTTAAAGCAATTAATATGGGAAGAAATAGACATTCAAGAACTAAACATTCATTAACTAAATAGAGAAATATTTACAAATATGATATGAGAATTACAGATGAACTTCTTCCAGTCTAATAACAGCATACTACAAGAATATATAAAGGAAGTACCAAAGCATATAAATTTGATTTCAACATAAATTAATTTGTATTCAGCTGGTGACAAAATATTCATTTCAGGCTCAATTATGTTCAAGCACTGGGGATACATACAGATGAGAGCAAATATGAACAATACCTTGTTGGGACATAGGACATCTTTGTGACAGATGTAACAAAATATACTTGGAAGAGAATCAGTGTTGGTGCATAAAAAAGAGGTGAATATTTATTAGAAGAAAAAATACACCAACAACAGAAATAAAATTATAACAAGAGTAAAAATATACAAACAAAAATATTTTGCAATAAACTAGCCATTGGTTGACTTGATACTTTCAATATCGTAAAATATGAGTCAAAAACATTGATTTTAATTTTGGTGCTTAATATTCAATTATGGACAAATATCTGTCCAGACATATATATAACATATGAAGATACCAGCCTGTAGAACACTGTTAGAAAAGCTTAAATCAGTGAATTGTGGAGACTATAGAACCATCAATTTGATGGTTGGATAATAAAGATTTGGTCAAGATCAATAGAAGGGAGACATAATAAAATAGACAATGTAGAACAATGTTGGAAGACATCAATCAATCATTACAAGAGGAAACTAAAATCAGTTGAGTTGTGGAGACTATAGAATTGTCACTTTCAATCACAAAGATACTTCTCAAGATCACAAACTGAAGAATGTCACTTTTATCCATCTTCAACCCCTTAATAATCAGTGTTTGTTGATGCAAGTATGTCTGCTTTCTCATTACTGCAAACACCTGCATATACTGGACAATACATATTCATGTAAGCCATCAGCAGTTTTTTTAACTTCGGTAGATGACATCCACTTATACTGTAACTAGCCATTAGGACCGTAAGAAACATTGAATGAGGTCGGACACAATTAAAGTAACAGTTAACTGAATCTTAGAGAGTCAATGAAGAGTAGCATTAATGGTTTCCACATGCATCTTCATATTGGAAGTCTCTCTAATAAATGTGTCTCTGAAAAGCTTCAATGTAGATACTATGTACTGCGAGCTACATGCACAAGACCACTAAAACAAAAGTGGCTCTGCAAAACCACAAGAGAAACCTGCACATACCTGAGAATCTTAGTACTGCAGAACCACAGAGAAAATGAGCTGCCCAAAAATACAAAACACCTTACCTGTATAGTTAACCCCAAATATGTATGTCCTACCTGTGGTAGGGACTGTGTTGCAGGATTGAGTTCTACAGTCACCTAATCACATACCAAAGAAGTACAAAAACAGCTGTTTTTCATCATCGCTCGCAATGGATGACTATTATTATTACATACCGGAAGTAGTTGTCCAATATGCTCCATTCTGCTTGGCAGAGAACCTACATCATGTGTTAGTTTCAAAATCCCATTTGATTTTCCCCATGATGCACTGACTCATTCATATATACAACAACCTCATTCTCCCCTGCATTATCTACTATCAGCTGCTTAATTTTGATATACATGTTTCAAGAGTAATGACAATGTGGAGATTTGTCATGCTCCCATCTATATACTTTGATATATGAATTTTATAAAGTTTAACATCATGGTACTGAATAAAGTTATCAACAGAATTGATAAAGAGAAATTGTATAAACAAGATGACTATTGTAAATAACCTGCAGTATTCAAATATCAACAGAAGAAGAATATATTGCAACTGTTTATATTTATATAAAAATGCAAATAAGATTGTCTTGGTGTTTAAGTAAAGTTAATAATCTAGTACAGTGCAGTCCAATGTTTCTTTTATATATTTTGTCAATTTTTCTGTCACCGTTTTGTCCATTTTTCGGTCCAATGTTTTGTCCATTTTTCTGTCCACTGTTTTGTCCATTTATATATTGATGTGTGAATTAAAACTTTGATAAAACATGCCACTTTATAATAATTTCATAACTAATTATTAGTTGTTGACATATTAAAAGAAATATTTCGCAACTGACAGCTTTGACTACAGAACACCCGTGTGGTGCTGGGGCCGCAAGGAAGCAAAGAACAGTACCAAAGCGACCTACAAGGCATGTCATAGGAGGCTACCCCAGTAAATAAAAAGCATCTCCGAAATCTGATGTGCAGGCCTACTTGCAGGCGTATAACTGGCACAACATACAATCACTATTGGGCTCAGATTACATATAAATCACACAAGAGTGGTTAACAAGTGGTCGATATGGAGCGTTCGAATAAAAAGAAGACTTCAGAATAGTTGACACGATATGATAACGTGTCCTTCAGTGTGGTAAATTAGATGCAGCTCTCAGCTGTGTCTATAGTTCATTCCAAAATTCGTGAACATCTTTACCGACCGATATAAAACCAGCCCCTTGACAGAAATTATTGTTGTTTACATTTTGCTATTGATAACAGTCGCGACCTTTGTAAAGTATTTTTGCTCACCCAAACCTTTAGTGCTATAAGATTTTACTTATTTATTATTAGTAAAATAACAGCGATGTTGAATTGGTATACATGTAGAACTTTAACAGTAAGGTAGCCAAGTATTCATGTAATTATGCACTTGCGTGCTAAACATACAATTTAGCACCAGTGAAAATCGGGAATCCATAGGAATTAATAATTTCACACTGTTACAGAACCATTGGCATATGCACACACCATTTATTTTCATTGATAGAAGTGGAAGGTATCATTTGTTCACTATGTCACATTGCTTGTTATAATATATAATAGGGATATGCCTTTACAAACATTCACCGTCATTTTGTGTATTACTATAAATTCTAAACTTTGATTATCATTTTGTTGTGCTTATGCACAGTTAAATTTAAAAAAACGCTCTGTGCTAGAAGTTACCTGCCAATTAAACATGAATTCATAAGGCCATGAGGTATATAAGACTGCCTGCAAAAAAATTACTGTTATGCTACTGGTAGATTTAGTTCAAATTAAATCTTAGTGTGTTCATGAATTTTGGAATGAACTATAGTAAGGTGCTCCTTGCAATGTTCTCTTCTGCTTGTTACAGGTTTAAATATTTTTCAACCCAGACATAATTTTGTCAATTTCTTGAAAGCCGACAAGGTGCCACATACCTTATTTTGTGAAGATGTCTCCAGATAACAGTATTTCAGTTACGGCTACATCAAGCCCAGACAACAGGACTGTCCAGATGATTCATGGATCATTGAGCACAAAACGTTCAGGATTTCATAA
The DNA here is from genome assembly GCA_020796225.1 of Arion vulgaris. Taxonomy (NCBI): domain Eukaryota; kingdom Metazoa; phylum Mollusca; class Gastropoda; order Stylommatophora; family Arionidae; genus Arion; species Arion vulgaris. Next base: position 41,741,332 of record CM036765.1, on the reverse strand, counting down.
AAAAAAACTATTGAAATACTGGGATAAAGAACTTGCAAAGGTCTAAAAATAAAAATAGTAATTGAAATACAGGGACCAAATACTTTTAGAGGTCTTTTTAAAAAGTCAATTGAAATAAGAAAACAAATACTCTTTGAGGCCCCCAACCTCTCTGCAATAGCATTGTATCATTTGACGTTCTCACAACTTGGGAAAATTTTCAAACAAATCTCTTTTCTCTTCTTCTTATTCTTCTTCTGAGAAGACCTAGCAACACACACAAAATAAACATCACAGTGTCAGTTTACATATGATCCTTTGCATTTGGATGTATGATCTTGCACACAAAAAAAACCACATATTAAATATTCTGTATATATTATATATCTAGTTCACAAGCCCTATATTCAGCGATCAACAATTTGACACAACTCCCCCCATGCTTCAAGATCACATGTCGCTCCTATAAACATTTATAAATGATGAAAAATAAACAAGATTGGAAGTGTGTCAGTTTTACAATAGACAGAAATAGAGTACTTCCTGTCCGGTGTAAAAATGTTCATACTGTGTGTTTTGTCTTCTTCTTCTTGCATTCGCTTGCTATGAATTCAGGCGTAGTCATGGTGACATGTATGGTGCTTTTGACTGATTTTTGCACGAAGGACTGTTTTCCTTTTTATCAGTGTCCCCCTCCATACAGGCGTACTGTCTTCTCTGACTCTGGTTTTGTTTGTTTTTTGTATATCTTTCATCACTGATAATCAGTTTTACCGCAATTTACCCTAGACACTATTCTTATTAGTATACATCAAATACATTCAGTAGTAATTTAAAAAAACAGTAGACAGACACCATCAGGTTTGAGAGCTACTGGGTAGAAAAGAACCACATTCAAAGCATTATTACTTGTCACCAAATGCAATATTATAGCAACTAGAGTTATAAAAAGTAATACATGAACATTTGTGGAAACAAATTCTGAGACACTGAACCACCTGATTGAAAAGGGGGTTAGACATGAACAAGTACAGCTGTGCTGTCTGTGGGGGTAGGAAAATAAGGGCCTAAAGGCGAAGGAATGACCTCATGGTACTGAGTCTCCTCATAAGGCTCAGTTCCTGTTGGCAGAAATGGCCGCCATCTACTGATAGTGTTGCACAAACATGAACTCCGTAGCTCCAGCAACAATCCTAGGGGTCTCATGAAAATATTTAACATGTGACTTGATCCGGATTCGAACCCATAACCTGCATAATGACAGGGAATCATCTTAACCACTTTGCCATAGAGACGCTATATCTGTGGGATAGAGAGATGATGCACTAACCAACACCCTTGAGTACAGTGAGTGTGAGAACATGTCTGCTGCATTATAGAACTTTACAGAGAGAGGCAAGAAATATCAGACTCAATTTCATAGAAGAGATTTAACAAGTTATCCAGGATAGGTTGTTATAGAGAAATTGACTGCAGCCCTATGTAAAGTATAATGGTACGAGAGGAATACAATAAAAACAACTTTTCCATGTTGTCACAACCCTGTGCAAGTTGGTTTTCAATGTTAACCTTCTACCAGTAAAAGATTACAACTGACCATACTAAGATTTAAATATGTGCTCTCAAGACTAAAGAAACACCCTAGTTGATCAAACACCTATTCTATAATTAATGTCATTCTGATTCATGTCATTAGAACAAAAAAAAAACCCAATAAATATGAGCACAAAAATGTACAAATAATAATAACTGTTTAAAAAAAATGCATGGACATTTTGAGGTATAACTGGTACGATCATCTTGAAGCAGAAAAAATACCAAGAACTTATAATGAACTTTTTGCAAGTTAAATGGCATTTTTAAAAGACACCATATCTGAATAAAATGACAAAAAAACCTATAATAAAAATATTAAACACACAGGACAAGTTCAAAGATAACATGAATCATATAGTTTTTAAATGGAATTTACCAAACTATAGTGAATATGTAGCACTTTGTACAAGAAACAGAAAGAACATTAAGAAATATGTAGCATTTTGTACTAGAACTATACAAAACATGAACAAACTAGCCTTTCATACCAAAACTAGAGAGAACATTAGTTTTAAAAAAAAGCAATTTGTACTAGAACTATAGAGAACAGGAACAAATATGTAGCATTTGTACTAGAACTATAGAAAACATGTAGCCATTCATACCAGAACTATATAGAACATTGATATATGTAGCATTTTGTACCAGAACTATAGAAAACATGAAGAAACATGTAGCCTTTCATACCAGAACTATATAGAACATTAATAAAAACATGTAGCATTTTTTACTAGAACTTTACAGAATATGAACAAATCTGTAGCATTTTTACTAGAGAGTATAACAAATCTGTAGCATTTTCTACTAGAATTACGGAGAATATAAACACAAATATAGACTTTCATACCAAAATTATAGAGAACACTAAGAAATATGTAGCATTTTGTACTGGAATTATATATATATAGAACATGAACAAATATGTAGCATTTTGTACTAGAATATAGAGAATATGAACAGATATGTAATTATTTTGTACTAGAACTATGTAGAACATCAACAAATATTTAGAAAAGATGCTGCACATTGGCATCCACTGCAAGGGAGTGAATATTAATATATTGATTGACTTTATGAATGTAAAAGAAATTTGCCTTCAAACCTGCAGGTGATAATTTACAATCAAATCATCTATGACTATGCTCATAATTCAGCAGGAGATATTGAGAAATATATATATATATATATATATATCTATAGTCTACTGAGTGGCTGCTCATTTGTATTATAATTAACTCTTTCCACGCTTTAAGCCGCACACTGCGCCATGGCGGAAGTCCGTTGACGCTTTAAGCCGCACACTGCGCCATAGAGTTACTTCCTTATAAGAAGTCTTTCTAGTTTTACTTCTACTATTTTACTTATACTACTTTTTAACCTTGTTATTCTATTAGGTTGTCAGTTTTCTTCAATTTAGTATATAATAAGATATATATGTTTATTTATTGACAAGTAGTTGGGATCGTAATTTTTGGAGTTTTTTTTTTACTTCCTTGAATTAACTGCTTAAAATTGAGGAAATAAATGGGCGTGGAAAGAGTTAACATATTCAATTTTTCAAGTCATATGTATTGGATGATGGACAAAATGAAACAAAGAAATAACATACAATTTAAATAACAGTATGCTAAAAATATACTGACCCCAGTTATTTAATTTTTTTAAAACACAAAAGACATGAAATTTGCAGTAAATTTGCCAATAAAGGAAAAACAATCATACTCATCATCCATCTTATTTGTATCCGAGTGAAAATGAAACAAAAAGTAATCAAATAAGTTCATTAAAAATGCTATATACATGTAATAGACCTGTATGACAGATAAGTAGCAGCACATAACATTATTTGCACAATAGTTGTTCAATCTACACAACATGACTAGATCATTAGCTTGACTATTGACATAATTTAATCGTTAGTCAAGGGATATTTAAGTACATGAATCGTTTCATTAACAAAAAACACAACATTTGATGAAATAGGTTACAACCAGGGGTAGAATATTCTGAGGTGACAACAAAATGAAAACTTGCAACCAAACCACACACTCTGTCACAGATACTATTACTTACTCTATAGTGATCTATATCCTCTTTGTGTCCCATTTGACATATAACGCTTTCACAAGAGATTTTCATTGCTGCTGATCTGCCGCCTTTCTATCAATCCTTTCTCACATCAGGAAACCCTTTCAACTTTCTATCATTCTGCTTCATGTTTTTTTTGACAGTCCAGGTCTTCTCTTTCCATCCATTGGAGAGCTGTCCTAGCCAATGTACCTACTGGCATGCAGCATATACGCCAATCCATCTCTATCTTCGATTTTTAATAACGGTTGTCAATGCTGTACTATTTGTTTATTTTTCATTTATCATATTTGATCAAACATTTTCAGGATTCTTTTTAAGACATTCATTTTGGAATGTCTCCAGCTTGTGTATGATGGGATTCATTATCCAGCACTCACTACTTTCATTATCATCAGGTGCCGTGCCGGCTGGCGTAGGCGATCATGGATCTCCACAAATCTCTGTCGTTGGTGTTTGCTATCAACTCAGATGTTGACACTCTACCGTGCCATGAAGTCAGGCCATCCAACATTTTCTCTCTCTGTCTTCCCCTGTCTCGTCTACCCTCGATTTTACCGGTTGTCACGATGTGCTCTAAACCTCCCCTTCTCATCACATGCCCGAAAAATGATGACTGCCTCTTTCTTATATTGATGATAAGCTTTCTCTGTCTTGATCTTATTCAGCACCTCAATATTAGTCATTTTAGCAGTCCATGGATTCTCATCATTCTTCTATAAAACCACATTTCTGTGGCCCTCAGAGATTTTTCAATCTGTGTGTTCATTGTCCATGACTCGCATCCGTATGTCAGTATTGGTTCTATGTAGCACTGAATAACTTGCATTCTGATCGGGATTGACAAGGACTTGTTGCAGATAATGCTTCTCATTTTCAGGAATTATGTTTTCGCTTGTCCTATTCTGCTCTTTATTTCTGATCGGCATCTGCCATCTGATGTTACCAGGACTCCGAGGTATTTAAATTGCTGCGCTTGTCTTAGATCAGTCCCATTTACTGTGATGGTGCATTTTGGCAAAATCTGCTTTTTGATATTATCATAACTTCTGTCTTCTTAATATTCAAACTAGTCGTTTGTTGTTACTTTCTGTCACAACCGTATCAACTAATTTCTGTAGCTCCATTTCATTTCTTGCTATTAAGACAGTATCATCAGCGTATCTCAGGTTATTTATGATATGTCCTCCACAGCTATTCCAGGAAAATCTTTATAGACCCAAAAATGCTTTCACAATATAGTGAGAATAGGTCCGGTGATAATATGCATCCTTGTCTAACACCTTTTTTGATCTGGAAAGTTCCAATCTTTTTGTCTATTTTTATAGCTGCTGTTTGCTGCCAATATATGTTCTGAATGATTCTTAGATCTTTGCTGTCGATGTTTAAGCTCTCTAACATTTTGGAAAGTTCTTGATGGCGTACATTGTCGATCGCCTTGGCGTAGTCTATAAAGCACAAGTTTAGATCTGCTTTTACTTCTATTGATCTTTCTATTAGTGTTCTTAGGATATATATAGCATTGCTAGTGCCCTTGCCTTCAACAAATCCACACTGCTCATCACTGATTTCTGGTCTTATTCTGCTTCTTATCCTTATCCTCAGTAGTATCTTTGTCATATGACTCATAAGACTGATAGTGCGGTGATCTTCACATTCCACTGCTCTTGATTTCTTTGGTAAAACAATAAATATGGACTTTAGTAGATCTTTTGGAATACAACCGCTGTCATATATGTCGTTTAAAAGCTTCGTTATCACTTCCGTTCCTAGATTTCCTAGAGCTTGAATTTCTTCTGCTGTTATGTTATCTGGACCTGGAGACCTTCCCCTCTTCATGTGTTTTATAGCATTTTCAACTCCAGCTGCAAGTATTGGTGGTCCCTTGCATGTGCCTGGTATATTTAGTTCTCCTCTGTCATCATCGTAGAGTTCTCCAATATATTCCGTCCATCGTCCCGTTATGTTTTCTTCCCCTATTAATATCGTACCTTCTTTGGATTTTAGACATCCAATTCGCGTGTGTGACTTTCTCCCTGTGATGTCATTTATTTGTTTGTGTAAAGATTTTGTGTCCTGTTATGCTGTTTCTCAATTTTGCTGCATTTAAGATTGAGCCAGTTCTCTTTCTCTACCCTGCACCTGTCTTTGATCTCCTTATTTAGTCTGTCATATTCTTCTGCATTTTGCTTGCTGTTTCTTCTTGCATCCATTAACTGTAATATTTCCTCCATCATCCATTTCTTCCTTACATTGTGTTTTATTTTTGGTATGATTTCAGATGATGTTTGGCATATTGACTCCTTTAGCATTTCCCACTGTTCATTAATGCTTTGTATCTTTGCTATTGCGTTGTACCTATTCTGTACTATCATGTTGTACCTCTCTTTCATATCTATGTCTATTCGAAGTAGAGCTAAATCTAATTTGATGTTTTGTGGAGCCTTCTTTATTCTTTTCAATTTTATTCGAAATTTTCCGACTACTGGTACATAATCGCTGTTACAATCTGCTCCTGGCCTTGTTTTAACGGATAGCAAACCATTCCTAAATCTTTTAGGGACTAGAATGTAGTCTATTTGATTGTACGTATTTCCTCCTGGACTCCTCCATGTCCATAGACGTCTGGGGTGGTGTTTAAACCAGGTATTTCCTATAATCATGTTGTGTGCTCTGGCCCATTATATCAAAGTGTCACCTCTTGTCGTCCTATTGCCCAGTCCATATTTTCCTGTTACACCTTTCACATTCCCGCTGCCTACCTTAGCATTGAAATCTCCAAGGAGCAGTCATCTCGTGTCCTTTGCACTGTTCAATGGCCATTTCGAGCTCATTGTAAAATTGATCTAGGTCTTCTTCTGAACTGTCTGTAGTTGGGGCATATACCTGTAATAACAATTTCAGGACACTGCAACTATATAGTTTTCGTTGTTTTCAAGACTTAATTCTTTGCCTTTCCAGATTTTGTGGAGCATGATAAAAATGTGATTTCGTTTCTTGATTTTTTAAATGATGTACTTTTTTTAATGACAATCCTGCGATTATTATACTTCTCCTATATACAAATAATCATGTTATCAAGGTCAAATATGGTCGCTTGCAGCAGCTAATGAGCGGAAAATCATCATAATAAAGATAAAATATCTTGTAAGAGCTGCAGCAGTAACAATGAGAGATAAAATTAGAAATTAAGAAATTAGAAGAAGACTATGAATGAAACCAGTCACTCAACATTCATAAAATCCACCAGTTCACAAAACATTAAAAGATTTGGCCACCTAACAAGAATGTTCTAGTACTGTCTACCTCAGCGAGCTACATTGAAAAAATTTAATGAAGCAAGCTGGAGTGACAGCATCAAGTACAACTTTAAAGAAATGAATACCAAATTACATAGCGCATTAGACAAGGTGCACAGAAGATCCTACATCTTCCCTCCAACACATCACTGAGGTACAATGGAGGAAATGATGAAGGTATACACATTTTTGAACTAATTCTGACTTTATTTAGTACCATAATTGGGTTTTTAAAATTTTACTTTTATTCTCTCTCATGATCACCGCCCAGAACGATGTACCAGATCTCCCAATAAATTCTATTCATGTGGAAATCTGATTCATGCAGCCTTGGCATTGGTGTGTTTTATGTCACATCTTCAGCACCATTTGGAGCTCTGGTGCTTATCCTTCCGCAATGTGTCCGGTTTCAGCCAGCGTTTACTCGATTCGCTCTCCGTTCTGTATCCATCTGGTGTTTTTTACAGTGTGGGGTAGCTAGACCCACTTCCAACCTCCTTGGTCGCCTCTTACGACATGCGTGGCAGGTAACAGTGGTTCTATTCTTTACACTCCAATTTGGGCCCCAGTAACCACTCGGGTGACTTTTATTCAATGATACAGCATCGTTATAGTTCACATTCTTTCGTCCGATGCATTGCGATGGTATCTGTAACTTATTGATTACTTCTATATATTGTGTTCTAGTTATTTAATAACTCAACAATGGTGGGCTTCTTGATCTTTGTCTTAATGCTGTGGTATTCACCCATGTTCTAAGCTATTTTATTTCCATTTATTTGACTTTCAGAGGAAGAAGTATGTTCTTGACATGATTTAAAAGAGATCAGATGAAGAGATTGTTGCAGACAGTTTAAAAATGTTGCATATATTAGTTGTCCCTCAAAAGTGTCTTAATCCTCTTGGTTTTCACAAGGGTGCGTAAGTAGTTGGTGCTCTGCCTTCTTCATGAGCTTTAAAAGGGTGTGTTCATAGTCGGTGTTGTAAAGTGTCTGTTTCTTAACTTTTATAAAGGTGAACAGATAGCTGGTGTTCCGAAGTCTAGGTTTTATGAGGTTACGCACATAAATGACGCTAAGATTTCTCATTCATTAGTTTCATAAGAGCATGTATTTAGTTGATGCCCTGAAATGTTATTTTTCTGGAGTCTCATAAGGGTATATGCATAGTTGAGCTCTAGAGTGTCATCTTATTTTGATCTTGACCAGAAGCTGATCAAATACATGATGCTTGGTAATGACTAGTAGGGCAGCAAGAACATCAAACCAGCTCGATCTACAGCTATTTTTTGTATGATTCCAGATTTCTTTCACTGTTTTCATTTAAGTTGCTATGGTTTTCCACTAAATTGTCTTTTAGTATGAAGTGTGTTGTAATACTCTGTTTATGTAATTATTAAGTTGTATGTTAGAGTCAGAGTTTGAAAATGGTGTTTTGATCACTCCGTAACAGGTAGTTGATGAAGGAGTTATGGTTCATCATATGTCAGTTGACCTCTCTACCACATGGCCTATCCGTTCAGTCAAATAACCACAACATCATTACAGCCATTATTCTACTTCTCTTAACTCTCCATGAAATGTAAGGCATCAACAAATTTTCCTCCAACTAGATCTGTCTTGAGCAAACCAGATTAGTTAATTCCAGGTCTTTCCTGTCTCTAATCTTTCTCCATCTACATTTCATCTCCATGTCTCTCTAGACCATCACCTACCTCTCTTGCCTCCCAGATTCAATTTCAAAGTTACATGTGGGTGACAAACAAAAAATAAAAATGATTATTTTATGTCAATCTTCCAAGTATTTGAACAACCTGCTCACCTCTGGTGATAACTGTACAAAAATCATATCAAAGGCTATAACATGATATGTATAATTAATATTTTCTAAATCTTGCTTCCTTTGATGAAACACAACCCAATCTTTCTTATTTTTAAAATCTAATTTCTATCATTAACGATACATACAAACATAAATCATCCATTCTTTTTGTGCTTTGATAACTGGTCAATGACTTGCACACATGTGAAACACATTTACACTAAATTTTATAATGTTATTATTTCACTATATTATCAACAACATTTGCAAGTTCCGCTGATATATATTTGACACAACACTATAGAATATGTCATCACATCCGAGTATGAGCCCAAAAAAACATGAAGAGCTTCTAGTTTGGTTGCAAATAATAGATGTGAGATTTTTATATTGCAAGCTAATTCAGCAAATGTTAAATTTCTTATTTGTATCAAATTTAGCTTCAGTGAATGAACCATATGTTATGCCACAGTGTTAAGCAATTTGGGGAAAATGTGTCACTATTTCCAACAAGTTTGAGAATCCTTGTCCATTATCATCTGAAAATGATTTGACAAGATATTCCTGAAGAGCGTGTTAAAAGTATTTTGAAATGCATGCTTTCACAAGGTAATAACGTTTTTCTTGGTCTTGCAAAAATTCAGACGAAATAGAAGTGTCTTCAGTAAAATATGACATTGCAGTTTCTGGGAGTAAACATCACATGTGGCATCTTCTATTGTAATCACATGCATCAGGACACAAAAAGAATATTGCTTGATTGGTTCTAAGTTAAGGATAAACAATGGTTTCACACCAGCAGTTCTAACCGATCTTGTTTTGAGATGGAATGATGATTTTCGATTCTTGATGACAATCCGGTAAAACTGATATGCTTGGTTTCGTTATTTGTGTCACTCAACTGCCATTAGTTGTCACCATGACCTGGACCTAAGTGACCAAAACCTGTGCCATCAAGACCTGGGGGAAAGCCAATGCCTGAGAGGTGGGTAGGAGAGTTGTAACCTCCTCCCATCATTGTTGGAGGCATTATTGGCCACATGGATCCTCCCATACTTGGGGGAGCAGGAGAGACAGCTCCCATCATTAAAGATGACATGTTAGGATAACCCAGGGGTGCCTGTGGATAACCCATCATGTTTTGTGGAGGGGACATCATTGGGGGTGATGAAAAAGGTAGGGCAGATCCCCCATATCCATAGCCTCCAAATGTAGAATTATTTCCATATCCATCCATACTGGATCCTAGAACACTTGGACTGCTGAATGCACTCATTCCACTATTGTAGCTAAATCCAGAAGAATTTCCCCCACTTCCAATACCTCCTTTGTCTAGCCTGAAAGGCTGTGGTTTGGCAGGCATGTTTATGGCCGATGACGATCCTGGATGAGTCCTGAAAGCACTACCTCCCATTCCCATATCAGATCCTGGTGCATAGTTTGACAAAGCAGATGACAAACCACCTGTGCTCATGCCAAATCCACTGTTGTTACTGCTGACTGCGTTAGAGTTGTCAGAAATATAGTTTGGGTAACTGAAGTTACTGTTGGACCCAGGCATATTTTGATTGGTAGACCCAAACCCTTGAGAAAGGTTGTTACTAACGTGGCTTTGAGTATTATTTGGTCGGCTATTGGAAATGTCCATATAACTTTTGTTGCTATCGGGAGTGTTTGTAGCATGTCTGGGACTAGGAGCTGGGGATGAGATTCCTCTGTCTAAACTCATTGGTCCTACATCTTGATGGGTTGATGTTGCTGATGTTAATGATGAAGAGGAAGATGATGGCATTGACAACTGTTGATGCTGGTTTTGTGATGAGAAATCATGACTGCTAGACATATCCATTGTGTATGGAGGGCTTGTGTTTTGTGGAGAGTAGAACGACATGTTAGTTTGGGGAAACCTTTCATTATTGAGGGGCTGAGACATGAAGGAAGAGGAAGTGGTGGGAGCTCTATAATTCATATTGGAACTATATCCGAAAGGTGATGGATTGCCAGAGTCTTGAAAATTGGGTTTCGCTGGCAGTGCTTCCAAATGGAGGAGGGATTTGTTGGTTGCCTGGCCCATATGTGGAGACAAATTGTGATGTGTTGGGGTTTGGAGAAGCATACATCATATTTCTGGCCCCTTCTGTTTGGTTCTGCAGTTGACTAGGAGTTTGTGACAAACTTTGAGTGAAAGGTCCTGGGGGTGGCGGCATCAATCCTTGGTGCATACCAAGCATGTATGGTGACATGTGGTTGTCCATGGACCTCATAGTTGAAGTGTGATCCATTGCATATGGATCTACTGAACCAGACATGTATGGATTATTTATGTTGCTGTATCCCTGACTGTTGGAGGAACTGAACTGGCCATGGAATCCATCATTTTGGTTATGTGGCTGAGTGCCACCTTCCATTATGTTTTGACTACTGCTAGCAGAATTCCCATCACTGCTATTTTCTTGAGAAGTAACTGTTGATTCCCTATTATGACTGGACATCAAAGCTCCCCCAAAGTTGTTACTGCCACTACTATTGGGTGCAGAGTTTGCACCCACAGCAGATGATGTGGATAATGCAGCATGAGATGCCTGAGCCTGAACACCCTGTGGAGGGCCAGAACCGAAGTTGTTCTGCCACATGCTGTTTAAATCTGGAAAAGATGGAGACTGCTGGGGCTTCTTCTGTTTTTGTTTCTTTGGATTGGAACTTCCACCAAATTGAGTGCCGGATGAAGTCTGCATTGGACTCGAGGTTTGTGTCTGTGTCTGAAACACAGCTTGATTGCCTGTGAATTAAATGGATCAAATTTAAGTCTTGGCTAATATTACAGAAGATATATCTATCAATAGATAACATAGATGCAGTGATTCAGACATTTAATGAGAATGGAATACAACCGACCACCAATAACAGCATACAACAAAAAGAGATCAGGTACTAGAGCCAAAGTAAGACCAAAAAAGATGGAGAGAAAATATCAAGACCCCACTAAATAAACACGGATATAACACACAAGGGCGACTCATCTTGCCCTGGAATGAAAATTAAAGCTCCCACCCCTGCGCTTAACGGCAAGAGTGGACAACCAATTCCATCCCATCTGTCTGGGTAAAGACAATAGATAACAAAACGCAAATTTAAGATGGACAAAACTTGAGGAAACACCTTGAGCTAGAGGCACTACACTAAACTACAACAGCTCTGCAAGAGATGTAGTGGAAGAAAAAAAAAAAACCAGGCAGAAGAATCGCTTTGGGCAGAAATAATATTAATCATGAGGTTAAGCATTTGTCTAAGACACTTAGTTGACCAATTTCTTTCTTTTTCGTCCTCACAAAACAAAACAATAATAAACTAATATTGAATCATAAAATGTTGTATGTTTGTTACTGTTCATCTCATAAAAAAAAATAAACAATTAACAACAGGTTCTTGATAAGTAGACATATATAAAAGAATGTGATCTATTTCATGGAAACAAAACATATAAAGAATTCTGGACAAATGTTGAACACACTAAAAACAACGTTGAGATTTTGTGTTAAATAGATATTTTAAATATATAGTTACAAAGCAATTCATATCAGAAGAGAAGGTTGTTGACACAAAGACGACAACAATATCAGTGGAAAGAAGACAACAAAAGATGGACAAATAGTAAGTTAGAAGGTAACCACCATGACATGAAGTAGAAAACGTTGGAAATCTATTAGTCAAATTTCACCAAGGCAAATAGAACTGGATCTGATATCATTCAACAATTAATCATTCAAGTAATTAATCAGTCAATTCAACACACAATTTGTTTATGAATATGAGACTAGGGAAACAACTTAGTTAAATATGCTCTGTGAGAAAAACAAATTACTGAAAAGAATAAAAAGGATAGAATAAATTAAGTACCATTAAAAAAATATGCATTTCTTCACAACACAATTAAGATGATAAATGAAAGATATGTGAAAACAATCACCTTTGTATACTATAGACACAAACACCCAGTGTCATTACCAGAAATCAAGACCCATATCTAGCAAAAATACAGTGTTGTGGAGGCAACAAACCCACAGCAAACACCCACAAGATCCCATCAGCAGACTGAACAGAAAAAGCACACAACAATCTTTTGCCTAAGAACAGGTCACTGCAGGCTCAACCATCACATACACAGAATAAAGCCTGCTCAGACTGCACAGTGTGCATGTCAGACAGAAACACAGACTCCAGAGCACATCCTGCAGTCATGTCCATCATACATACACCAACAAAATGAAACATGGCCTCATGAACGAAGCTTACAGAGCAAGCTATGGGGAACTCCTGAGAAACTCCAAGTGACATGCATCTTCATAAAGTCAACCCATCTCATTGTTTAGAAGAGTATACGAAACCGAACGCAAAGAAGAAGTATACTATAGAAATTATACAGGAACATGAGATGTCCATGAATAGGTTGAATAGAGAATTTAGGAACTGATGTGAAATTATCGAAAATATCTTGCAACAAACAAGCTGTTAACCAGTTAACTATTAATCATTTATTTAATTTTATTAATTGATTCATCATCATCATCAGGTGCCGTGCCGGCTGGCGAGGCGATCATGGATCTCCACAAATCTCTGTCTTTGGTGTTTGCTATCAACTCAGATGTTGACGCTCTACCGTGCCATGAAGTCAGGCTATCCAACATTTTCTCTCTGTCTTTCTCTCCGTAATTAATTGATTACAAAATGGAAAATAAAATCTCTAATAAAAAGGGAGACATATAATGTTGATATGTTAAATCTCTAATAGCATGAAAGTCTTAATGAAAGGGTATAGCAAAGTATGTTAAGAAGAAATTATACTTAAATAAAAACTTACTTGCAGAAGAGGGGGTTACTGATGTTGAAGCATCAGAAGTAGTATTTCCAATGGTGCTAGTTGAGATGGTGCTTGTGGATGTCACAATAGTCATGCCAGCCAATAAGCTAACTCCCTTTTTCTTTGTTCCAACTGCCTTTACATCAGTCTCAGCTTTCAGATCCTTGCCTGCAGTATTAGCTTTAGCTCTGGGCTTTCTGGGTTTTGGATTCTTTGGAGCTCTCTTTGTTCCCATGGAGACTACTGGTTTGGTTGGCATAATGACAACTGTACCACCACCAGGAGATGTTGTTGCTACTGTTGATGACTGAATACTTGACAGTGGCCGAGGTGTGCGAACTGCCAGGGATGGCAACACAATGACAGGCATTTTATGTTTGATCTCTGATTGTGTGACCCCATCACTCATTTTCTTCTCTCCACTATTGATATCATCATCAGTACCAGCAATGAGATCAGCAAGAGATGTGCCCTTCTCACCAAAGGAAGAGGCTGAGATATCTATAAATGTTTTGGTTGAGGTAGACGAAGTTGTAGTTGTCGAGTCTGTGGTTTTGGCTAGTCCTGTTAGAAAAACAATATTGCCATTAATTACAATACTGTTATATATTACTAATTAAGTATTTATCTTCTTCAACCGCTTTGTATCGACCACTTGTTAACCACTCTTTGTGATTTGTATGTGATCCGAGCATAAGAACAATTGTACGGTGTGCCAGTTATGTGCCTACAAGCACATTTGATTTCTGCGTCACTTTTTATTTACTCGTGTTAGCTTCCCTAGGCCCCTAACTCCATCCCCTCTTACGACATGCCTTGTAGGTCACAGTGTTACTATTCTTTATTCCCTTGCAATCCCTGGCAACACACGGGCGGAAGTATTTATAATTCATTGCTATTCTTTTTTTTTTAATTCAAGAGTGGAATGAGACTACTCCTGCAATATACTTTTATAGGTGGTCGCTGTGGCTAAGCCTTTGTCTGCGTTACAAAGGTCGTGGATTTGAATCTGGAACACACCATTCTGTCCACCAATGCATTTTTTTTCAAATATCCCTAGGACTGTTGCAGGAGCTATGGAGCTCATGCTTTGTGCAATACTATCTGCAGGTGGCATATAACTTCTACGGAGATGGGTCGAGCCATATGGGGTAAAACTCAGCGCAATGAAGTCAATCCTTCAACTTTAGGTCCTTTATATGCCTTCCTATTGGGAAGTCTGTGCTAAATCATCTGTACACTATTCATCTTCTTCAACGATCTAACACTTAGTTATAATCTTACTTTTTTACTCAATCTCACATAGTGGTATCTGTACATGTTATAACCATGATGACTTCATTGTTATAGATATTTAATTGATATTTCTTCTACTGAGTTCAACTAATAAAAGTAGCAGTTACCTCTAAGCTTCCAGCATGTCTATAATTTTTGTGTAAAGGAGGGAGACATAATATGCCCATTTGTTACTTTACTCACTATATTTTGTTGGGCAGGTCTGCAACAAACACCAACAGTTACAGATCTGGTACCTCATACACACATTTCAATTGTAGTTAATTAAGTTCTGTATTCCTAATTGATATGCTCACACATTGGGTATGTCTTCCAATACAAGAACTATCTCATTGTTCCCATGAAGTGTTTGTCAGCACATCTTCTATCACTATCCCACAGACAGTCTGCTTCCTTTATTTTCTCTAATTCTGTTTTGCCTCACAGTCAGGATAACAAAAGATTTCTAGAACAGACTTTTATGTGTGCTTCATAAGGTGTTTTTCACTGCCTCAGTTATTTCTATTGCCTGCAGACAGTAACATCGCAATTAACCACCTTTTCAACCAGGTGGTTCAATGTTTCTGACTTGTTTGACCATATATGATGTTCATGCTAGTCCTGATAAACACTATGGCTAGTATAATAGAAGACCTACCAGCTTTCAGAGAGTTCAGCAAGTTGGTGCTTCCATAAGGTAATGTTCGAATAATGCTACCACCTCTGGTCATTGTAATTGGCATGCCCTTCTTGTTGCTGCTTACTATGATGATTGGAGGCTTTTTCCCACCGGCTGTAGTAGTCATGGTAATATTTGGAGTAATGAAGACTAGAATAAAAAGAAAAACATTAACCACAATGATTTGTTTTGATGTTTAGTGCAGAAACAATTACAGTAATAAAAAATTCTTAAAACTAAATACAAAAGTAAGTGTTCTGAACACATAGAGACATGACCAATTGATCAAAATCTAATTAGAGTGGAAAGTTGAAGGACTGAGTAAGAGGAAGATCGAGACACAAATGAGAATGGAAACAGTAAGAGATGGACAAATTACAGCCTGGCAGAGTGTAACAAAAAGGCAAGAGACAGAGGATGTTGAAAGTCCATTGCAGTCACCCTTAGATGCTGTGATGGCCCCCTGATGATGATGAAGACCATAAAAATCGAATCTATCAATATGGTCTTGTAGTGAAATTATTGGTTACTAAAATGACGTCATTGCACTCCGGGCAGACCCATAGGTGCTCAGTCTCCCCAACAGATATAGAAGAGTATGCATATTGATGGTTCCCGTGGCTAGCTGATTAAACACACCTCTCACTCTGCCTCTCAGGCATCCAGTTCGACTTGTACAACGGGTAACTCCAAACTACATAAATCGCTTCAACGTCGATTTTAGTGTCCTCATACAACAGTCGCGAAGAGACCGAAGAATATCCCCTTATCCATCTTCAACTCCCCAACAATCGATGCTGTTGATGCAAGCCTGTCCGCCTCTCATTACCGTAAACACCTGCATGCCCAGGACAGTATATCCACGTAAGCCTCTGGAGGTTTGAAACTTCTATAGACGACATCCACTCATACCTAAACCTGTCCTTCTGGATCTTGTGAAGCATCGACTGAGAGTCAGATACAACAACGGCCCCAGTAAATGAAGTCCCAGAGACACACAACAAGAGAATAAACAGAAGAAATAGACAAATGAGTACCTAACTCAGGTCGAACAAGTGATAACATAGCTATAAGCCATGAAACATATATGTTAACTCAACTAAATGAACACTCTCCTCCTCTTCTTCTTTGCGTTTGTTCTTTACAACCAATTTTAACCACTCTTTGTGATATGTTTGATCTTTGCCAAGAACATGTATACGTTGCACATTGGTTTGGTAGGCCCCTAAACACAGACTTCTACATGTTTAGGACATGTGCATCCGCTTTCAGCCAAACCTCCTTAGTCGCCTCTTACGACATGTGTAGCAGGTAACAGTAGTTCTATTCTTTACGCCCCAATTTGGGCCCCGGTAACCACTTGGGTGAAATTAACACTAATGACAACATATTTCTGATAGGATAGGGCAACGACAGAAGAACAGGTGGTGACAATACCGCAACATGACATAATATAGTCGAGGACTGCACGCGTTGATGTAAAACGCATAGAAGGCGTGCATATAAAAGCAGCGAACATGGACGGCTGGGGGATATGGCGTAGGAGGTATGGACAAGAGAGGACAACAGAAAATGATGAGAAGAATCAAGATTACTAACCAAGAGAGATGGGTCTAAGAAAATATAGAGGAAGACTAGACCATATAGGAAAAATAATGTATGTATAGTACCTGTAATAATGAATATGTCATATAAATACCATATCGAATATAGCATACTAACAGGAAGAAGTTTATAGCGTTTGTTCCATTATTAGAACACCATAACCACTACTACAGTCTACCAAGCTACTACTAAACTACCACATCACACTTGGCCATCCCTGACATTTTACATAATTTATTATCAGAGCCATTTTTAAAATTTTTATCTTGAATCCTTGATAAACTATTAGTCAAAAAATCACAGAAGGAAAATAAGACAGAAAAATTAATAAATTGACAACACAAAAGAGTGGACAGACAACATAAAAAAGTAGACAACGATAATGCCCTCTTCAGTGTCACTAATGACTTCCATGTTAAGGGACTACTAAAAAAAGTCTTTATCATACATTACATGTTAGCTATATCACCACATTTTTTGTTTCTGAATGATTCACTGAGTATGATCCGAAAGTTGGAGGCTTGTTCAGTGCGCAGGCAATGGATTGAAAGATTACAAGCGTCAACAATTCATAGAATTACATTCATCTTCATTCGAGGGTACATGGATGTCAATGAGAGAGCAGACATGTCCATAGTGCAATGAAGATATTCCAAACTGAAACATTTTGTTTCAAGTATTCAAACATTTACCTTGGTATGTGTCCTACTTGAGAAATGCAACACATACACTACTTACTTTGTTTTCCACCTGCTGAAGTCAGAGTTGTTGTTGTACTGGTTGTTGTGGTAATTGCCGCATTTGCAACATCTCCTAAAGCTGTTCCGGTTTTTGATCTCACGGCAAACATCTTTCCATCATTTGTTCGTATGTAGACTCCCTTGGGTGTTTTAATTACCAAAATCTTTTGTCCTGATGCAATCTTGTTAGGGCTAGTAGCACCAGCTTGGGTTCCAGTGTTGGTGCCAGGCAGGAGAATTTCTGAGGAGAAATGTCAAGAACGATTAATGACATTGATCAAGATTATATATATATCAGCAGTTTGTTTCAGAGTTTCCCTAGGGCATCCTCTCTTCCTTGAACCCTTGAATTATAATTAAAATAGTGACACTAATGGAATTGTATAAGTGCAGCCACTCATGAGATATAACTTGTCTATTGTGCGACCACATCTCAGCATTTGCAACCTTGCTTACACTACTACCTAATCTAATCTTGTTTGATCCCTACCCGCTTTGTCAGACTATAGTGCAGCAATTTGTTTCCGGGGCCACCATGTGAAGGTCAAGTGCCAGCTTACTGATCCTGGCGATACATTTCCCCTTATTTAACTGCAACTATGGCTCAACACTTCTTCTTTGAACGCTCTATATCAACTATTTGTTAAATCACTCTTTGTGATTTATATGTGATCTGAGACTAACAGCAATTGTATGTTGTACCAATTACGCGCCTACAAGCAGACCAGTACATCCAATTTCTGTTACGCTTTTTATTTACTAGGTAGCTTCCTAGGCCCCTACTGTAGTTGTCTTGTAGGTCGCAGCATTACTATTCTTTTCTCCCTTGCTGGCCCGGCAACACACAAATCAATACAATCACATGGCTCAATACAAATCAATGTTACCAACAAAGTCGGTTATAAAATTTGACATTAAAACCAGAAGTAGTACTTAAGTTATCCTGAAAACGGTACTTGTACAGACCTGTAGTTGTGATAACCTGATGAATTGTGACTCCAGGTCTCAAGGGTTGACCACCAAACTGCTTAATTTTCTCATTCACATTTTGAGAATTTGAAATGATCATGGGTCGCACGCTAGCAATAGGGCGTACTATTGGACCACGCCGGAATGTGGCATAACTGAAAGTACAATGAATCAATATCAGGTCTCACATTTTCTTGCAGTTAACCACAAGAAATATAAACAACACTAAACAAGAAAAGTGACTAAACGTAGGAAAAATATGGGCACTACTATTT
Organism: Arion vulgaris; assembly: GCA_020796225.1. NCBI lineage: Eukaryota > Metazoa > Mollusca > Gastropoda > Stylommatophora > Arionidae > Arion > Arion vulgaris. The sequence continues at coordinate 41,722,148 of CM036765.1, read as the reverse complement.
TTCGTAAAGGATAATGTCAAAACTATTTTCACTTTCTTTAATTATTTGAATTTACAATATAAACGTTAATTATAAATGAAATTTTGCCATGAGTTGGTGGGAAATTAATTTTGATTGAAATGAAGTTGGGAATTAAAAAAGCAAACATTATTCAGGACCTATTGTGGAAGTGTTGAGAGCCGCTGTAGCGTAGTTGTTAGTGAACTCGCTCGCAAGGCTGGTGGTCTGGGTTCAGCTCCCGCAAACGCGTGGAATTTTTCCCGACCGCGACGGTCTCAGGTCGACTCCAGCCTCAACTGGGTACCAGACATGCTCTGGGAAAGTAAAGGCTCGCGTGATGCTGACCACATCACCCATCGTGGCCGACGTCAATGAAAATACATGCCTAACACTGTATTCACCTATATACCATGAGGTATGAAAGGGTTCCTTTACTTTTTTACTTTTATTGTGGAAGTGTTAGTAGCGGACACTTTCAGAAAAGTTAAAAGAGGCTGAGAGCCATTGCATGTACTATTGAGTTTAATGATGTTGATTATAAACAGTTTTCTAATTTCAAGTTAGAGATTAAAAGATAGTAACAAAAATTGTTAACATTTATTTAACAAAAGGAAGGAAAGAAAATACAAATGCAACTTACTTGTATCTGCTGTTGAATGGAAGCCTATTAGGAAGCATGCCAACTTGAGGGTAGTAAGCAGCATAAGAAGGTCGTGTATAAGTCAGATTCATTCGTTTGTCACGAGCGTAACCTTCTTTGGCCAGTCTCTTCTCACGTTTAGATAATCTCATCTCTTTACGATCTATCAGCAGGGACTCATGGGTGAATGGTTGCTGAGGAAGAAAAGATTCTTATACCAACTAACTTCCAACATCAAGTTTGCAAATGAATTATAACTGTCAGCAATTATTGTCACTAATATTAGTCATCCTCTCAAGACCTTATGGACTATCGATTAACAAAAATATATATATTGTCATGCTACATAAATATGTTATAATTCTATGCTGAAAAGGTGTGGCTGGTAAATGAGGCTGCTACAAAGTCATGGCAGAGAACACAAAAGAAACAACAGAGCAATAAGTGATTCTTTGAGCTAGGAGCAACTAATGGTTTCAAAGAATTGACCAGGAAAGCTACGGGTGTGTTGTGTAGGAGACTTTCCTAACCCTAGCCAATGGTGAAAGGTCACTGCATCTACTCTGGTAGTATCATCCAAGAATAAGCAGGACTACAAGTCAGTTTTTTCTTTATTTAGGTGGCTTGTCAAGTGTCCTATTGACAAGAGACAGAAAATGGACAGGTATTCCTTTAATGTTTTTGTGGCCCAGATATAATAGGGTGGTAAGGATGACTGGCATGAGATTAGGAATGTTCTTTGCAATATTACCAACAGTGGCAAATGTTATACTTGATTTTATAACAAAATATGATGTAGTAAATGCACTAAATTCAGCAACCAATAATCAAGCCATGTAGACATACCTCTCTTGATTCTCGTGCTATTAATATCTAAAAACAGTTATTTAAGTTGGAGACAAATGAAACTTTAAACTAGTGGGAGTTACTACATATATAGTACAATGTTAGGTAATTCTGCATAATCCTAATGATAAGTAATTATAAGGTAAGCAAAACCTACCTTGGTCAGCCAATGTCCATGTTTCTGTAAAACAGTCAACATCACTTGATCATGACCATATTTACTGGCAGCATTAGAGAAATCCAAGACAGGAAACTCTTCATCCTTATAAGACATAAGGGAGTACAATGTATTACACATAAATGTTGAAATTATATCATGTAGTGAATACTTTAAAATATATATGTGCTTTTGAATATAAGTGTTGCAGATAGTCCTCCGTATATCATAGACAGAGCAGAGAACAGATATATCTAGAAAGAACTCAAAATCAAAGAAAACTGGCTGATTTCTTGCAAGGACATGTCCAGGGAACACAACATAATAAAACTAAAGATAGTCTTCTTCTTCTTCTTTGCGTTCACTCTTTACGACCAATTTTAATCACTCTTTGTGATATGTTTGATCTTTGACAAAGAATGTGTATATGTTGCACATTGGTTTGGTAGGCGCCTAAACGCATAGACTTCTACACGTTTAGGACATGTGCATCCAATTTCAGCCAAACCTTCTTAGTCGCCTCTTACGACATGCTTGGCAGGTAACAGTGGTTCTACTCTTTACACCACAAATTTGGGCACCGGTAACCACTCAGGCGACTAAAGATAGTGAACTAAACACTTGCATAAATAAGAAAAGAGGGTAATCTTGGCATATACCTTGAAGAAAAAATTACACACAACTCAGGGCAGGAAAGATCCACCAGTCAAAAAAGACAGCTTTACTAAAAGAGTCGCCGATTGCAAATAACTTCTGCCTTGAAAGATCGCCAAGGAAAACCAAAGGTTATGGTACCAGTTCCAAACAAATGCATGATGAAAGTAATTAATAGGCTCAGCAATATGCAAAACATAGTGCAATGCAAGTTGCTTATAAGAAGTGGAAAAAAGTAGAACTTTAATATTTATGTTATTTTGGCTTTGCTTATTTCAAAATAATAATTTAAAAAATAGAACTATAAAAAAAACATAGAACTACATAAGAGTAGGTTATAACTTGTGGCCAGTTGCTTGGTTGTTCTGGGAAACAAAGCAAAGATTACATTAGACTATGATTAGTTAATGTATTGATATTTTATGTTTGTCTCTGCAATCACGTTTAGAACACATTTATACACATCCTCCTCTACACAAATAAGACATATAAGTTTTCAAAAGCCAAACTCAATTGAATAATGTATCATCATATCTTGGTTTTCCTCTAAGAAAGCAGCATGTGAGTAGTTATAAATATATATGGCCTTTTTCATCTTTACAGATGGTGAATTGGCAAGTGTGTTACTGTGAAAACTTCTGAGTTTGCTATTGTCTTTCTTGCCTTCAAACTCATCCCCAAGTCTCTTTTTAAAAGCTTCTGCACTTTTGCGATCACATTTCAGTCACTCATTGTAGCTTGTATATGATCTGAGCTAAAGAACATTGGCACATATATATATTGATTGATTGGACCATCATCACTGCACTTCGGTGAGTAACCATGTGTGCTCGATATCTTTCTTATATAGGAAGATCTAAGTGGTAGTGGAACTCCGCAGCACCGCGAGGGTCTGCGATATAAGTTAGAAGATGGCAAAATATACGGTAGGAATTTATATAACACTTACATATAAAAACTTACCTCAAAATCCAATAGGTTCTCTACTTGCCTACGAGTTAGTTTATTTTCTGGATTCATATCATCTACAATACGATCTGTGAAATAAATTTTAAAAAAGTGAGCTTGGTTGTTCATTTTTTTACTCTTTGTTAAGATATCTGTCCGACAAGTTTATGTTGAAAGAAAAATACAGATGTCTTTAAACATCCACTGTGCCACCAACTAAGCAAGTGTTGGGCTCTACATCCAGCATGACTCACTTATTGATGGGATCTTCTTCGAACGCTCCATATTGACCACTTATTAACCACTCTTTGTGATTTGTATGTGACCTGAGTCCAAGAGCGACTGTATGTTGTGCCAGTTATGCGCCTACAAGAAGGCCAACACATCTGATTTCTGTGACAATTTTTATTTACTAGGGTAGCTTTCCTAGGCCCTACCTCAGTTGCCTTGTAGGTCGCAGTGTTACTATTCTTTGATTCCCTTGTGAGCCCCAGCAACACACGGGCGGCTGGGATCTATAGAAAGAGTAACCAATACTACTCTGTGACTTCAATGCAAGAGTTAAGTTCTACATCCAACAGTAGTGCTCGAAAGTCTGTTAAAATTATACTGTTGCGGATTCAACAACATCTGGGTTCTAGTAGTTCAGCCCAATGGTATAATATAAATATATAATATATATATATATATATATATATAAAGAGAATGTTATTTTGTCCTATACATGCTCCATTTATCTGGCCTAAGAGCAAGCATGTTTTAATCCTAATTGACAATTATTTGATACATGTCTGTAAACTGCCGGTCCTCTCAGTGTGTTGTGGTAGGATTATGTTCAAGTGATTAATAAGGTGAATTTGTTAGAAAAGGAAATCTGCATTGATTCTTGCCCCATGATAGACTAATTGATTTCTTCTTCTTTGTGTTCAGTTTCGTATGCTCGTCTAAACCTTGAGATGGGCTTCCTCTATGAAGATGCATGTCAGTTCGAGTTCTTAGAGTTCCCCATAACTTGCTCTGTAAGCTTTGTTCATGAGGCCATGTTTCGTTTCATTGGTGTATATATGATGCACATGACTGCAGGATGTGCTCTGGAGTCTGTGTGTCTGTCTGGCATGCACACTGTGCAGTCTGAGCAGGCTTTACTCTGTGCATGTGGTGGTTGAGCCTGCAGTGACCTGTTCTTAGGTGAAAGATTGTTGTGTGCTGTTTTCTGTTTGCTGATGGGATCTTGTGGGTGTTTGCTTTGGGTTTGTTGCCTCCACATCTCTTTGTACTTTCACTTGATATGTGTCTTGATTTCTGGTAGTGGCACTGGGTGTTTGTGTTGTGTAAGTTTTGTTCCCTCCTTAGCCAGTCTGTCTGCTCCCTCATTTCCTGTTACGACACAGTAGACTGGTATCGACTGGAGAATAATTCTGAGAGCTTGTTTAGCTGTAGGTCAGCTCTCTTCCATATTATCTTGTGGTTCCTTTGTGTGGCATGCAGGACTGACAAGCAGTCAAAGGAAGACAAGTTTGTTGTTTTGAATGTTTCTTTGTTGCAGTATTTTTGAGGCATCCACAATTGCCTGTTGTTCAGCTCTAAAATATGTTGAGAGTTCTCCAGTGGCACTTGGAATTTTTAGTGTGTGCCGTCTCTGGAGTATGATGATGGTTCTGGCCCTGCCTTTCCTCGCTGTCGTGTCTGATGATCCGTCTGTGTGTATATGGGTCCACTCAGGATAGGGGTATGAGGTGTTAATGTGTTCTAGTGTCTTTGCTCTCAAGATGGGACCCGTTTCTTCACCCTTTTTGAACTAATTCATTTAATTATCTTAAATTCTCCAAAAGCAGTTAATTCTTATTTTTTCATGCTTGTTGGCTTATATGCTCTGATATAACTAAAACAAGGTTCATCCATGGGTTGAAAATGCGTGCCTTGGCTTAAAGGAGCTGTAATCCGCTACATAACAAAATTGCCCCTGTGAGGTTGTTGATGGTGCTATTAGGGATACCTCTTTCTTTAAAAAGTTATGAAAGAGGCAATCACAGACAAAATAATGAAATCAGAAGTTACACAAAACATGACAACTCACCTGACATTCCTTGTTTACTGACTTGACGATCATAGATTCGTTTTTCCAGAGTGTTATCAGTAATAAGTCGGTACACATACGAATTCTTCACCTGACCAAAACGGTACACACGACAAATAGCTTGGCAGTCATGGCAGGGGTTCCATGATGCATCAATGACAATGACACGATTGGCAGCAATCAAGTTAATACCCAAACAACCAGCTCTGCCAAGAGATAAGATTAAATAACAATCTTAACATAATCAAACATCCACAAAATTATTGCTTACATATAAAGGAAAACATCATCAATCCAGTAACTTACCACCTTAATAAGGTGTTTTAATTACACATCAGTCTATGTCAGCAAAGCCAGAAGTTTATTTATGAAGAATTTTATCTATCAGCTTTGTTGAAAACATAATATAACTGAACACAAATGTCCTTCCTTCTTTCCCTTGGTCATGGTTTAACAGAGCAAACATGCTGGCCATCAAATTGGATTGCTACTCCACATTAAAAAACCCCTTATCACACAGTCCCTTGCATGGTTGGTGACAGAATGGGTTATCTCTTGACAGAATGGGTTATCTCCTCTTGACACAATCCTAGATTGGCAGGTGAAAACATCAGTTGGCTGTTTATTGTTGGATCTGGAAAATTTCAGAAATGATGTGGTTTCTACAGAAACTCATGCGCAAATGATAATGGACCATGATCTGATAACCATAATTTATGGCAAATAATTGCAAAACATAAATGAAATGCTAAACAACAAAACTGGATCCAGGTGATATCATTCTCCACACCGATGGCTCTGTCAGACGCAGAACCAGATCATTGCGGGCTTATTCAGCACACAAAAACGGCAGCATACTTCATGAGGACTGTGGCGCTTTCAAGACAACGACATCGAGCATGACTATGGAGATCACTGCTGTCTCCAGGGCTCTGTCATGGGTGGCTGGGCAACAGGTAGCCCATACGATTATCATATCAGACTCGATGAATATGCTTAAAATGATTGAATCTGGAAGTATGTGTGTGGAATGGGTGGACATCATTCGGAGATCACATCTCAAGAAAATGACTTGGCTGTACACACCTAGACATGCTGGAGTGCAGGGTAACAAGCGTGCTGACTGTCTTGCAAATAATGCCTGACTCAAGCAGGCAGAAGTATGGACAGAGCCGATATCATGAATGCGGTACGCTCTCAATTATGTGACATGGGCAAGTCTCAGACACTGGAACGAGTTTGAGAATTAGGCATTTCGTTTGGACATGCCAGACAGTGTCGTCTTCGTGGTAGAGAGAGAAGATATAATAATTTCTCATAGGTATGGTGAGCAAATGGACTTTGGGATGGCTGCAGCAGCGGATGACAGAGCATGAATGGGAAGGCCCAATGTGCCATGACGTCGATCGCATAACATAACTGGATATTCCTTAGTAAATAGGTTTGGGGATCTATGAAGGAAAGACTAAAGTCCAGGAGGTAAATGAGATGAGTGGGCCAGCATCGTAAGAAAATATACACTTTCACATAATTAGAGAGCCTCAAAGAAAGCAAGGAGCACAGATGAAGATGTAAAAACTAGGAGACAAAAAGGAAAAAGGGACATTTCAAACAATATGGTGTGTAACAATGATAACAGTGAAGATACAATTAACATTAAATACCAAGTTCCACAGCTTGTGGAATTCTGATCGTTACTGGCTCTTAATTTATTTCATAACGTTCTGTTAGCCTGCAATAAAAGTGACTGCTGCCATCCATTGGCTTGCTGGGACCGTTATTGAATCTGACTCTCAGTTGAGGCTTCAGAAGATACAAAAATGGCAGGTTCAGTATAAGTGGATGTCTTGAAATTTCTAACCTCCAGTGGTTTATATGGATCTACTGTCCTGTGCATACAGGTGTTAGCGGTAATGAGACAGAGGACAGGCTTTGCATCAACAGCATTGATTGTCAGGGGATGAAGATAGATAAGGGATATTTTCGGTCTCTTCGCGACTACATGTTGGATGAAGTCACTAAAATAAATGTTAAAGGAGTTTTGAGTTACCTGTGGTACAAGTAGAAATGGATGCCCAAAAGCAGAATGTCCAAATGCATGTGTTCCAGAATGGTTGAGAATGCTTCTTATCCAGAACGACCCAACCATAGTCAGAAAAGAGATGGCGATGCTGATAATGAAGTTGAATTACTATAGTTATCACTTGTCGAAATTCCGGGGTTTAAAAATGATGCACGGAGAAAACATTTTCGGTAAGCTAACGCAAGCAGTTAGACAATATGTTCCCTGACCATTGCTTGTTTGCAAGTACATCTAAAGTCGGAGAAGGCATGCCAGTATGGCATTGGGACCTGATAAGGAAAGCAGGGGTTTGCGCAAAAATCAGCCAGAAGAACAATTCCAAGCGCCCTAACTACGCCTGAATTCATAGTGGACGATGCAAGAAGAAGATGCTGGAAATATGCCTATTCTAAGGATTCTTATCATTGTTGTCCTATCAGTTCCATTTCACACTAAGATAAAGATCTTAAAATATCATTAGATTTTTCAGCCCTCTCCACAACTATTTATTAGCTGTTTCAGCAATCAAAGAGATTCTTAATAATCCTTTAAAAAAAAATAACAACCCTGTGTTACAGAAAGAGATAAAAATGACAGCAATCAGTGCAAATAAACACAATGAAATGCATAGAAAAGTTTGGACTTACTTTGTGGACAAGAGGAACACCCAAATATTGCTTTCTGGATCATTGAACTGGTTAATCAGTTTTTCTCTATCTTGAGCTGATGTGCTTCCATCAAGACCTAGAATCGTGTGAAAGTATTATTAAGTGATTTGTCATTCTGAACATGGTAGAACTGAAGGTTTGCTGAAACAAGGTGCGTTAAGAAACTAACTACCATTGCACATATTTCACACGCATAATAGAAATGGTGATTTATGTATGCAGTGTGTTCCTCTATCAATTAGCTTGCCATTTTGTGAAACTGAAGACATTGCCATGTGCAATAAAGAGCAAACAGTGCAGAATCCTGAGTGTCTTAAGTCCTATGCTTTATGACAATGTTTGGCCACTCAACAGCTCACTCAAAACCTCATTTCTACTGGATAAAATCTACAATTGAGATATCCGACAAAAAAAAATAAATATAAAAATGGGTCTGTAAGAGATACATTTTTATTTTTAAAATGAAGAATAGGTGATAAACAAGTTTGCAACATAAAGAAGAAAGACCTTGAATCATTATCCGCCTGAGTGGTTACAGGGGCCCAAATTGGGGTGTAAAGAATAGGACCACTGTTATCCGCCACGCATGTTGTAAGAGGCGACTAAGGAGGTTGGGAGTGGGGCTAGCTACCCCACACCGTAAAAAACACTAGATGGCTACAGAACGGAGAGCGAACCGAGTAAACGCTGGCTGAAATCGGACACATCGCTGAAGTATAAGCACCAGAGCTCCAAATGGCGCTGAAGATGTAACGTAAAACACACCAATGCTAAGGCTGCATGAATCAAATTTCCACATGAATAGAATTTATGTGGAAATCTGGTACATCGGCCTGGCGTGATCGCGCGAGAGAATCATTATCAAGTGCCATGCCGGCGATCATGTACATTCACAAAATGTCAGTTCTTGGTGCTGAATATCAGTTTGGATGTTGACAGTTCTCTGTGGCAACAGCCCTCCTTGCAGCCATACAGATTCTCAACCACCAGTAGGTGTCAGCAAAAAATATTGCAGTCTTTAGCGATTCAAAATCCGTTCTCCAGGCCATCTCATGTCCCAAACATGGCAAGCTCATTCAGGATATATGGCAAAAAGTCAGCTTGCTGTCAAAAAATCTGAACTGGTCTTACAGTGGATACCAGCACACTGTGGCATACCAGGAAATGAAAAGGCTAACAAACTCGCGCGGGCTGGAGGGAGCCTAACACAACACTACCCAACACAAAGTTTTACAGAAGCAAAGACGCCTGAAACAATCCAGGAAAATGATGTGGAGAAAAACAAACGGAGGACACAACCCAGAGCAAGACAATATAAATACACTAAACAGAAAAGCACAGACCACAGTCTTCAGACTTAGAACGGGACACTGCAGTCTCAGAGCACACCTCCATAGAATGGGTCTCAGGGACTTGTCTGTTTGCACCTGCGGAGCACCTCAGCAGTCCTCAGAGCACATCCTGCAAGACTGCCCCAGTCTGAGTAGTGCGAGAATGTAGATCTGGTCAACAGAAATAACCCTACAAGAAAACTATGGGGGACCGTGAAGACCTCACGCGTACCGCCCTGTTTATGACACATACCGGAGCAGTCGCATAGTAAAAGTTGATCGCAGAAGAAGACACTTCTCTGTGCCATGAAGCCAGACTGTCCAAAATTCTTTGTTTTTTATTTAGCCTCCCATTGATTTTACTGATTATCACAATGTGTTCGAAACCTCCCTTTTTCATCACATGCCAGAAAAATTAGTTATTTTAGCAGCTCATGGAATTTTTAGCATTTTTCTGCCAAACTACAGACCATGAATATTGAAAATAAACTTTAAAATAAAAAGTAATACTTACGGAAGTAAGTCTTGTTGCGCTGCCAATTCTCATTCAGTTCCATTCTAGGAACATTTAGTTTACCCATGAATTCTTCAATCTTGTTGAGGGTCATTAAACTCTGACTGGGGACATTAGATGAACATTTTTATAAAGAAATATATTTTATTTAAAAAAACCACCATCACATATAGAGGCAAAAGAGAGCGCAGAGAGACTATTGCCACTCCAGAATAGAACATTACAGCCACAACAGACAATGTAATTTAGCACAGAACAAACTATGTGATACAAAACCTAGTGAAACATGTACAAACAAAGTACTATAGTTTTACAAAATACAGAAACAGTGACGATAAACAGCAACGTTTCGACCAACAAGGCCTTTATCAAGCAAACGAACAAACAGGAGTGACAAATTAAAATGAAACACAAATGGACGACCAAATACAAACGTATCAAGGAAAATCTGGAATAAAACGAATAACGAAATAAATGTAACACAAAAACACACATAAAAACTAGAAATAGAACGGAAAAGAAACAATGAAACATCTAGTAAATATATAACTTGAATACATGCAACATATACCCATATAGATTACAAAGCATGGGAAGAGAAAGTACTAAGAAGCATAAGAATGTAATACATGCAACATATACCCATATAGATTACAAAGCATGGGAAGAGAAAGTACTAAGAAGCATAAGAATGTAATACGTTGAGCCCGCGTGGTCGCAAGGTACCATACAAAGAAATCAACCGATTCTCCAGAGCAAATCGACTACGATCATCAGAGGAACATGATCGGATGGCTGTGACCTGGACATCGCAAGCTCCTGAATGGCAGTATCATTGAAATGGGTAGCTACAGGGGTCACAGAGCATTGGCGATATCGCGCAAGTGTTGGGCTGAATCGGTCACTGAGTCTCCTGCCGTTTCCCAATATAGGCCTTGTTGCACCGCTGGCAGATAATGGCATAGATAATATTACGGACTCCACGTGAAACTGTCTTCAACAACGAACGTGGCTTTTGGAAAAGACACCGTGCGGTCTGTATTACATAAGCACAAGTGTTGCAGCGCCGACGGCCACACTGGATGGTGCCAAAATGACTCTGGATATTAGGCTTAAGGCGACTGTGAACCAACATATCCTTAAGGCTTCTGTCCCGTCTGTACGCCACCAGTGTTGGAAGATTGAACGTGTATCAGGATCAGACTGAAGAATGGAGAGATGACGGAATAAGACTTTCTTCACAAGGGAACTATGAGGGTGGAAAGTTAAGACAAGTTTCACCCTGTCAGAATTGGAAGTTCTATGCTGGTTAGAGAGAGCCTCCTGGAGAGTAATTTGCTGAACGCGCGCATAGCAGAAGCTAGCACCTTATCCGGGTATAAGCGCTACGAAAGAAATCCAGCATCTCGTGAGCTCTATCGAGAAAATCGTGCCTCGCTACAGAGGGCCAAAGCGCAAGAGTTGAGAGAATGGTAAAGAGTCACGACAAGCCTGGGAATGGGAAGAGGTATAAAGAAGAAAACTATGTGCATCAGTAGGCTTGTAGTATACTGATGTAGTGATGGTGGATAGGCTGATAGTGATGCCAAGAAAGTTGACACAAGAGGTAGAGATGTGAGATGTAAACCGAATAGCCGGATTGAAGACATTAATGAAGCGTGACAAATCGGCTTCAGGCATATCGGTAATGCCAATACAATCATCAATGTATCTATGATACACAGACGGAAGCGGGCCATCATAGGAATTCCATACTAGGTGCTCAAGATGACCCATGAATAGACAAGCATAACTGGGTCCCATTTTAGTACCCATGGCGACTCCACTGATCTGCTCAAAGAACTGGTCATTGAACTGAAAGGAGTTGAGAGTTAGAACTAGTTCTGCAAGACGAAGGAGAGCCGAGGTGGAGACAAGTGGGTTAGTTCTCCTGTCGAGAAAGAACTGGAGAGCTTGAAGTCCGCCGGAATGAGGTATGGAGGTGTACAATGAGCACACATCAAGGAGGAAGAGACGCAGGCAACAACTCAATAGACGAAAAACAGACAAGGTGTGGTTCGTATCTTTCAAGAATGAAGGTAGTGTGGTGACTATAGGATTGAAGATACTATCAAGAAATTCGAAGATATGTTCCGTAGGACAAGAGCAAGCAGAAACGATGGGCCTACCCGGATTGTTCAGTTTATGAATTTTGGGGAGCATATAAAAGGCGGGTTTTCCTAAACAGCTATCGATGACACAAAGTGATGATGCTCCGGTAGGAAGGTCGTTAGAGGCAATTAAGTTCTTAATTACTGTACGGACTTTACTATTGTTAGATAGTGTTACATCAGAAGAACTAGTTTTATAGAATTGGGTGTCAAGTAATTGGTTGCGGCCTTCCTATTGTCTCTTGAGACAAAGTAGCCAATGAATGAATATTTCATAATAACTCCTAAAACACATTAAACCTGAATACAATCCTAGAGTGGGTCAACTGTTGATGAAAACAAATATTAGAACATTAACTAAATAAAAGCACCAAAATAAGCATTACGCATGTATGAGACTAATAAGACAGTAGAAGTTAACAATACATCAATTAAAAATATTACCTGAAAATTAGAACTTTGTCACCGACAGCCACAGACTCATTCACAATTGCATTCATAAGGACAAATTTTCCGCTGTTCTCTATCTCTCCTGCTATATAGTCCTTCATTAAGGGCTCTGCCTGCAAGTATACAAATATAAATATTGTAATTAAAAAAAAAGCAAATGCCTCACTTCAAATATTAAGTTGAATATAACAGCTATAAACATTTTTAAAAACACATTTAAGTAAATAAGCAAGACTACAATTTTAAAAAAAACTATTTGATAATAACTAACCCTTGTTACATACTTATCGATATAAGGGAAGACTGCAGTAAAACTAGGTACCACAAGGTGAAATGAAGTATGGTAGTTTTATAAAGAACAGAAACAAGGTACAGCGATGTTATAAAAAAAATGATACAACAAAAAATCTTCATCATGCAAAGGATACTTCTTCTTCTTTGCGTTCGTTCTTTACGACCAATTTTAATCCCTTTGTGATATGTTTGATCTTTGCCAAGAACGTGTATATGTTGCACATTGGTTTGGTAGGTCCCTAAATGCATAGACTTTTACACGTTTAGGACATGTGCATCCGATTTCAGCCAAACCTCCTTTGATCACCTCTTACAACATGTGTGACAGGTAACAGTGGTTCTATTCTTTACACCCCAAATTTGGGCCCCGGTAACCACTGGGCAATGCAAAGGATACAGAAAAGAATGGAGTCTGTTCCAATACATCAGACATCACAGATGATAAACCACTGACAAATCAGAAAGGGATATCTTGTCTGAATGTGTCTTTGATGTATAGAAACATAGACTTCATTCTGTTTGTTCCTTTGCATGATAAATACCTGTTGGTTGAATCATCGATGTATCTTGTTTTTGTATTTATTAAAACTACATTAAAAAAAAAACTCTTGTTACAGTGCATTCCTGGACAGACTAAGAAATACGAACTGCTATCATCTGCAGACTGTGCTGTCCTTTATTTCACCAAAAACAAAAAAAAGAAAATATGACAGCATCAAGGTTGTAAGATAGGTGTGCAAAACATTACTCTTCTATTTGATAATACACTATTCAATTCTCCAGTATATACAGATGCCATTTTAAAATGAGATAAATGTCATCATCACTTTTCACATTTATCTTGATTTATTACAGGCAAAAATTAATCAACTTTAAATATTTTTCTGAATTTATTTATGACAGACAAAACAATGCAATTCAAGAGAGACAATAGATCGAGCAACAATGGGGAAATTTAATAAAGTTTGATCTTGGGGTTTACTTCCAAAGCCCTCCCCATGGAATGTTTATAGTCACAAGGTGGCAGATGTTTGACATTTCTTGTCCTAGATGAGCTGTATAAATAAGCTAATAGGCCTCACTGTTCTCTAAATACAGTGCATCGCATCTTAACATGGAAGAAAGAAGAAAAAAAGGACTGGTTATCAGCACTGGAATAGAAAACTGCAGGGTGCCGAGTGTGCCTTCATCAGCAGGAATTTCAGATGATAATTCTCCCTCTGCCTTCCACAGTATCTGTTTCCCTGAATTTTAACCATTGCCACCAAATGTTCTAAACCTCTTCTTCACATTACATGCCAGAAGAACCTTGATTGTCTGATTCTTATGCTTGAGATAAGGTTTCTTTCTGAGCAGGACTGTTTTAAAATCTCATCATTTGTTATCTTAGCTGTCCATGGAATTTTCAGCATTTTTCTACAGAACCACATCTCTGTGGCTTCCAGTTGCAATAAGATGTCCTAAAAACATACATTTCTAATTGCCATTAAAATCAAAGTCACATACCCAGTCATACGTAATCGGATTTTTTCCATTCCGCCTCTGAAACCATTGATACCAAGGAAGTTGCTGAAGCAGACGAATTTATAGATGGTGTTGATTCAGATGGAGCAAGAGATGCAGATGATGCAGATTTTGATAGTCCCTTTCTTTTCTTGGTAGTTGACCCTTCAACTGTATCAATGTCAAGATCATTGTCTTTATCTGCAATATGCTGGGTAAGAACTTCATGGAGAATGTCTGGGTGATTCCAGATCTAAAAATAGACAAAATGACAGTAAAAAATGTTATATTATTATAATAAATTTCAAAACTATGGAAAACCATTCTGGTATTTTATTATCGTGTTTGCATGACTAAATGGATAAATATTTGGCTTCACAATTGAAAAACAAATCAAATCAACCATGTCTTGATATTATTGCTGCCACAGCTGTAAATGGGAACATGACTTGATGTTGGGGGTCTCTGTGGCTAAGCCCTTTGCCGTGTGAGATCTCCAGGCATGTTTAGGATGTTCCCATTTTCATTTGCGGGTGCCACTCAAGTGCTTGTCTAGTCACACTTTTGACATGAACCTGACCACTGTTATCTTATAAATATAGTTAAGTTGACATCTGAAAGTGTACACATAAGAATAATCATCCTCTACCAATTACATTTATTTTACAGTATATGCAATCTCACAATGACAGCTCCCACTTACTTTACAACACACAGCGAATGCTTTGAGAGGATTGTTGTTGGCCCAAGAACAAAGTCCAGACTCTGAGATAGCGTGCATAAATTCACAATAGATCTTACGTTGTATGTCGCTGAAGCGAACCATAAATACATGCTCAGTTTTAGGTGGCAAGCTAAGTTGTAGCACTGTGTGTCCTCGTCTGGAATAAATAGAACACACAATACAGTGAATACATTATATCTGACAAAAAGTAGTAGTACACATTACATACCTAGAAAAATAATAAGGTAACGCTGGTGTCAAACATTCAGATGAAGTTTTATACTGCGCTGAGGCAGCTGATAACCAAGTTGATAACATGATATGCTAGTCACCAAGGGCAGTGAAAATTTGGGGGTTCAATGAAAGCTTGCACTAAAAACTTTCGGTGTGCACACAGTACACTGTTGGATTACAGGAAAACTTGATCCTTTACTTGGGGATCTTCTTCTTCTTCTTCGCGTTCATTCTTTACGACCAATTTTAATCACTCTTTGTGATATGTTTGATCTTTGCCAAGAACGTGTATACGTTGCACATTGGTTTGGTAGGCCACTAAACGCATAGACTCCTATATGTTTAGGACATGCGCATCCGATTTCAGCCAAACCTCCTTAGTCGCCTCATACAACATGCGTGGCAGGCAACAGTGGTTCTATTCTTTACACCCCAAATTTGGGCCCCAGTAACCACTCGGCGACTTGGGGATCTAAATTACAAGTAACTGTGAAGTCAGAGTAAGGCTCGCCTGAATGATGAGGGACATTGATGACAAGGACAAACCCCTTTCTCCATACATGAGGTAATACAAATGCCAATAAAACATCTAGCAGTATACCTCTGGACAAAGCCTTCCAAGAGATTATGTAACACATAGGATCGATGCCTCATTATCTTCTTGTCTGAAGCTGTACTGTCCATACACTGCCCATTCAAGATGGGACGTTCAAACATGTTGCTGAACTCTGACTTGGTGCCCAGGAAGTTTGGTCTCACAAAGTCCACCATGCACCAGTACTCCATCAGGTTATTTTGTAAGGGATATCCAGTCAGAACAACTCGTCGTCTGAAATAAAGTGTCACATAACATGGTAAAGCATACGTTTAAATAAAATGGCAGCTTTCATGAATACATCAACTATATCTATATATCTGTATTTATAATCTTAGTCCATCTTCAATATTTTTTTTTGAAAATTGTTATAACATATATCGCTTTAAGAATACAGAAAGCAAAAAAAGAATTGGAAAAAATAATTCAAAAACACATTCCAGAACATGAGCAGAAACAACAAAGTATTAAACTAAACACCTAAATGGTTAAAAGAATTAGAGTAATAACTACAACTGCTGTTTAATTCTCGATGTTTAATTTGGTTTTAACTGCCAGCGAGCAGAATATCAAATACATTTAGTAAGTCACTAGTTCTGCTAGAAGACACAAAAGTGCCAGTATGGAATATCATCTTCATTGCAATCTGGACATGTCCATAGGTGATACGATCTCATTCACAATATCTCCAATAGCGTACAGCGACTAGTCATACCAGTTCGATGTTAATTGATAAGCATACTTATACGCCTGTTGTGCTGCTCTTTTCTGGACACTTCAATTTTATTTTGCAGTTTTATAGTGACCTTTTGCAATCTAGCTGCTGATGCGCATTGGTTTAGATGAAAGTCCTCTTTGAGGCCACATCATATGAGGATGTTCTGAACATCAGCTCTATCCACTAGCTGATGAAATAAAAAGCTATGTCATTACCTTGTCTTTATGTTCTTCAGTGCTTGAGAGATTGCAGCTCCACTATTCTTGATACGATGACCTTCATCACATACAACCAGGTCTGGACCTGGATCAACCAGCATACTATGCATATCTGAAAATGTTGTTAGTCAATATTTAATAAAGTAGAGATCTTCTCTTTTTCTCTTAACTCCCTTGAAGCATTAGATATAAACAAATTTTCTCCAACCTGATGTCTTGAGTAAGCCAGCTTAACTCAATCCATGCTTCCCCGTATCTTTCCTTTCTCTGTCTACATTTTGTCTCTAGGTCTATCTAAGTCGTCCACTAACTATCTTGCCTTCCGGATTCCATTTACAAGCCATATGTGGGTATCTGGTCTTCTGCATTCTCTTAATGTTTGTTCCAACCACTTTCACCTCTTTTTTATTTCCTCATTGACATTGTTGATGCCTGTGCGCTGGGTGATCGCAATATTTGGTATTCTTTGATCCCAGCTAATTCTTCTGAGACATCTTCCCCCAAAGCCTCTTATGTGACTGTATGTAGGTCGGGCGATAATAATAATTCCTCTCGACTCGTATACGCTACATAGGGCCTGCAAGTCATTTCTCCATACCGCTCTATCCTGAGCAACTCGCTCAATCTCCTCCATGGAACTGAGACCGATATTTCCTGCCCCTCTCAGCAAAGTTCGTTTCAGGGTCTCCTTAGGTCGACCTCTCTTTCTTGAACCCTTTGCATCCCACTTCAATGCCTGCTTTGATATTCGTTGATCATTTCTCAAGGTGTGCCCAACATATCTCCATCTTCTCCTTTCTTATAACAGTTGTCACTAGTGGTTGACCAGACATGTCCCTGATTTCATCACTTCTCCTGAATTCGTTAATTCCTGAGGTCGGGCGATGGGGAGAAGAAATGAATGTGGATGACTGGATATAGAGAGATGGTGAAAAAAAGAGAAAGGAAATGGTGCTTAAAATAAATCAAAAACACAAAACATTAAAAATTCTTACGTCTCATTTCAATTTGATTCAATAAATCATAATACTATATTAACAAGAGATATTGAAAAAGAAATCTTTTCTGCAATCATATCCAGTATTTGTCTTCCAGTCCACTGCAGATTTTCTCTGCATGAGGATTTTGACCTCTTAAAAAGAAACTGGCTGGTAGATTTGCTTTTTGGCATTGCCTTTCTTAGCCAAGACAACAATACTCTCATTGCTTTCAATGCCACACAGTAAGATGGAATCGACTGCAGGTGAAATTTCCCCATTTTTAACAGCAGAGCATATTCTATTTCTAGGTTAGGTACTGTGCTGTCAGCGAATTTAGTCTCCATGATCTGTATAGCTGAGAGAGAGTCTGAAATATTCAAACCCTTTCAATTTTTCTAATTAGAATAATTTTCTTTAATACAGTGAAATGTGTATAAGATACTAACCAAACATTAAACCTTTATTTTTGTCCTCTTCTTCAACATCAATCACTTCAGGCTTGGCAGCAGCTTTTTTTGCTCGACTCTTTGCTTTGTTTGGTGCAATTTTCTTTGATGACAGCAAACGAAACATCTCATATCCTAAAATCAACACTCCTCCAGTTTCCTTCCATTTCTCTGTAAAGAAGTAACAAAACAGTGGGTGAAGATGTACGAATAGTAATGAGAGATAGCAAATGACATTAATTATTCACAAATGTTGATAAGTGTTTTTATTTTAGAAAAATAATGACTTGAAATTGTTACGGTTTGTTTATATAACTGTCCATGTTTTGTTTATAATTCCTCATCAGTTTTACTGCAGTCTGCTCTATATTCGATCTCCACAGTCTAGAGAGAAATCGCGATCGCATGCACTTCAAGTAATTATCTTTTACAAACTTCGACAACAAGGATTCTCACAGCAATTTCTTTATTACAAATAAAAAGGGAAAACAATGAAATAAATAGAAAATTTGCACTAAGCATACCTATAATAGCAGCCCTAGATGCAGTTGTTTTCATGCTGTCGTTGATGACAAACAGAGGGAATGTTCTGGTCTGTGTTAGATTATCATCAGGATGCAACTTCTCAGGTGGTGGCAGCCAATAGTTGAACTCAGCCATCCAATTTTGAAGAGTATTGATTGGGACAATACACAGAACACGTTTGCCTCCAGTGCAGCGTAAGAAAATGTCAATAAATGAAATGAGCTGGAAAACAAGAAAAACAAAAAGAATAATAAATGCAAAAATTTGAAACAAAAACAATTGTTTATCATCACAAAAGAGAGTCTAAAGGCAAAGGACTGATTTCAGTGCACCGGGTTTCCATATATGGGTCCGTCCCTGTCGGCAGATATGGCAGAGTGTTGCACAAAGAACATACTCCATAGCTTCGCAACAATCCTAGGGATCTAATGATAAAATTGCACATGTGACTGGTGTGATTCAAGCCACAACCTTCAGAACGACAGGCAAACATCTTAACCATTTTGCCATAGAGACCCCCCTATAAGATTAGACAGTCATCGGGGGACTGCCTAGAGTAGTTGATAGTAGCTCGGCCTGCTAGCTGTGAGACGCCTCATAGCTCGGGTTCGAACCCACTATCCGGCATTTGTTCGAGTCCCTGGTCTTACTCAGGACGATAACGTGAGTACCTCTGAAGTCGGAGAAAATCTGCCTGTATAGCGAGGGAATACTAATTACGAGTACATTGAGCACACGGCTGCGGTGTAAGTAATTTACAATGTGCACGCTGCTGCCATTGTAAGAAATTGGAAAACGGATTTTCACGCAAAAATCAGTTTCAGAGATGAAACTCGTCTGAGTTGAAAGCGGACGAAAGAAAAAAAAGAAAAAGAAAAAAAAGAAAAAAAAAGACAGTCATAAAACTAATGATCAAGTTGCCTGATCATTTTTCTTAACTGTACAATATCCTATGCAGTTCTCTCTTAGTTTAAAACAAGTCTGAACCTAGATGCCTCTAAATGACTGCAATGAATTTTGTTTTTGTAGGCCACTTTTTTCTTTCCTCTGGATTTTTACCCCATATCTTTTACAGCAGAAATGTGTGTCTTATATCGTGAAAAAGTCAAGACAGTCTACATTTTTCTATCATGTCCAGTACTTGTCTATATCATTAATAACTTGTTCATTTTATTTGGTATCTGTAAAGCTTTGTTGTTCCATTCTGCAATTGCACATCTCAAAAGTATATAACTGTGTATTATACTAATAATAATTTGTATTATTAGTGCACTGTTAGTGCTACAAATTTCTGGTCAACCACTAGTAACAACTGTTATAAGGAGAAGATGGAGATATGTTGTGACATACCTGGAGAAGAAATGATTAAAGAAAACCAAAGCATGCATTGAAGTGGGAGGCACAGGGTTCAAGAAAAAGAGGTTGCCATAGGGAGACCCTGAAATGAACTTTGCTGAGAGAGACAAGAAAAATCAGTCTCTCTCTCTCTTACTTGTGATTACCACTTAGAATGATGTACCAGATTTACTCATAAATTCTGCTGTTGTTTTTAGGGACTCCGTCCCGCTTCTCATTTAGCTCGGTATTTTCTGGCCAGTCTCAATTCCATGGAAGAGATTGAGCAAATTGCTCAGGCCAGAGCGGTATGAAGATATTACTTGCAGGCCCTATGTAGCGTATAACGGTACGAGAGGAATTATTATTAGTGCTAAAGCATGCTGAATCTTTTAGACAGGTATACAGAAACTAGCAGGTGAACATAAGAATATAAAACAGTACTTTTGTCAAACTAACTCACCTGTATTGTTTTACCAAGACCCATACTATGTGCTAAAACACAACCAAACCCTGGAGTGGTTTTAAATCTTTCAGTGGACTCCACCATATTGTCATACAGGAAACGGACACCTCCAATCTACAGATAACAAACAGCATTGTTATTAAATCAGTACAGCTGCCAGCTCTAAATAATGATTATTACAAATAATCATTAAAGGTTGACATACATTTGAATAAGTATTAGATGAATCTTTCCCCCATGTGCATGTGTGGACAGAGAGCACAGACAGTCAAACATATTCTGTAAGACGGTTACATGTTTATCTAACTATGAATTGAACTGGCCCACAAAATTGCACATATATATAAAGCTGCTTGGGTGTTTTAGCGAACTCTCAACCTCAACAACACACGCACAGAGATCTGATGTCATGTCTAGACATTACAAACAACAGTGAATGAAAAGATGAATCCTTTTTTTCCCAAAACTGGTATCTTTTCTCCCGTGTGATGACAATAAGTAACATTTCAAGTACTCTATGCATCTATTTTTATCAACAAAACAGTTCTTGACATAGGTACCATGACAGTTTGACATACTAAAAATTATACAAATTTGATAATACTACTTCAATGCAAACAAGATATTTTAACCCTTAGAACCCGTGATCCCAATATTTCTGGACATGTAAACATTGCATATCCTGACATCCCGAAGTAACGGTCTGAGAATATTCCATCAATTATATGGGGATCCAAGATAAATTGTGTACAAATGTTACGTCAAACACAACCCACATGTTCTACATGGTTTAGCAAGATGGCAGACGCTGTTGTGTGATATTTTTGTGTGCTGATAAGGTAATAAGTTAGTTATTTTCATGACGAAAAGATGTGCTGAAATTTGGGAAATGACCACATTAAAAGGATAACAACAGAGCTGTTGAGCTTGTTTTAAATGAATCTGAAGATGAATTGATCTTAAAATGTGATTATTCTGGTAAGGATATCAAAAGTAAGTGTGACAATATTTAGAAGATAAAGAATTGTGTTAATCGATTAATATTGGAACTATATATGTTAAATCTGGAGAACAAGATACATATACAGGAGTATTCGTGGTTGCGCCCACGTAATATATCAAGTAAATTTTTAAACAGTTTAGTATTCTGCAAATATATAAGAAACAGGAATAACGGAGATATGGGTAAGTCAATAACAAATTATTGAACACTTAATTGTGCTAAATTATTGTTTTTAATAAAACTGATATGTGCTGTTTTTGCTCAGGGGCTCAGAGAAATTTAAGGTACAAGTGACCAGTGTTCAAAGGGTTAACTATTCAATCAAATATATTTGTTCAACATAAA
This sequence comes from Arion vulgaris, assembly GCA_020796225.1. Lineage (NCBI taxonomy): Eukaryota > Metazoa > Mollusca > Gastropoda > Stylommatophora > Arionidae > Arion > Arion vulgaris. The sequence continues at coordinate 41,700,265 of CM036765.1, read as the reverse complement.
ATGATAGACAAACCTGATGAGGTCTAATAGCTTGTGCTATTTGAGGTGCCAAGTAAATGTCAGGTTCATCAGCCGGGTGGCCAACATTGACCTTCACCCTACCATCAGAGTCAGGTAGGTTAAGTGTGTCATCTATATGGGCACCACCATTGTTGAGATCTTCTGAACTGTCATCCTCATCTTCCTCTTCGTCACTAGGAACCATCACTACTTCATCTGAATCATCGTCATAGTCATCTGAATCTTCAGAGTCACTGCTCAGCGTGATGACATCTGTGATGTTAACAAAAATATGCAGCATTCAGAGTCTGCATATAATTATTTTAAAAACATATAAACTAATATTATAATACCGCAGGTGTGTTGATGGGGCCCACAAGGGGAACAAAGAATGTTAACACTGCGACCAACAAGGCATGTCGTAAGAGGCGACTGAGGTAGGGGCCTAAGAAAGCCATCCTAGTAAATAAAAAGCATCAGCAGAAATCACATGTGCTGGTCTACTTGTAGGCGCATAACTGGCCCAATGTGCAATCACTCTTAAACTCAGATCACATACAAATCACAAAGAGTGGTTTAACAAGTGGTCGATATGGAGTGTTTGAAGAGGAAGATATTATAATACATATATACTCAACATTGACATATGAGGAAGAAACAAGGACGAGGAACAAATATCAAGATATGAATCTACAGAAAGAAGAGTCGAGAGAGTGTCATAAAAGAAAAATAATATAGAAGTGATACAACAAATTGAAATAGAAGTTAAAACTACTTAATGAAATACAAATTAAACAACTTAGAGACATGAAACATCAATGAGGATCATATTAGAGAGGCATGTTTAAGGCAGGAGAGCGAAGGGAACATAAAAATATAATTAAGAGGGAAAAATCAAGAGGTGAACAGGAGCGTCCTACCAGGGCAAGAAATATGTTTTTCTGTTACTGAACCGATGCCATAGTACTCTAGGCAGCCCCATTGGTGCTTAGTCTCCAACAGATGTCGAAAGGCATGCATAATGATGGTTACTGTAGCTCACTGGTTAAACACACTCCTCTCTCCACCCTTCAGGCATCAAGTTATACTTGTACAACATGTAAATCAAAACTCCTTAAATCATTGGATAGATTCAACATAAATTTTATTGACCTCTTCCAACAGACTGAAGAACATCCCACTTATTCATCCTAAACTTCCAGACCATAGATGAAAGCCTGTCAGCTTGCTTATTGCTGCGAACACCTGCACACATAGAATTGTAGATCCCATGAGCCTCCGGAAGTTGGAAACCTATATAGACAACGTACACTCATGCAGCAACATGCCATTCTGGATTTTCCGAAGCATTGAATGAGAGTCAGATGCAACAGCCCTAGTAAACAGAGCACTAGAAAGTCACTGGAGGGCAGCAGTAATGGCCTCAACCTCCATACTCATACTGTAAGCGGCTGTCCTGTATGCTCCGCAATGAACCTACCTTGCGTTCTAGCCACAAAAACCCCAGCAAGAAATATAGTTTGCTGGAAGTACATTGCTGCCAACCTTAGATATAGAGACAGTATACAGTGATTAACAGCGTGTACCAACTCTAGAATACAGAAAGAGATTATAACGTAAGCTACATAAACTCACCTGATGGCGGTGATGTCTCTCTTGTTTCTTTCTTTATCTTCACAACCTCTTTATCCAACTGTTTCCTTTCTTTACTTTCAGCTTCATTTGCTTCATCCTCAGCAACTAAAGAAAAATAATATTAGGTAATTGCTGTGTTTTGATGTCAATTACATTTGCAGCAACTGTTATGCAATTATTTCAGAACTGAAAGATGAAATACTGAAAATGTCATACTGAGGTTGCTGTATCTACAATTTCAGTACTGAAAGAGGAAATTGTGACAATCTCACACTGGGATCGTTGTGCCTAAAGTGCATGTGTTAATATTTGTAATATACAGTACCCCCTGAAATTCAAATATCACATTATACTAATTTTTAAAACCTCCTGTCTTGACTGTGCCTGTGTGTAATCAAGCTACAACAAATCTAGCTCTAAGTAAGGACTGAGATCAAAGTCCATTATAGAAATCAGTGATGTACACATTAACTGTCTTTATGATGAACAAGTCTTATAAGCCTCCGTAGAAAACGGTATATATATATATATATATCTTCTTTTCACTAAATTCTCATTAATGTAATAAATATAATAAACAATGTATGTTCCTCATCATATTTATTAATTCTTTTAAAAGTGTACTTCATAAAATATTGCACATTCCAGTAAATTATAACTCTGTCTTCATTATAATTATGTGGGTTCTCTTCAATTGTGCACCATCTCTTTAATTCTACCGGGTATTTTAGCATTCCCGGTTTTACTATGCTACTCATTTGTTCTACACATTGCAAGTTACTAAGTGTGAAGCCTATTGGAGAATACAGATGAGGAACTACAATGGTAACAACTAATTTCACTGTAAAAAAATAAAAACCATTACAGTTAAAATTCAAAAAGCACTGATATTTCAAGCATGTTAAAATTCATTATGGTTCCTGACAATGGATAGCTTAGTGAACACTTTATAAAGAAGTGGACAATTTCAAACGGTCCAATTACTTGTTAAAATAGAAAATAAATATTGAAGCTTACAATTAACATACTCTAATAGTAATACAAGCCCGCCGGCCCAGCGTATTCGTAGCGCGTTGGACTATGGGTAACTAGCCCTGTGTGAGTGCCGGTTCAATTCCGCGGGCTGGCAGAAAAGCCACATGTTCCCCAGATTTACGGTGTTCGTGGCACCGAGCCAAAGAGCTGAAAGCTCAAGTGCTTCTGGATCGAAAAACAACAGTAATACAAAGCGTGACTAACTTCATGCAGCATAGACAAAGAAAATTGGGAGCGGTTGACCAAGGGCAGGCAAGTATGGTGAGAGGCAGTGAAGGATGGATGAAAAAGTAAAGAAGAAAAACATCATTACATATGAAGGCACAAGAGAGTGCACAGGGACCATCCTATGTATCAGTTCCAGTCTCACCTGCAGTAAGGATTGCCACTCCAGAATAGGCCATTACAGCCACAACAGACATTGTGATTCAGCACAGAACAAACTAAGTAACAAAAAACATTGCCTCATGAGACAAAGAGGCCAATACAACTAATACTACTACTAAACAAACAAAATATTTGTAAAACTGGACACTGCATGTTTGGTCATTTTGTTTGCACTAACATATTTATCTAATATTCAATATCTCTAATGGAGAGTAATTTTTCACCAAATATAAATACAAAATACAGACCTTGCAGTAGAGATTTTAACTGGGAATCCTTTTCCTTTAATGTAGAAGTGCCAGTTGAAACTGAAGTAGTTTTTGTTGCTACTGTTGTAGACGTGGCTACTGTTGACATCACTGGGGCTTTTGCTGATACCAAACCAGCAGCAGCATTTTCACGCAGAAGAGACTTCTTTAATTCCATCAATCGTTTCTGGCGCTCCAACTCTTCATTTTGGGCTGATAACATATCTTTATCAAGATCCTTTTCACTCATGATTGATCTGTAGGACAGAGTCACATGAAATTGAATATATAATTTATTGCAGCATGTTTGACTATGTCAAACTAAATCATTTTGTGTTAATAGTGCTTGAACTGGCAAATATGAGACTAAATTTCCTGACTCAACGACTCCTGAAAATTTTCGGGCCAAATACAATTTTAAAAAAATGTGAAATGTAAAATCGAACAAATTCTGTATCACTGACGACCATTATTAACAAAAATAAAGATGGATTGGCATGTGCTGCCTTGCCAGTACGGGCATTGAACAGCTCTTCAATGGATAGAGGATGGGAAAAGAAAACATGGAAGCAACCCCAAAAGAAACATGGAAAAGAACAGTGAAAGAGAGTTGAAAGAGATTGGCCTGCTGTGGGAAACAAGTGGAAGAAAGGCAGCAGGACAGAAACAGTGGAAATCTCATGTGGAAGCATTATGTGTTAAACGGGACATGAAGAGAGACTACACTGAACTATTCTTGTATTAAACATCTAAGAAGCAGTTCTTGAAATGATCAATGTCTGACTGACTTCAGGACTAGACCAAATTGATTTTGTGTTAAATCTCTAAGTAACTGTGTTGTAACTAGTTCATGAATGGCAGTCCTGTGAAATTATATTATGCAAACGCTAACTAACAGTAATGGCAATGATTGCTCACTAAACAATTTATTTTTAGTAAGAAAGTTACTAAACAAAAGAAAAATTTACCATAATTATGTGCTATGTTAAAACATCAGCATGTCTTCTTTTTCTTGGTCATGGACCGACAAAGCAGTCAGTGACATATAACCGTTGTAGAGTCTTGCAGGATAACAATATAATCTCTATACCGTGCAACGACCATGGTCATCATTTGCAGGATACTCAAGTCTAGCCCACAGCGTTATCTACCAAGTTGTTTTTTATTCTTAGCATAAATATATCTAAAAATAACACCAGCCTGGTATTTCTTAGCATAATTAAATCTAAAAATAAAACCAACCTGGTATTCCTTAGCATAATTAAAATGAATAACATCAACCTATTTCTTAGCATAATTTAACTTAAAAATAACACCAACCTGGTATTCCTTAGCATAATGAAAATGAATAACACCAACCTGGTATTTCTTAGCATAATTTAACTCAAAAAATAACACCAACCTGGTATTCCTTAGCATAATTAAAATGAATAACATCAACCTATTTCTTAGCATAATTTAACTTAAAAATAACACCAACCTGATATTCTTACGCTCATCAAACTTGTTCCTGCCATTGGAACTTGGTCATCATCACCTTCATCTTCCCCGTCGTCATCAACTTCATCATCCATTTTTCTCTCCTTTCTTTTGCGTTTTTTCTTAGCAGACTTTGATTCCTCATCCTCATCTGCTTTGCGCTTTTTTTTTGACCTTTTAGGTTTCAACTGAGGTTTCTTTTTCTTCAGTTTCTGAACATCTAGTGAATTACTTGATGAGGATTCAACATCATAAAATGAAACTTGTCCAAAAACTCCATCATCCTCTGTGTCATCATCTTTCTTTGCACTTTTTTCACTATCATTCTCCTCATCTTCTTTGTCATCATCATCTTCCTCCTCCTCATCATCATCTTCAGAATCCCCATTTGAATATGATTCAGTATCATCACATGATGAATACTCAGATTCTGATAAATCTTCATCTTCAAGAAAGTCCAGATCTTCATTATTAACTTCCATTTTCCCATCAGCAACAAGAAAAGAAAGTCCTGGGTCATCATCATCATCCTCAGTTGTCTCTTTTGCCTCTGCTCCATCTAAAAAAGCGAGATCGGCTGCTAAGTTTGCATCCCCAACCACACTATCATCCATCTCCTCTGTGACTTGATCAGTTAATGCAAGAATATCACCAGCCATCATTTTTAATTCAGAAGGCTTCTCTTTCTCTCCATCCAGAAGTGACTGCAATGTTTCAGATGGACTGGGTAAATCCTTAGCAACAGATTCTGAATCTTTCTCATGATCAAGCAGTTCAGCCACTTTCTCCATTTTTTCAGAGGTTAATGAAACCTTTTTCAGATCAGTAATCTGCAATATAAACATACATAGTATTGTATATGTGATCAATTCAATGTGCGTTCAAATGAAAGACTATATTGTAGCAACATGTCAGTTTTAACAAAAGAGAATTATTATGTTTGCTTGTACGCTTAAGATTTTTATGTCAACAAACAGCTTGTCCTGAGCAGAACTTTGCCACCCACAGTCCTTCAGAATTTCTCTCTCTCATAGGTCGGATGTTCCACCACTGCATCTGTGATGCTCAAATCATGTTACGTCCTAAATCCATCTTCTTCATGTCTTCTTCTTCTCTTCGTTGAGATGCCTCCTTTCATGGTCGTCTTCTACCCTTCGTGGCTTTTTTAAATATATTCAAAATTGCCTGTGTGGTGCCAGGGGCCCGTAAGGGAAGCAAAGAATAGCACCAATGCAAAATACTTGGCATGTCGTAAAAGGTGACTGATGTAGGACCTAGGGAAGCTACCATAGTTAATAAAAAGCGTCGCAGAAATCAGATGTGCTGGCCTACTTGTAGGCACATAACTGGCACAGTGTAAATCGATCTTAGGTTCAGATCACATACAAATTACACAGAGTGGTTAACAGGTGGGCATTGTGGAGCGTTCGGAGAAAAGAATATATCAAAATATGTTTGTATGTATGTATGCATTAGTACTGCATATTATTGTAATTCTAAGATAGTATGCGCATTCACAATTCGACACAAGAACAAAAATTGTATCTGAATACATGAAACATCTTCCATCATCTGTTATATCAATGTGTGGGACATAACATGCAGTGAGTGAGAAAATAGAAGATGTCACGGTCAGCTACCACAGCTGACTTATACCTTGCTCCACTTCTAAAATGGTGACCATAGCAACAGGATCAATCTCTATAGTCTGATTTAGCAATTAGGTATCAAAGAGAAAAGACAAACTCAATCCTAAAACTGTACTGCTGGATGTAGATGTGTTTTGCTAAAAAATGCAGATATCAAAGTCTCAGTGTACACTGACACAATGTAACAAACATCCCTTTTTTTAAAGATGAAGAAGAAATCTGAACATAAATTAAAACAATTAAGTGCCACAAAACGTTAATACGTGAAAACAGCATGTTTTACTAATGATCACAAAAGTCATCAGGTAGGTGAATTTAAGATGCACCCCCAAATATTGAAATTGACACCAAATATATTAACGCTACAGAAGAGTCCTTCGCATATCATGGACAGAGAAGAGAACAAATAGATCTTTCCAGAAAGAACTCAAAATCAAAGAAAACTGGCTGATGCTACAAATAAGAAAGATAAAATTTAGGTATTTTGCACGTATAAAAAGACACGAAGGGCTGGAGAAGACCATCATGGAAGGAGGCATACCAGCAAAGAGAAGAGGAGGAAGACCATGGAGAAGATGGATTCAGGATATAACTGATGGTTTGAACATGATGGCTACAAAGGCGGGACATCTGGCCTATGAGAGAGAGAAATTCCAGAGGACTGTTGGGGTGGCAAAGTTCAGCTCAGGACAAGCTACTTGATGATGATGACCCAAACATAGAAATAAATTATTGGTACAGAAACTACCACAGGCACAACAGCTGATTCAATTCGGAGACTTATGTCATGGTCTGATGCAGATCAGCAAATGCACATCAGCTCGAGAATATATGGTCTGTTGATGGTCAAAACAAGAAACACCACATGTAATATTAAACACTGAATAAAATGCCAGAGAAATATGATGCTACAAGATAAGCGTATTGGAATTGGAGGAGAGTAGATGGGATACAGTACACTTGACACAGGAGAAAACATAATTCATTCAAGACATTAGGATGAATAGCATTTACATACGCAGGAGGATCACTCCTATGATGACTCCAGAAACAAAAACGGCACTTACAGAATTGATACACATATCATTCAGAGCTCTAACAGCCCAGTGTCATCCAAAGGAAAGAAATTTCGCTCTTATTCAAATCTATGCCAACAAACAATGCAGGTGAAGCTACAAAACTATAATTTTTAATGACAAACTCCCAAGGAATGCTGGTCACTATGGAAAAGAAAAATATCTATGGAGCTAAACTATCCATGACAGCCTGTGACTTTATGCTTGGGCATAATCTCTTTGGAAAATGAGAGTTGGAAAATGACTAAAGATATAGAAAGCAAGTTGAATGCATTTGAAAATAGATGTCTGCGAAAAATAATGAATATAAAATGGAACGAATTCAGGAGAAGTGATGAAATCAGAGACATGTCTGGTCAACCACTAGTGACAACTGTTATAAGAAAGAGAAGATGGAGATATGTTGGGCACACCTTGAGGAGAAATGATCAACGAATATCAAAGCAGGCATTGAAGTGGGATGCAAAGGGTTCAAGAAAGAGAGGTCGACCTAAGGAGACCCTGAAACGAACTTTGCTGAGAGAGGCAGGAAATATCAGTCTCAGTTCCATGGAGGAGATTGAGCAAGTTGCTCAGGATAGAGCGATTTGGAGAAATTACTTGCAGGCCCTATGTAACGTATAACGGTACGAGAGGAATTATTATTATTATTATAATCTCTTTGCAATCTGTTGATGACTTGCACAGACAAATCTATTTTACCAGGTATATCACACTTAATAGTGTGGATATTCCTTCTCTATTAGATTGATCCAATCAAAGGAAACGCATAACTGAATTATAAACATAAAAGAACAATCAACAAAATGAAAGTAGGGATACAAAGAATCTCTCTGTTTATTCATATCAAAGATACTGGTAATAGCTCTCCCATCTCAACAATATACAAAACAAACTAACAAAAGGTGCAAGCACAAGATTGTAACCATCATTGAACCCAAAAATTATTATGAACAAGCTCAATTCAATTTTAACTGTATCAAAAAATAATTTAAATAGTGTAGTTAGACTGAACATCAATCAGAAGGAGAGAGAAATAATGAATAAACATGGCACACAGCACCAATCAAGCTACAAGATAAAATCTTTCCAAATACAACTGCTTTCATATATCCTGGAAGTGTTATCAGCCATGAAGAAGGAGCCAGATCTGATATTAAAAGCTGAGTAAAACACAAAATGCATTCATGATCTTTCAGATATTCTGGAAATCAGCCCAATGCAGAATCAGAACCAAGATTAATATATACTGCAGCTGTGTGATATCGACTATACGGATCAGAATGCTGGAGAGCTCGAGTGGTTACCGGGGCCCAAATTTGGGTGTAAAGAACAGAACCACTGTTACCTGCCATGCAAGTCGTAAGAGGCGACTAAGGAGGGTTTGGCTGCAATTGGATGTACAAGTCTATGCGTTTAGGGCCTACCAAACCAATGTGCAACATATACACGTTCTTGGCAAAAATCAAACATATCACAAAGAGGATTAAAATTGGTTGTAAAGAACGACCGCAAAGAAGAAGAATGCTGGAGAATAACAACAAGATATGCCCACACTCTCCATCTTCCATACAAATGTCTGCAAAATATCTAATGTGTGTTCTGGTCAAATGCGATCACTATCTCTAACCAAAAACTGCTTGCACAGTCTCAACAAGAGAATAGGAGCACCATCATCAAAAAGAGATGCTGGAGATGGATCAGACGTGATACGTTTGGAGACTAGTGCTGTCAGGAAAACTGCACTAAAATGGACATGAATAGGTAAACGAAAATGTGGAAGAAAATGGCAAAATGACATGGAGGAGAACAGTCTTCTTTGCGTTCGTTCTTTAAGACCAATTTTAATCACTCTTTGTGATATGCTTGATCTTTGCCAAGAATGTGTATACATTGGTTTGGTAGGCCCCTAAACGCAAAGACTTCTACATGTTTAGGACATGTGCATCCGATTTCAGCCAAAACCTCATTAGTCGCCTCTACGACATGCGTGGCAGGTAACAGTGGTTCTATTCTTTACACCCCAAATTTGGGCCCGTAACCACTCAGGCAGAGCAGAACAGTAAAACAAGAACTAAAAGAAATGAGCCATGGCTGTAACACAATACAGAAGATGGTCAAGAATAGAATGGTGTACATTTTTTGCTGCACTAGAATAATGAAAAATGAATAATTACATGCAATGTGACGTGATAATTAGTGAAAACATATGATTGTATGAATCAGCACTACTACTCAGTTCAGCATATTATTTTGAACGCTAGGTAAGAAGTGAGATATATGGTCCGTGGAAAAGAACGACAATACTCACTCCCATGTATGCTAATTATTAAGATTTGTGATATTACTCATACTGATTACTTTGTTTATCACCACCAATGACAACCACTAACCACATATGTCCCATCCATACTGTATAGTATAGAGTCTATTATAGTTATAGTATAAATGGGTTTATTAGGTATATAATATTATATAGTCTATATTATTTCTATATAGTTAATAAATAGTAATAATCACTACCAATAATCTGAACAATCAACCCTTTTACTTTACGCAACTTAAACGGTTTAAAAAAAACTGCCGGCTATAAATTTTCTTTTCATTTTGGTAAGAGTAAAGAGGCGCACCACAGAAATTTACAACACTCAATCCCCCTTTCTTCGGCCTTTTGCCTGCAGTTACCACACTCACCGGCCGTCAGAGTAAATGTAAAGTTACCTTTCTACGAAAGTTCCTTAATTCTCAACTTATTTTATTATAATGATTTGATATATATTGCTCTCGAGTCCTGATAATAAATTTTGCTTTACCAAATATCTATTCATGCTAGGGCCATGTCAAGATTTTTTCCCCCCTAACACACCATACAACACAAAACGTGTGTAATTGTATATATATTTGCTCAAAATAGGCAGATCGGGAGTCAATGAAATGCGCTGCCATGTAGTATCATCATCATTTATTTTATTGGAGCCGGGAGCGATTGCTCACCAAGTCATCGCACCACCACCCCCACCCTACTCTTACTTACCTGCAACACTTTTCACGGAGTCTAGTATATCAGATCCTTCCCGTGTATCCTGAATATAACATAAACATAACTTTAATTTCCACAAGTCACAACATTCGAACAAAAGCTGCGTTTTTCACCCCATTGAGAAGAATTGAAAGGGAATCCCCTGGATCTTTCACTTCCTGCCATCGATAAATGGAATTCTGGGATACCCCCAGTGCCCAGATGGAGTGAATGACCCAGTTTATATGCCAAATCAATACGATACACATGCTATCTAATTTTATTATCAAACAGATCCATATTAATTGTCGTCTTTTATTTTTTAAGCCTGAATGACATGTGTCCACCACATTTATAATAATGTAACAGCAAGATTACTGATTCATCGAAGTATATAATTTAGCAAATCATTGTTATGTCCCTTTGAATGGTAAGAAAACGACATAAAGTGGGAATGTAACTTTAAAGGAATACTTGACAGCGCTTCAGTGTACGGCATGAATAATAATAATAATAATATATACATATATATTATATTTATAAGATAACAGGCTAGCACTTCCGAAAGGACGACCAAAGCACATCTAAATTATAAGAACTGCAGAGTGAACATACAATACTATACAAATGTACAAGAATGAACTGTGGTACATTCAGTGCAACTGCAAGTATGCTTCTTCAGAACTTACAAACTAGCAGTCATAAAAAACTTAGAGATGGTGTACGTGTTATTTTTTATCGTCTTCTAGGAAATAGTTTAATAAAAATAATAGGCACACTTGACAAAACATATCTTGATGAGTTAGACAAGTCTAATACGAACTAAATATTGCTACTCGGCTACTGTAAATGATTAGTTAATTAAAATTGTTGTACATGTAATTGTACGTGTGTCAAATTATTGCATTATTATTATTAGCCATTACTTAATTCGTGTCGAACTTTGTACAAAAATGTTCTTCTTAATAATCTATCTGAAATATATAAGACATTCTACTTGTATTTTATTAAGTAATGTCATACATGTGGAAAGCTTTCTTTGAAGACGAAGTTTGGCAAACTTACAAATAAACGAAAAGAATTAATATCGATTATTTTGAACGTAAAAATATAACGTTTGAGTAGTTTATTTGTTTAGTCAACATACACTTCATACGGAATTTCAACCAATATCATCGATCAATCTTCTAAGTTTCGAAGCTACGTCGTCGTACGTGTACTCGATGATACGTGTAGACTAACCGGTATTGAAAGAACATTAGCGACAGATAAACAGTTTTGCGTACGCCGTAACTGTTGCTATAAGTACAATGCGATTATCGTAAACTTTTAATTGTTTTATTTTTTTCACACAGTCATTTAAAGTAGCAGCAGGTAAGTAGGTTTAGTAAGTAGATCTGGTCGTCTGCTACGTTGAACGTTGCTGTTGTAGATAGAGAATAGTAGTATATCGGATAGGACAATTTAGTTATTTTGTAGATTTGATATTAATTGTTGCTTACTTTGTTGACTTTGACGTGTTTATGACTTATGCGTATAAGTTATACCTAGGCTATTGTAGCATGTTATAACTTATTGTTATGCTACGTCTATACTATTAGTAGGCACTTTGATAAATTTTTCAAAATGGTGCTATATCATTAAAAACAACATAGCTAGATAGGCCTTGAAATTTGCAATTCAATGACACCTCACCCAAGTCTGTACCTCAATTCTGAAAAAAAGTTATGAATTTTTTATGAATTAATAATTGCTAAATAATAAATACATGAAAAATATAGGGTAAATTGAAAATATGGATCTCTATAAACTGTGTCAATGTTATAGCAAAGTGCTTACATTATCTTAAATATCTTTCTTATTTATAATACAAAACCATAAAAACCATACATTTTTGTGTGCGGGAACACAAAATGCATTCATAGATTATATTGTCGCAATGTTTTGAAACACGCAGAACTAATTAATATTCAAAATGGTGGGCTAATTTGCATATTTTGAATAATTACTATATTGGCATTTGAGCCGCATTTGTTATTTTCACATCAAACTACAACAGTAATGCAGATCGAATGATGTTAAATCAGTAAGTATCAGGCACAGAATGTAGAAATTATGTAGTAGATGTTATGTAACACTAATTAGAGCAGTAATTAGCAATTAATATCTCAAATTACATAATATAAAAAAGTTTTGCAGAAAATTCGAGCACATGATTGTGACATATCATTTTCATCGTCTCAAATAGACGAGTAATAATAGCAGAATATAATGAAGTTATCTTAAATAATATTGTACTACTGGCTATAAATGAGGAAAAAAATACTTAGATGTGTCAACTATGAAACAATACTGAATATCAAATATGTGGCATCACCAAGAACATAATCCACTCACAATTTTGACATGGTCATGTGGTAATCTTCTTACTGATGGTGATGGCATCACATGTTCTCCAAGTTAGGGGTACATAGCGAATAATCCTCTTGTCAGCTGTTGTCTTGGTCTTGAACGACACAACTTTCTTGATGTAGAGAACGTCTTCCGCATCTATATCCCATGCTTAAATTCAAGCATTCCTAAATTCAAGACTTGACAGAATTATCTATTGCAACAAATTTCAATGTCTTTAAATAGTATTACAATGAGATCTTGGTAGAGTATATTGTCATATTTATTGTGTTATCAAGCCAGTTACCAAACTATACAAAATTGTTTACCATGGCAACAAGTGATAAGGTTATAGACTATAAGCAGTGTAAATTATTTACTAAATATTGTTCTATTTTTGGGATTTGTTCTTATTATTGGATATACTGTGTAGATATATATATGTGTGTGGTAACCACCAAGTGATAGGTATTAAATGTGTTGGAAATTCTAAACTTGAAGGTAAGTTGGAACATTTTTTTATTTTTAATATTTGCTTTTTGTTGCAAATAATTTTACATTTACAAATTTCCGATTAACAAACAATTGTTTTAGATCTATCTTAAAGTATATTCATTTACCTACAAAATGGTATATTACTCATAAACATCTGTTAGTAATTAAGAAAACTGCAGCTGGTTGTGTACATGCACCTGAAAATGAGACCTAAATTTAATTCAGCCGCAACCTGCATTTCAATTCAGTAGCTAATCAGTTAAAGTTCTATTTGTGTATCTTATCAGTTTGTCAAAGTATGAGATACAAGATATAAGGCACATTTCATTGCCATACTTACCAGTTTCTGTTGCAAACACAACAGTCAATACTTTCTTTGCCACCTCAGAAATAGTATTCACTCATTATAATTATAGTGCCAGTGGGTCTGCAACGGTACAACATAGCATCTGCGCTACGTACTCCTTAACTGGGTACACTGCTTCAAACTGCATCAAATGTGACCTCAGATCTTCAATACGCTTCTTGCTATCCATGGTCAAAGTTAAATCAATTCAAAAATGATAAAATTAGTCACAATCAGTGAATCTGTAGAAATAAAAACATTGTTGGGGTATTAGAATTATTGCTTCAAACTGCGTCAAATATGATCTCAGATTTTTAGTACACTTCTTGCTTTCCATGGTCCAAGTTAAATCAATTCAGAAATGATAAAATCAGTGAGTCTGCAGACATAAAAACACATTGTTCTATTTAGTTAGTACTTTCGACTTAGAAATAAGTTTTTTTTTTTAAAGTCGCAGACGGACCTGAGTAATAATTAAATTATAATGAGATTACAGATTAACAATCTTGTAAATAATTGCTTTAAACATTAGAACACATATGTTGTACCTTATTTACACTCTTGCAGTTAATATAAGTTAATACAGACAGAATCATGTTAGTTATTTAATATATTTTTTTAAATGGCGGATGCGCGATGATGCCAAGCCAATTACGCATAACCCATAGCTCACAAAAAATTGAGTTACAATAACTCTGAATAACACTGAGGCTTCAAAGTTCATACACACATGTTAAAGAGGATGCTAAATTCAAATATGATGTCTATTTTAAGTTATGTACATATAAAGTATAAGATAATTGCACTATACTCACCAAAAACTGTTCATTTAGCTTGTAGAAAGATAACCAGAAAATATTTTCTTCCAACTCTCAAACGAAAATGTGAAGAAACCATTTGCCCCCAAATCTCCTTCTATATGTAGTAGTCAAAAATCGCTAGAATTCTTCTTAACGAATGAAATCGGTATAATTCTCTAGCAAACGTGTGACGCTACTTACGGTAAATTTTTTCATAAAAAGTTTTTGGTGTTTTCCGAAACGAAATTTGATTGTAGAAGTACCTAGCTCTATACTAGTCTATGCTGTTGCAGAAGGCCCAACTGAGATGGGTCGGTCACGTTGTTCGAATGCCTGATAAACGCATCCCAAAACAGTTGATGTATGGCGAGCTTGAAGGGGGCAGACGTTTAGCTGGTGGACAGAAAAACGCTTTAAAGACACTCTTAACCCCTTGTTTACCAAAGGTTATAGGTCGAACCGCACAGAGCATCCCAATCATTTTTCTGCATTTCTACCAACTTATTTGAAAATGTAATAAGTAAATAACTCTGTTATTTTTTGGAATATTTGTTTGAAATATCGTATTTTGAAATAAAATATGTATGTGTATGTTTTGATAATAAAAATTTGTGTTTGTACTGCTCTATGTACTAGTAGTACTTGATATTTGCTCAGTACTAGTACTTGCGACAGGGTCAGCTCTAGAACGCTTGCTTGGACGTAAATCACATTCCCGTCAGTATCACTATTTTCGTTATCAGTGTCTCTCACCTGTACAGAATTTTCAGAATCTGAGTGAACATATTCACTTAATGAGAATATATCATCATCTCCGCTATCTTCATCGTTAAATATGTCGTCAGCACCATATGACAACAACGCCTAAGCTTTTTCTGTTGGTGTAATCGTTCTGGAAGATTTTCTACACGCCATTTTGCTTGAACAATTTTTGACAAAGAGAAACACTCTTTCAAAGTTATAAATAACCTTCGTTGGCGCGTAAATTGATCAATGACAATGTTTTATATAAGGAAGATGTCCCCAATGCTATAGATAGTCTATTGTAGAGGTGGTTCCCGTTTACTACACATATATTGCTGATGAGTTTACTACGTGAATGTCTCGTAGTGGGATACAGCAGACACCCACCTACTACGTCACCCTCACGTAGTTGGTAAACAAGGGGTTAAAGTGTCTCTGAAATGCTTCGATATAGACAATACGTGCTGGGAATCCCTTGCGCAAGATCGCCAAATGTGGCGCTGTAACAACAAAAGAGGAACCCGAATAGCTGAGAATCATCGTATTGTTGAGTCACAGAGAAAACGAGCAGCGCAAAAAGACAGAGCACACAACACGCACATGTCTAACCTTGATCATGTATGCCCCACCTGTGGTCGGGATTCTGTTCTAGGATTGGACTCTACAGTCACCTCCGCACACACCAGAGAGGTGCAACAGTACACGTCTGAGATTGTTATCATCGCTTGCGATGGACGGCTATATTATTAGTCTATAGACAGTGGACTGGACATCTATCTCTAATTTATTATAGTATATCTGGATTTCATCAGATTTTTTGCTTAGCCATGCGTCTTGTAATTTCCTGATTCTCTCTTGAGCCCTTCTACGAGCATCTAGGAAAGCTGTTTTTGGATGATGATGATGGGTCATTTTGATAGGCTCTGTATGTCTCATGTTTCGTGAGAAGAATAGACTTGATTTCTTCGTCATTTTCGTCAAACCAGTCGTGGCTCTTGCGTACAGAGTGTCCTATGAGCTCAGAGGTAGATAGGTACACGGTGTCTCTGAGGGCAGTCCAGTCATCGTCACGCTGGTTTTGCCAAATTGGAGGTCCTTCAATTTGTCGTCCAGGTCTCTTATTAAACTTTCGGTGACAGTGGAGCTTTTCAATTTGGAGACTGCCAGCTTTTTGTTGGTTTGCGACCCTGGTGACGTTTTCTAGGCTTGATGCGGAGGTTGAGCTTTGACACGATCAATCTATGATCGGTCCAACATTCTGCTCCGCACATAGCCTTTGTGACTCTGACGTCACGTCTGTCATTTTCCTTACGATGACGTAGTCAATGAGGTGCCATTGTTTGGAACGGGATGCATCCATGACGTTTTGTTTCGGGTTGGTAAACGAAACAAGGAGTTTGTAATTGTTAGGTCGTGGACAGCACATAGTCTGAGTAATAGAAGCCCATTACTATTGCACTTGCCCACGCTGTGTACTCCTAGTACTCCATCCCAGACCCGATGGTCTGTCCCTACTCTGGCATTGAAGTCCCGAGTATGATGAGCTTCTCAGATCTGATGAAATCCAGATATATGCAGACAGACATGATTTCAAACGCTTTTACGATGCCCTAAAAACTGTTTACGGACCTCAACAATCTCACCCCACTCCCATACTCGATGCAGATGGAGCAAGGCTACTAATTGACAAGCCTCAGATACTAAATCGCTGGGCAGAACACTTCGTTCTGTCCTCAACCATCCATCCACTATATGTTATGAAGCCATAGGCGCATGCCCCAGGTCCCAATCAATGCCAAGCTTGATATTCCACCTACCTTAGCAGAGGTCAAGAAGGCAACAAGCCAGATGTCCAGCGGGAAGGCACCGGTGCGGACTCAATACCAACCGAAGTCTACAAAGAAGGAGGCCCACGTTGATGCTAAAATTGACATGAGTTATTTACATCCATTTGGTGCAACGAACGTGTGCCACAGGAATTAAAGGATGCCACTATTGTCCACCTGTACAATCGGAAAGGAAACCGCCAGGCCTGCGATAACCACAGGGGATCTCCCTCCTGTCAATCGCTGGCAAAATACTGGCCAGAGTCCTCCTCAATCGATTAATCGATCACCTGGAACAGGACTTACTCCTGAGACCCAATGTGGCTTCAGAGCAGGTTGTGGAACAGCAGACATGATATTTGCTGCTCGCCAACTACAGGAGAAATGCCAAGAGCAGCACCGTAACCTCTATATGGTCTTTGTCGATCTGACAAAGGCTTTCATCACGTTAACAGGGAGGGTCTATGGAAGATCATGGAAAAATTTGGATGCCCAAGGAAATTCATCAAGATCGTTCAACAGTTTCACGAGGGCATGATGGCACGTGTACTTGACGAAGGGAGCTGTCGGAAGCCTTCCATGTCACCAACGGCGCAAACAGGGCTGTGTACTGGCCCCAACACTCTTCAGCATGATGTTTGCTGCCATGCTCACGGATGTCTTTTGGGAAGGCGAAGAACATGGGGTAAAGATTAGATACAGGACAGACGGTAACCTATTCAATCTTCGGAGGTTAAAATCCTCCACCAAGGTAAAAGAATCAACTATCTCAAACCTGTTGTTTGCTGATGACTGCCCTCGCTACCAACTCTGAGGAAGAAATGCAGACTTACATGGACAAGTTCTCAATGGCCTGTGATAGGTTTGGCCTCACCATTAACACCAAAAACAGAGGTCATGTTCCAGCCCGCCCTAGAGAACAGTATTACGATCCAGTCATCAACATTAAACACCAGCGTCTCCAGTCAACGGACAACTTTGCTTATCTTGGCAGCCTCCTATCCAGATCGGCAAACATAGATTCTGAGGTCCACAATAGGATATCCAAAGCCAGTGCTGCGTTCGGAAGGTTACGTGTCACTGTGTGGGAACGGAAGGGGATAAGCATAGTCACAAAGCTGAAAGTTTACCAGGCCATAGTGCTAAAAACGCTGCTGTACGCAAGCGAGACATGGACAGTGTATAGCAGACACGGAAGAAAATTAAACCATTTCCACACAAGCTGTCTACGAAGAATACTAAAAATAAACTGGCAGGACAAAATTCCAGACAGCGAAGTCCTCACAAGAGCAAAGATCCCAAGCGTCAACACCCTGTTGCAGAAGGCCCAACTGAGATGGGTCGGTCACGTTGCTCGAATGCCTGATAAACGCATCCCAAAACAGTTGATGTATGGCGAGCTTGAAGGGGGCAGACGTTTAGCTGGTGGACAGAAAAACGCTTTAAAGACACTCTTAAAGTGTCTCTGAAATGCTTCGATATAGACAATACGTGCTGGGAATCCTTGCGCAAGATCGCCAAATGTGGCGCTGTAACAACAAAAGAGGAACCCGAATAGCTGAGAATCATTGTATTGTTGAGTCACAGAGAAAACGAGCAGCGCAAAAAGACAGAGCACACAACACGCACATGTCTAACCTTGATCATGTATGCCCCACCTGTGGTCGGGATTCTGTTCTAGGATTGGACTCTACAGTCACCCCCGCACACACCAGAGAGGTGCAACAGTACACGTCTGAGATTGTTGTCATCATCGCTTGCGATGGATGGCTATTATATAGTATAAACTTGTATAAAGTATCTAACTTAGTTAAGTAAGTTACTAGTTACTTATCTAGTTTTCTCGTGTAAGTTCTAGTTTTGCTTTATTAAAAAGCAATCTTGTTTGCACAAAGATTTTAAAATGTGATTATGATAGTTACTAAAAGTTAACTAAGACTGTTGAAGCTAGTTTTAAGTCTAGTAGTTAAATGTTAAGTATGTCTAGACTAGAGTCTAGACTCTAATATGTCACATCACTGGTAGATATCAGCAGATAATTTAAAATATTGAACTTGCTGATTTGCAGATGTAACTTCAAAATAAACTGTCCCTGTCTGTATCAATTAGTTGTAGTCATTGTATTGTAGTTTTATAAATGAAGTTATATTTATATGTGTTAAAATTAAGTTTAGTCTAACAGACTAACAGAGCCTCGAACTCTCTTCTGGGAATCAGAAAGGAATATTTGTGTTCTGAAAACCATCATGCAGGCTCCATCCCACTTTCCCACCAGACTGCAGGCATTAAGGACTGTGCTTCATACAGACATGCAGTTCTTCAGCACATGAGATACACTTTGAAATTACAGATTCTTGGGGTTTATGCAAGGTCTGTCACTTTAAAATCATGACATCATCATCAAGTCGGGAAAGGTCTTTAAAGTGCTTAATGTAATGGCAGCTGTTGATCTTGAACAAAGACTTTGGTTCATGCTACATCAAGTACTGGTGCTCTTAGGGATTGACTATGTACTGAACCTCCTGACAATCAGTGGAGGCAACATAAAGATGCTAGATAGGTCACATAATGAGGCTATGAGATTGCCCCTTGGGTGCACAAGAGATATTTGATGCCATGCGATATATGCTTGATGTCTAAAAGACAGAAGATTGCTTAGGTGAAGACACACTTAAATATCACTGCTGATAGACTGCATCATCTACATGGTTGGCTGTCTAAAAGAGAGCTAAAGATGGGACAGTCTTGGTTGTCAGAAGGGACGAATATTGTTTCTCAGATGTTTCCACTTGATCCCATCAGCTAATGCTGGACTGACACTCCATTTCATCACTCCTGACAGCTATTTAGTATTAATGGACGGACACTCCAATGAAGTTGCATGAACATATGGAGTGGATAGTCACCCTGGACAGATACTGCAGAGAATGGACCCAGACAGCTACAGATGCAGAGATAAGAAACCTAATTCATGGGTACACCCTCCCAGGGAACTTCATCATCTATATGAATTGTTTGGTAATTCAGGGAGTGCAATCTGGATGGACTTTTTTGTTTGTTTATCCGTCATGAGGGAAAAGTACCAGTTGGGAAAAGAAAACGTGGAAGACCTAAGACCACTCTTGAAGAACAATCCTACAAGAAAGTAAACTATTGGGATGTAAAACCATAATCTCCAACTGCTAGCAGAAGCGCATTACATTTAGATCTAAAACCTCTGCCCTATGTGCCGCCTTTGGCACAAATGGAACAAACTAACTAACTAACATGAGGGATGAGGACCACTCTATTCATCGAAAAAGTGAGAAGAAAAAATTTTGTCTTACCATCTGATGTTTGTTACCATTCTTAGACAGACTGGGCAGGTGGTTAAGTTTCTTGGAATGCCACAAATACACAGTCCATGATTCATAAAAACGGTATTACAAAACACAATAGCTCTGTACACTTTTAGCTTTCATCAATGCTACTTCTGTACCAGATATTAGTGTATAGTCTGTTAAACGTACTACTGGCCTGGAGATCCTAATGTTTATTTCATCATAACTGGCGACAAATTTATAAAGTGTGCTCCCAAGATATTTAAATCCACTGCAATCAATCTCTGAAATTTCTGTTATGTTCGGTTTAGTATAAGTTTTTTCAGGAGCTAGTTGGTACTTTATTTTAGTTTTTGTCTGTATTGAAGGTAAGCTCAAGGTTGGAAAATGCTGCGAGAACATGTCTGTGCTTTTCTTTTAAAAAAGTCTTAGTGCTAGCAATGAGAGCACAGTCGTTAGCAAATAGGTCTCTGATGTTGTGTGACTTCCTTGGATTTTTCTTGAAGCCTCAGTAGGTTGAACTCACTTATCCTGATTAACAACCCCTCAGACACTCCTATCTTTTACTCCAGAAAATGGCTTTCAATCTCCATTCCAGATCTAGCTTTCTCTACCTCAGGCATATCTGGTCTGATAAGCAGAGAGATAGGAGGAAACGACCATCACCCAATATTTCTCACCACCCAGAATGTAGTCATTAACACCGGCCCTGCCTTCACTAAATGGAACTACAAAAAGCCAACTAGGGACTTTACAGGCACCAGCAGATACAATTCTATCTGACCAAATTGTGAAAAATGGAGACATCAATAAAGTAATAAAAGACTTTAACAGATGCATCTTTCTAGTCGCAAAAGAAGCCATTCCTAGATGGTGCCAACGGGTATATACCATACTGATCAAGCACACTGTAAAGGTGTCAGGAAGACAGAAATGAAGCTAGGAAAAATGCAATCTCTGCCTTCACTCGATACACACAGTAAATGGAAAAATGCAGAAGCAATATTTCAGAAAACAAAACTATCAGAAAAATGGAATAATTGGAGAGATAAAACAGCACCAATCGAACTGGAATGAACAGACACCAGAGCATGTCCTGCAAGACTGTCCTCTCCTATGAGAGCTAAGAAGTAACATGTGGTCACACCCAGTCGACCTGAAAACTAAGCTTTGGGGAAACCTGACAGACCTGAAGCTGACTGTCCAGTTAGTGGTCCACAGTAAATTAGCGTATGCCCATAGATCACTGAAGAAGAAGAAGAACTGGAACAAAAATGATAGAAAACTATGGCAGTTAGTTAAGTCTCTAAATGAAGAACTCACCTCAACAAGTCAGAATATTGCACTGGATGAAAGTGGCAAAATTATAAGAAGAAAGCGGCAGATAAATCATGTATGGTCTTGTTCACTGTGCAGGGATGTCGACCGGGAGACCTGAAAATATAATTGCAACTATTTTTTAACTGTTGCAACTGTTATTAAATATGATAATGATAGTGCAAGAGTCTAATTAGTTTTTCATTGATATTGATCACAGGGACATAGTAGATTAATTACCTGAGACTACAGGTATTCTACATAATTCATTTAATCCTAACTGGACAATCTTTACAATGGCATCATTGCGATTTCATCAAATATTAACATTCTCATTGTGTTGGATGGCTTATGCCTCAACCTACTTTCTGAGAAAACCACTGGGAGTGGTAAGTATGTTTTCTTTACTCTTTAAAAATACAATTTATAATGTGAGATCCGTATATGTATTTTTATGTAGAGCAAATTGGTTATAGAACCAACTTCATAGTACCACAGGTAGACTAATAGTTGCTCAATATCTTTCAGAAGATATAGAAGGGTATTCATACTGATGGTTCCTGTATCTCTATGGTTGAATATTATCTGACAATGTCAGCAGGCGGAACAGACACTGGAGCATATCCTGCAAGACTGTCCTCTCCTGGATGAGCTAGCAGCAACATGTGACCACACCCAGTTGACCTAAAAACTAAGCTTTGGGAAACCTGACAGACCTGAAGCTAACTGCCTAGTTTGTGGTCCACAATAAACTAAGCGCATCACCAGAGATCGCTAAGAAGAATACGCTCCTTCTATCTTCCAGGCTTCTCATTACCACAAGCACCTGCATGTTCAGGACACTGAAGGTTGAAGACATCCATATACACTATCTGTTCATATCAATAGCTGTTATTTTTGGACCTTTGTAAGCATGAATTGTGAGACAGACACAATAACTGCCTAATTAATGAAGTTTCATGTGGCTATTAATGATGACAGTAATGGTCTGAATTTCCAGTCTCGTACTGAAAGTAGGTGCTGTGTATACTATCCTACTTGATGTGGCCCTACCCCATACATTAGCTAGTAAACCCAGCCAGATGTCTCACTATGTTGCAGACCAATATTTTATACAGCGATATTAACATACCTTACATCTGTTGTCAATTACTTCATTTTAAGATCTGTTTTCTAAATTTTCTCTTCATTCCCTTCCAAGTGTAATGCTAATAATGCAGAAGTTTGTCATGTTCTCATTAATATGGACCCATTCTGCATTTTGTGGTAGGGCTGCAATTGTCAGCCTTTGTCAACCACTATTTCTCACACTTGATTTTCATACCTTTAATATTAGTAGTGTTCATGTGTAGATGATGTCTCTGATCTGTGTTAACATTCCTATAGACCATTGCCTGATGGGAACATATGTATCTCATTTTGGGTATATTTAGTGCAGCAGGGAGCTATATACATGCCTTTGTATAACTGAATGCAATCCACCCGTGTATTGTCAGGGCTTGCAAAAGAAGCAAAGAATAGTAACACTGCGACCTACAAGGCATGTTGTAAGAGGTGACTAATTTATGGGCCTAGGAAACTACCTAGTAAATAAAAGTAGCAGGCATCGGATGTGCTGACCTACTTGTAGGTGCATAACTGGCAGAATGTACAATCGCTCTTAGGTTCGGATCACATACAAATCACAAAGAGTGGTTTAACACACGGTCAATATGTAGCGTTCAAAGAAGAAGAAGAATGCAGTCAAATAAAATAAATAATATTGTACTATCATTATATTTTATCCTAAATTCAAATATTGGAAGCAAAGATGACTACAATAATAAAATATATAGTTATACGACCTATACTACTGGGCTTTGCACAGGAAATGTCATATTCCCTTATAATCATCAAAAACTGTCTCTGCATCAAAGGATGGCTGCAATTGACCTCCACTATCTCATGTCTCTTGACTTGATGTTGTACTCTATCAGACTAATTTGTACATGTCCTGATGATATATATTATGCTTATCTATCTATATTTTTTTCATGTCCTGTTTGACGCATATGGCTTCCACAAGAGATTTCCATTGTTGCTGTTTTACCAATTGTTTCCCACTTCAGACCATAATCTTTCAGCTTTCTTTCCACCCTTTGGATGTTCAGGTCCTCTTTCCAATCCTCTGTCCACCGGAGAGCTGTTCTAGCCATTGCCCTTACTGTCATACAACATACATGCCCGATTCATTCCTATCTTTGTCTTATAATGATGGTCTCCCAAAGGTGCACAGTTTGTTTGTTGGTTCTAATATACTTATACTCCCATCTCATTTTATGCTGCAGGAATAACTTTACAATAACAATTTTTTTCAAGTTATATTTTCTATATAATCATTTGTGCTGATTTTGAGCATGGTGAAGATCTTCTTGACACAACATATCCTATGTTGTACTTGTGCCCATGTAAAACTCCTCTTTATTTTTATTATGAATTCATTTATAGACATTAACTGTTTCAGTGCATTTTATTTTATAATTAAACTGTTCTTCTTATGTTTAACCTAAATTTAATTGTTTATTGTGATGTTGTTGCAACTTCTGTATAACTGATCATCATCCTTTATTGCTTCAGAAAGAACATTGAGCAGTCTTTGCTTCTTTGTAGGAAACTCGCGCTTAAGCAGTTCCATGCCCTTGCGGTTCTGATTTCTGTAACTATTTTATTAACACTATAAATTTACTAGGCATCTAATACAACTCTCTTTAGTCACCTATTACTACCAGCTTAGTAGAATGCAATGAACATATTTTGTCCTCCCCAATAAATTTCCTCATCAGGTGTGATTTATACTTCAGGCTGTCAGTTTCCACAAAAATTGTTGCTTGTTATGAGTATTTTTTATCACTAATGATTTTCTCACTGCACATTAGGTATACATTAGTTGTCATAAAACTGTACACCATCCATCGATATATTTCTGCGTGTTTATTATCTGCAGCTGATATGTGTATCATATCTGCAGCTGATGTGTGTATCATTGATTAACACTGTCAACATCGCATAGTAGGATTGAGAAATTAATAATGGAAGTGCAAGAGAAAAACAAAATCTATATCTCAGTGTGGCAAAAACAAAGATAATGACAATGGATAAAACAAGCATGACAAAAGATATTTTTATCAACGGAGATAAAATAAACAATGTGAACAGTTTTGAATATCTCAGTTCACTGCTAACAAAAGATGGAAATTGGGTGAAGGAAATTAAAAGAACAACAAACATGGCCCGACAAAAAAATTAAACAACTAAAGACAGTATGGAACTGATAGGAAAACAAAGATCAGAATACCATAAGCATGCATATTCCAAGTGGCAACATATGGGTGTGAAGCATGGGAATTTATCAATACTGTGGGGAAAAGCTATATGTGCTTTTGAATTTAAGTGTTACAGAAGAGTCCTCCGTATATCATGGACAGAGAAGAGAACAAATAGATTTATCCAGAAAGAACTCAAAATCAAAGAAAACTGGCTTATGCTAAGAATGAGAAAATGGAAATATTTTGGACATATTTCTTCTTCTTCGAATGCTCCATATTGACCACCTGTTAACCATTCTTTGTGATTTGTATGTGATCTGAACCTAATAGCGATTGTACGTTGTGCCAGTAATGTGTACACAAGTAGGCCAGCACATCCAATTTCTACAACGTTTTTATTGTCTAAGGTAGCTTCCTTGTCCCTATCTTAGTCATCTCTTACGACAGGTCTTGTAGGTTACAGTTTTACTATTTTTGCTCCCCTTGAGAGCCCAGGCAGCACACAGGCGATTTTTGGACGTATGAAGAGAGTTGGAGAAGACCATTATGGAAAGAGACATCCTGACAAAGAGGAGAAGAGAAAGACCACAGAGAAGATGGATCCAGGATGTATCTGATGATTTGAGCAAGACAGCTGCAGAGGAGGGACAGCCTATGAGAGAGAGAGATTCTGTGGGACTGTTAGAGTGGCAAAGTTTTGCTCAGGACAAGCTATTTAATGATGAGCAATGTGTATAGAATGACTGATTGATTGTGTAGTAGTACTGCTGACATTATAACATGATCCGATGATAGGGAAATTGATGACACGCTCCACTAGTAGCCACATGCTGTAGAAATTTCAGGGTTCGAGGCCAGCTTGGGCCAAAAATTCTCTGTTTGCAGCACACTGTATGCTGCCAGATTACAGGCTTCCTGATCCTTTACTAGGAGATCTAAATTACAAGTACCTCTGAACTTGGGAAAAGCACACTTGAATAGTGAGGGACACTGGTAATAAGAAAAACAAGCCTTTATGCAAAAATTGGTCGGAGGGGCCATATTAGGCACTAATACTATACCTAAATTCATAGCAGGCAAAAAATAAATATTTATAATGTGTGTTAAAGTATGATTCTCTGATAACATTCTTGTCAAATATTTGTAAGAGTATGATTGTTTATTGTCTTAGTCTTAAATGTACAGCTATTAATAATCTACTTTATCAGATCAAGGCAGATCTTCAAAAAGAAATGAGCCTCACAACATCACAGCTAGGTTGGCTGGATACTGCTTTGCTCTTCCCATATGCAGTTATGCAGGTAAATAGTTGCAATCTTGTTTAAGTAAAAACTAAAAGTTTGAAGACCAGTCTGATTCTTAAGATTATATTGTGCGGAGAGCTGGATTGAGGGAAAAAAAAAATTGGGACTGCCATTCTTTTGCTACAATGATGTCTTCAATGAATTGGGGTGTTGGGCTGTTGCATTTGTTGAGGCGGAGATTGGAACACCTATGGACGTGCCCAGTGCTATAATGATAGTCCTCATGTAACTGATAACTGATGTCTTCAATGATACCTGAGAATACTGGACATAAACATACTAAACTGAGAAGAGTTTACTAGGGCCAGGTCCACCTAGGAACAGGCTCAGAATACATGTCTGGATATCTATGATGCCAGTGTAAGATGGCTCTTCAATATAATGGACAACTGGAGAAAGCAACAACACATAAAAGAATCATCCATTGTCTCACAAGACTAGCAGGATGCCATCATGATCTTATGACATGGAAGAAAATATGCAATAGACTGGTAAACATTTATTGGTACAGGAAATTGTAATGGTCCATGATCACCTGCAACAGTCAGCATGGCACATGAGTGAGAGACTATGAAAGGGAGCATAATTTGAAGTCAATATTCATTGGTTCAATGACTTGCTCCATCTCACCAGATAATATTTGCAAAATGCAATAGGTGCTACATTAATTAAGTTGAGATGCATAAAATACACTCCAGGAATAAATATAACTGTATAACCATATATACACTTGGTAGGAACCTAAGGGAAAAAAAAGAGACGGAGGGCTTGAAGAACACTCAGTGAATACTGTATGGATGCTGAAGACTGGAGTTGAATTGTAAAAAACTTGAGAAATCAGCAAACAGTGACAATTAATGATGGCAGTTCTATGTTTGAGTATGAGCAAAGAGAAATTAATGAAGTAAAGACTTACTAGAGTTGCCATATCTGTCTGTATTTAGGACACCCACATAGGTGATCAGTCCTTCATTTAGCAGAAAGTGTCAGCATCAGAGCACGTAACAGAAAATCCAGCTATCCATTCAAAGACAAAGGTAAAGATAAAGTTGCCTATCAATAAAGACCATTATGAGATAAAGTCACCTAAAGATCAATAATTAGCAAACTGGCCAAATTCTACTCAAATTTGGCGGCAACCCTGCACACAATACTCAAAAATGTGTGTATTAAATATAAAAAATTGGCCACTAAACACAAATCAAACAAAACAAATAAAACGTTCTGAAAGACAAATGTGAGCAAAGGTGGTTACAGCTGGAATAGTTCTCCCTTTGAGAAAGTACCCAAATCCTGCATACCATCAGAATGAGTTTTAAAGGCATACAATGAGCAGTCATCAAGCAGGAAAAAATGACAAATACGGTTAGGTCTAAACCTAACAAATAAGAGAACGATCAATGCACGGCTGGCATTCCTCAAAACATTGTGAACTAATGAGTGATACTTGTTCTATAACTAATATTGTATTTGTTTGGTTTTATGTATATATTAATAATTTCTTTGGCATATCTTGATCAGATAATTTTAGGTCCCGTGGGCGCTAAATTTGGAGCTCGCAAAACCTTTGGTATCTGTTTAATACTCTCTTCGTTGTCTATGGTAAGTATTATTTCTGTCAACGACTTATAGATTCAAGTTATAGCTAAAGTGATGTGAATGGTTGCATTAAAATGAGAATTGTTTCCTTTCATATCAATAATATGCTCCATTTAGGTATAGACTACAGTTATATTATGACTGTTCTAAGTTAGTTAATGTATTTACTTAAAATCTAGAGCAGCACTGAATAGCATAGCACTTTAAATTGGGTTTTGTTTTTGGGTGGGTGGGGAGGCTTGCTTTAATATAATTACTGCTTCTATTAAATTTTATGACACACAATTGTATTCAACTAAACGTGCGTAAATCTTCTTCATTGCTTCCCTTATGGCCCCCGGCATTACACAGGCCAATCTGATTTGACTATAGTGAATCACATGATTTAGAGCACTATTTGGGTCACTGCTAGCACAAAGTTGAAAGCACTGTGCGAGTGACCAAGTGTTGTAGAAATTCTGGGGCTCAAAGCAAGCTTAACACCCCTCAATTCTTGGTGTGCACATGGTATGCGGTTGGACTACAGGAGAACCTGATCCTTTTCTTGGGAATCTAAATTACAAGTACCTCTGAAGTCAGAATACATTTTGCCTGAATAGCGAGGGACACTCTAGTGATACAGAAAGCAAGTGTTTAAGCAAAAATCAGTCAGAGGTACTGTATTAGGTGCCATGAGTTCATAGAGGACAAACTTTTTTTAAAATAACATTTTTCGTAAATGTTTTTTAACTTAGGTTATATTCATTATTACTGCTATATCTAGTTCACCCCTTGATAATGTTGTTAATTTATGTTGCAGATTTCATTTGGATATTTCTCTAGTTTTGGCTTTTGGTTTTTCCTGCTTTTCTTGAATGGAACAGCTCAGGTACATATTAAGTATTTAAAAAATACTTTAGAGAATATCTCTTAGTGGAAAGAGTGAATCTGTTCGGTTGGGAGGGAAACAATGAAAGACATTCCATGTAAATCAGGGATGTCGTTTCAGTTTCCTTTCAGGATGTTGGAGGTCCATTGCAGCCAACTTTTGATGCCAAGATGGCAACGGATAATGAATGTATTTGACATTTTATATGTTATTTTATGTACTCATGATTTAAGGAAATTTATTAGAATTTTGATTACCATGAATCAAAAGTTCTGAAATCAAGAGGTGTTTGCTTCAAGAATTTTCTCTTATAGTAGCATCAATTATAGTTATTGGTTACTGAACTAACATCATAGTACTCCGTACAGACCCATAGGTGCTTAGTCTCCCCCAACAGATGTCGAAGGGTATGTGTACTGGTGGTTACTGTGGCTCGCTAGTTAAAAACACTCCTCACTCTGCCCCTCAGGCATCCAGTTCTACTTGTACAGCGGGTAACTCCAAACTCCTTAAACAGCTGGATAGATTCAATATCAATTTTAGTGTCCATGTCCACCTTCAAGAGGCAGTCACCAAGAGACCAAAGAACATCCCTCTTATCCATCCTCAACTCCTAGACAATCAATGCTGTTGGTGCAAGCCTGTCTGCTCTCGTTGCTGCAAACACCCTCATGGCTAGGACTGTAGCCTCTGTAGGTTCGAAACCACAATAGACAACATCCACTCATACTACAACTTGCTATTTTGGACGTGTTCAACTATCAGCTGAGAGTCGGATATAATAACAACCCCAGTAAACTGAGTCATAGACAGTCACAAGAGGGCAGCAGTAACAGCCTCAGTATATATCCTCATACTGGAAGTAGTTGTTCTGTATGCTCCGTTTTGCTCTGCAACAACTCTGCCATATGTGCTAGCCAAAAAAACCCAGCCTGACCTCTTACCACCATGCACAGACCCATCGGTATAAACAACAACATCATCATCACTTACATTATCTGCTGTCAGTTGCTTAATTGCGAGTTCAGCCTTCATGTTGCCCCAATCGCTATATTCCCTTCAAAGAGTGATAATAACGTTGTGGTAGTTGGCCATGCTACCATCTATCGGGATCCATTCTTCTCCTTTTGATAAGAGTCACAACTGTGGTAGACTGGCTAATTGTTCTTGTGTCCTTAACATCATTGGTATTTTTGTGTAGTGGATGTCTCTGATCCCCAGTAACTCGCATATATGCATTGGTTTGGTCAATAGTGTTAACGGGAACGTAGGGACAGAATGCTAAGCATATATCTCATCTGCACAATTGGAGTGTGTCTAGTGCAGCCAAGCCTTCAAGGACTATACACATGCCTTCATTCTAAATAAGCTAGAGTCATTCACATTGTGATCATGATATTGTGAGAATGATAAGTCCATAATCTACCACAGACATAACCAGTTGGTGGAATAAGGACAAGTAATCTCTGCTCAAGTTGTGCGACTACCACAACCTTGAGAGCTGCAAGACCATGCTTGCAATGTTGTATCATTTGTTCAACATGATGTTTGAAAGATAGACTACGATCAAAGGTTATTCCAAGATAGCATGGCCTGTCACAATGCTCGATGACCTGTCCATGAAAGATGACTCTGGGTATGTCAGCCCTGGCTATGGAATTATTCAAAGAACACCACAACAGAATGTCTTCCCAGGATTGACCTGAGAGCAAGGTTCTTTACACCGTGAGATAGTTTGCAATATTCCCATTTATTTAACAGTTATAGAAAAGAGCTGCAAATTTGAATATCTGCTAATACTATTTATAACACTTGTTTTAGTCAAATTGAATAGGAATCAAATAGTATTATAGTTCAATGTAAATTATAAGTATTTTATATTTCCAAACATTGTGTTTCCCAGGCACAGTGTTGGCCTAACTGTACTAAAGGCCTCTTATGCTGGTTTTCTGATGCTGTAAGGAACTCCATGTTTGGAATGTTTGGTACTTGTGCCTTTGCTGGTGGAGTAATAGGAACCATGTTTGCTGTAAGTGTTATTACACATTTTTGTATGTCCCCCCATATTTTCTAGTTAGCTGTGCTCCAAGTTTGTGCAAATGTTAACATGTTTGTAATTACATCTACTTATTTTGATTATATGAAATATGTACTCTTACCAGTGGATATATCAGACTTAACAGAGGCAGTGAAAAACACTATTTATGAAGCACACACAAAAGCCAGTTCTAGAAATCTCTTTGATGCTGTGAGACAGAACAGGATTAGAGAAAAGAAGAGGCAATATGTCTGACGAATTTTCTAAATCCGGGGTTGAAAACATACTTCCAAATTTTTCTGACATAACAATTATTAAGTTACCGAACATAGAGTAATTGAAATAATGTTATAATTGTGGGTATGTTACTGGCTGAATACAATCAAACACTTGGTCTGAACCAACTGTCAATAAATATCTGAATGAATGGCTCAAGTTACAAATTTAACAACATATTAACTTAGCTATTGAGGACATTCTCAGCTGTCTGCACATTCATCAGAATTCTGCTTCAAGATACTGAGAATAGTGACATTTATTGTTAGTGACTTTTGCCTGGTAGAAAGGGCAACTGATCCCAATCAAGCACAATGATTGACTGTAGATAGTGAGATAATTTTCAGGCATGGGGTATCAGCTGCAATCTAAGCCATTTTCATACTGGAGAAATATGCAGCTGCAGACCAAATGACAGGAATTTCCCAGCAGAATAGGGTGGGACAACCCATCAAAATATCCCCTATGTTCAATGATGCAAAAGGGGGAACTCAGGAGAAGTAGTTTTCTGCACAATACAAAACATCTTGAGAAATTCCTTACAGATACAGACTTGAGAAACCAAAGTCTGCTAAACACCTTCAACACATTTATCTTGTGATAGAAAAAATATTGTCCAAAATCATCTCAGGGGATACAGATATCATCTTAGATTGATCCCAGTACAAGTATTAAAGAGGAAACAGAAAAGCACATATGTAAATTATACCAAACAGATATATGACATACGTATACACATATAGGTGGAACAGATTAGCATAATGGGTAAGCCTTCGCCTATCGACTCAGACACAAGAGGGTTGTGGATTCAATCCCTAACTTGATGTTCACTCGTGAGAAAGATTGACACTCCTGCAGACTCTGAGCTAAAAATGAGAAGTGACAGGCAGTTCATACCCTAAGATCTGAAAAGGCTACAGGAATTTTATTTTAATATACACAGATATATTTGCAAATATGGGGGTCTGAGAATAGTTGAAATTTGTATTGGGACATGAGGTGAAAAGTAATAGAGAATCCCATCGGGAGACTGCCTAGAGTAGTTGATAGTAGCTCGGCCTGCTAGCTGTGAGGCGCCTCATAGCTCGGGTTCGAACCTACTGTCCAGCATTTGTTCGAGTCCCTGGTCTTACTCAGGACAATAACGTGAGTACCTCTGAAGTTGGAGAAAATCTGCCTGTATGGCGAGAGAATACTAATTACAAGTACATTGAGCACACGGCTGCCAGTGTAAAGTAATTTACAATGTGCACGCTGCTGCCATTGTAGAAATTGGAAAAACAGATTTTCACGCAAAAATCAGTTTCAGAGATGGAACTTCGTCCGAGTTGAGCGGATGAAATAAAAAAAAAAAAAAGAGAATCCATACCCACAGGCAAACATTTCACAAATTTGAAGCGAAATGGAAACATAACAGTTGCAACTAAAATGCTCATAAATCTGAGCGAGATATGCAGCAGGCAGATAATCCACCTCCCTGATGCAAAATCAGTCCTTGAAACTCTTAAAGACCTCAAAAAATAGCCTTTTTTAAAATAAACTTACATTTATAAAAAATATTTACTTACTCAAGTCTTGTGATCACTTCTGTCAGTAGTGATATTTTTTAATGATGCTTTCTTCTCCAGGTATATCTTCAAGCAAACCATGGATGGCGTTCTGTATACTTTTACCCATCACTCATTGTGGTGAGTGTATATATATATATGGATATATAGAAGTTGATTTCAGCGGCACTAAATAGATGTTAGGACCACTTTGCATTATTACAAAAGTTATTTCTAACATATATGACTGTGCCATTGACTCATTTGGCACCAAGAAATTCTCCAACAAAGACTGGGTAGAACAAAATGAAACAACCCTAAGCCCTCTACTTGAGGAAAAGAAAAGAGCTCTAATAAATCACAAAAATAAACCCTCGCAAAGTTCAAAGGACCATCTTCGACACACAAATCAGTATTGCTGAGAGTCAGGAGGTGTGCAAATGAATACTGGTCAAATCTATGTTCTGCGATACAAAATGCCGCAGATATGGGCAACACCAAGGCAATGTACGAAAATATCAGAGTAGCTCTGGGACCAAACATAACAAAATTGCACCACTAAGATCAGAAACAGGTGAGCCAATAACAGATATGACCAAACAGCTCGAAAGATGGGTGGAACACTATTCCAATCTTTACTCTGTGGAGAAACCAGCACACCCAGTCCTCGATCAGATCATACCGAAACATCATGACCAAACCGAGCTGGATACCGAACCCACGGGCAGGAACTTTCCGAAGCAATCAACAAACTTTCAAATGGCAAGGCATCAGGACTAGACAACATTCCTGCAGAAATCCTCAAATACAATAGGGATGTCCTGCTGCCCCACCTCTACAATCTCCTTATTCAGTGCTGGAGAGAGGAAACACTTCCTCAGGACATGAGGGATGCAAAGATAGTGACACTCTATAAAAACAAAGGGGATAAGGGGATTGTAACAACTACAAGCATCTCCCTTCTAAGCGTAACAGGCAAAGCTTTTGCACTAGTCCTTTCAAAACGACTACAGAAACTGGCGGAGCGTGTTCTTCCAGAGTCACAATGTGGATTCAGAGCTAGACGGTCAACAACTGACATGATATTTACCCTTGGACAGCTACAAGAGAAGTGCAGAGAGCAGAGCAAGCCTCTATGTATTGCTTTCGTGGATTTGACTAAGGCATTCGACACAGTCAGCAGGCCAAGTCTTTATAAAATATTGAAGTATATTGGTTGTCCCCAAAGTTGCTCCAATTGATTGTTTCCTTCCATGAGGGCATGAAAGCCAGCATACAGTTCGATGGCAGCACATCTGATAGTTTTGAGGTTAAGAGTGGAGTCAAGCAGGGCTGTGTCCTTGCCCCCACTCTCTTTGGTATCTTCTTCGCAGTCCTTTTGAACCACGCCTTAGGGGCGCTGATGGTGATGTTTTCATCCGCACTAGATCTGATGGTTCACTGTTTACTGGCTCAAGAGCCAAGACAAAACAGCAAATACTTCTCAAGGACCTCCTTTTCGCTGTGATGCTGCCTTAGTCGCCACAGTGAGACCACACTGCAAAGTCTAATTAATAATTTGTCAAGGCATCGACCTCTTTTCTCTGACAATAAGTGTCTCCAAAACAGTTGTATTATGTCAGGGAGGTAAGACATCAAACATCACTTTAAATGGCGACCATCTAACACCAGTGCAAAAATTCTGCTATCTTGGGTCCACGGTCACTGCCAGCCTTTCTCTTGGCAGGAAATCACGCTCGTATAGAGTGCCGCTACTACATTCGCAAACTATCAAAGCGGCGTGGGACAACAAAAATTGACATTGCAGAGCGAAGACTCAAATTATCGAGCCTGTGTAATTAGTTCTTTACTATATGGCTCAGAAACATGGACAGCCTACTCAAGACACGAGAGGAGACTTAACATCTTTCACCTTCGATGTCTCCATAAGATTATGAACATCAGGTGGTACGACAAGATAACCAATACTGAAGTACTACAACGTGCAAATCTGCCTTCCATCATGGGCATGCTCAGCAGTAGACGACTAAGATGGTTGGGACATGTGAGAAGAATGGAAACTTATGCATACCAAAACAAATGTTGTTCTGTGAACTTTCGGAGGAAGAGGCACCAGGGCAGACCACTGCTCAGATATAAAGATGTCTGCAAAACCTCAATGAAAAACTTTTCTATAGATCCCAGCACATGGGAGGGACTAGCTGATGACAGAGTTGTGTGGAAAGCCAAATTACGGAAGGCGCAGAGTCTTTTGAGAAGAGACTTATGTACGAGCTGAACAACAAGAGAAAAGCGAAAACTCAGAGTTGTCACAGTAAAACACTTGCCTATTGACCGTCTGTAAAGATGAAAGGGCCATATATATATATTTGTTTCTTATGTTATAGTGATACTGTCATAGCTAAATAGTTACAGCAATATTTCCTCATTCCCAAGTTTCCTCTCTACATTTGAGCCCAGATAGAACTTCTCTTGTTAAGCAAGCTGTAGAAAAGAGATAAGAAAGGTAAAATTGCAAGGTCTAGTACTGCTAGATCTCAAATACCTCAAACTAACAATAAAGGTATATTGGAAAATGGGTGAACTGTGCATCTTTAAGACAACCTGGTGTATAGTGAAACAGCACCACAAACAGAAAAAACTTTGATTCTAATAAACAATAAATAAGTACAATAAACAGTTGAAATATATACATACAACAAATGTTTGTACTGTAATATAATTCATTTTTCTAACGACAATTGTAATTATTTATAAGTATGCATAATTCATCATTTTCGTCTGAAGTGGTTGCCGGGGCCCAAATTTGGGGTGTAAAGAATAGAACCACTGTTACCTGCCACGCATGTAGTAGAGCGACTAAGGAGGTTTGGCTGAAATTGGATGCATGTGTCCGCCAGGGAATGCTAACCTGAAACAAATGCTTGCAGAAAACGGATGCACCAGTCCACAAGGCGCATAGCATGGTGCAACGACCCCTCACAATGAGGAATGGGATACGAGTCTATGGTCACCAATCTGCCTCGGAGATTTAGCCACCAGTAAGAATGTCAGACCTACCATCACAAGGTTGGCCAAAACTTACTGCGGGAAGAGGTCGGCACAAACGGGAAGCAGAAATCATAGGAACTATATCCTACAGAACTGATCCCAGTATGCAGACTTGACGAAAGAGGTGGCCCACTTACACTAGTGTCCAAGACAAACTGTATGGCGTGGCTGATAATCTGAGGCAGAGGCTGCCTTTATTAGAGAATCCGAAATCTCAATCTAGTGAGAATACAGAAAAAGAAGAAATTGATCATTTCCCTATCTTCTGAGCCGTTGATATCATCATATTATCATAATATATATATAGTTTTCTGAGCCTTTGAGTGTGTTTGTGATGTAACACGTTTTAAATAAGTCGTTAAAAAAACTGTCTGTAGTACCGCTTTTTAGGGCGGTG
This sequence comes from Arion vulgaris, assembly GCA_020796225.1. Lineage (NCBI taxonomy): Eukaryota > Metazoa > Mollusca > Gastropoda > Stylommatophora > Arionidae > Arion > Arion vulgaris. Next base: position 41,664,113 of record CM036765.1, on the reverse strand, counting down.
TAGGGCAGAGGAGCAGAGCCTGAAGAATTTAATGGCCGCATGGCTTGTGCAGTCGCTTCTACGCTGTTCTGGTTAGGATTTTCATTTATGCCCACAACAACAAAAATCTTTGACCTTACCTTGAATTGCTTACTGCTCTTATTCTATCTGGAATTACTTGCAAATTTGCTGACATACTCATTATACTAGTTTTGATGCAGGCACTTTCTTACTTTTCGAAAAGATGTCAGAGGAAGGTTGTCAGGGAAAGCCAGGATACATATTCCTTTCTAAAGTAACTCTTAAATTGTTTACTGACTGAAACATATAGTGACTCCAATTCTCCATCGACGAAAACTAACTTCACTATCAAGATGCCACCTGTAGCTTTATTTCCATCTTCTTCTGATTAAATATCTTTTAATTTTATTGTGACTTTGTAGTAAACACTTTTTGTCATTTTAGTATGTAGTAAAATATTAAACTGAGTGAAATAAAGAATCTCCACTTTTGTAGAATGTGATAATGGTGCAGCTTTGATCAGGAATTCCATTTAAAAAAACATACCGTATGCAAAGCGAGAGAAGGTTGAAAAAAAGTGTGGCTTGGAATCGGAGTAATACAGGGTGTTCAAGATAATTGCAGCCCTATTGACAAATCGAAAGTTGCCAGATAACCTAACGCGTTGTGTTTATGTACTATTTAAACCTGGTTCTGACTAGCTGCTACGTCACATTTGTTCATCGCCCCTTCCGCATACAATTACACACCATCACACAACCTTGACCTAAACTACGTCATAACTGAACCTTCTCATTTCCATACATATATGCCAGATTAGCTCCATTCTTAGGCTGCTTTTAAGTTGAACACCCTGTACAATAGGAGCATCAAAAGATTTTGAGTATGTGTAAAACTTGTAAATACTGTTGTGTAATTATGTTTCAGTTTGTGATGGGTTGCCTAGTACTGTTGTTGTTCAATCAGCCTGAGGAAGTTAGTATTGATGTGCCTGGAAGAGGTGAGTTCTACTACATCTTACATCTACTACATTTCTTCTTGCCCATTGTCTTTGTAAGTGAATAAAGGAAACTCTTTTTCTGTTAATAGTCTTTTTAGAGGTATATTGGGGACCACAGTGTTAGGCCTTTTTTATTGACCATCGTCACAAGATGGGTAATATGGTATACATCTTGCTGAAGCTTTTCACATTTTCGAAGCTTTTATATTATTACTTTGAGGCTCGCACTTTTAACTGATATTGGCTGAACACCTATGGAAATGCAGAGAGTACAGTGAAGTTGATTCTAACCAGGTTTTCCTAGTCTATGTGTCTGTACTATACTGCATTGAAGAACTTATGTAATACTTGATGACTTGTTCTTTAGGTCATCAAAGTTTCTACATCCCAATGTTGATATTATGTTTCTGAATGAATTTTTGACCATTCCTATTCTATTCTTGACTTATGTTTCATATCTCCCATCAAAATGTGGCACCTAACACGTAGTGAGTGAGAAAATATATCACAGTCAGCAATCAGAGCTGACCAAGACCTTGTTCTACCTCTAAAATTGTAACCCTAACAACAGGATCGATCTCTATAGTTTGACTGAGCAGTTAGGTATCAAAGGGGAAAGACAAACTCGGCTATAAAACTGTAGTGTTGGACAAAAAGTGTAGATACCAAAGTCTCAGTGTAAACTGACACAATGTACCAAACATCCTTTTTTTTAAAAGGTGAATAATGAAGAAGAAATCTGAACATAAATTAAAACAATTAAGTGCTGCAATACAGGAAGACCATGCAAGAAACCCCAGTAGATACATAAAACAGAACAGGAATTGCTAGTCTAAGCACACTGAAATGCATGCTTAAGAGGAGATAAGAGCAATTATGGACATGTCTGATGTGTGATGAAAAATGGTCCAGCAATGAACACTTTAAGTTTACTATGTTGTCATCATCTGTTATAGTGTATCTGAGATGTAACAAACTCATCAAATAGAAAAAATTATTATGTTTAGTCTCTATTGACTTATAGTTAGAAATATTATACTTATGTATTGTTGTTATACTCACAAGGTATTGACAAAAGAGAACCACTAGCTAGCTCCAGTGGAACAGCTTTACAGAAACCAACTATGCTTGATTTATGGAGACTACCGTAAGTTGTTAATTCAAATTTAAGTTGCAGCAAAATATAACAAAAATGCTGTTGAAATAACTTTTGTGTTGTCCATTTCAAGTTAATTTCTCACAGTGATTAAGTCAGACAAATTTTCTTTCTTTGCACTGAAAATGATGTATGTTACATTGTGTCGTAATTTACACCAAGACTGGAATATCAGCATCTTTTGATCCAACACTTACATTTTCAGTAAGACATTTTTGGAGCAAGATTTGCCTTCCTCCTTCAATTCCTACTTGCTTAGCCAGACAGAATTGATACAGACTGTTACCTGAGCCACCACATTGAGGTAGACTAATCTTGGTCAGTTCTGGTACCAAAGATTGGTTATTGAACTGATGTCATAGCACTTTGGGCAGACACCTAAGTGCCAGTCTCATCCAGCAGACATTGAAGGGTACACATACTGTTGGTTCCCATGGCTTGCTGGTTAAACACACTCCTCATCATGGTCTTCAGGCATCCAGTTCTGTTTGTACAATGTGTGATTTCAAACTCTTAAACCACTAGATAGATTCAATATCAATTTTAGTGTCTTGATGCAACATGAAAGCCTGTCTGCATTCTCATTGCCATGAACACCTGCGTATCTAGAACAGTAGATCCATAGAAGTCTTTTGGAGGTTAGAAACCTTGATAGACGGCATTCATCCAAACTGTAACCTAATTGTTTTGGACTTTTGGAAGCATCAATTGAGGAGAGTCAGATGAACCAATGATCCCAGTAAACAAGAGTCTAGAGAGCCACTGGAGGACAGCAATAACACCCTCAACCTATATCATCATACTGGAAGTAGTTGTTTTGTATGCTCCATTCGGCTCTGCAATGACCACTGTAAGACCAGACGACAGTGCACAAACTTCATAGCACTGACTGAAGCTCTAAGCAGCTATTGCAGCTTCTCCATGAACTTTGATACAATGTAATAAACATTTTTAGGGTGAGCAAGAGATTTTCTTTATTCTCCAGCTATACTGTTGTTTTGTTTTTTTCCGATCCAGAAGCACTTTTCAGCTCTTCGGCTCGGTGCCACGAACACCGTAAATCTGGGGAATCTTTGGCTTTTCTGCCATCCGCGAATTGAACTCACACACACAGAGGGATAGTCACCCGTAGTCCAACACGCTATGAACACGGGCCTATACTGTTGTAGCACATGCTTTTTTGTTTTTGTTTGCGTCATTTTATGAATATTTAGAACTTATATAATTTTAATGCTTAATGAGTGCATGTTGGATGAGGACATCCATTAGATGAAGCATCTGTAATGTGATTGAATTCAAGAGCAGCACAAGTGAGACTTGTTGCATGAGTGACAGAATCAGAAGTATGTTTAACAAGTAAACCACAGAAACCATCATCATGCATACTCTTCAACATTTGCTTGGACAGACTGACCGCCTATGAATCTGTCTGGAGTGCTATTTGGTGGGTTAATTAACCAATGTTGCCATCCCAGCTCCCACTTATTTTATGTTTAGTAGAACAAAATTAATGCCAACAAACACTGCCATGTATGTCATAAACAGAAAAGAATAGTATGTGCAATATAGGAACCGTATATAAATCAAACTGCCATCACTTCAAAAACACATAGTCTTCAAGCAAGAAGCTAACTGTAGAGAAATTTGTCTTCTAAATGTAATTTAACAAATGGTAGAGTGATAACATTATTACCTTTTAAGATGAAATCTTTTGTTTTTCCTTATTTGCAGAATGATTCCAGAAATATCTACTGCAGTATTTTGTCTGAAAGTGGTCAGGTACTGCATGTACATGTGGCTTCCTATGTACCTTCTTCAAGCTGTAAGTATTCTAATCATCTTCACATTTGATAGTTATCCCTAGCTACTATACCATTTTTTAATAATTATTCTCTGCGATTTATATATTACAAGTTTTTTATTTGTGTTTTTGTGTGTGTCTCATACTCATGAAAGTCTTTGTTAAATGTCAGATCTTTCTGTTGCTGATCTTTTATAGTGCTACTATACTTGTGATTTGTCTTTATTTTGCTTGGTTATTGGTTTTCCTTGTGTTTTGTCTATCTTTTACTTAATTGCTGGACTGACATGATAGTGCTCCAGGCAGACCCATTAGTTATCAGTCTCTCTCACCAGATAAAAGTAAAAAAAAAGTAAAGGAACCCTTTCATACCTTGGGGTATATAGGGCAATACAGTGTTAGGCCTGTATTTTTCATTGACCGTTGGCACGCGATGGGTGATGTGGTCAGCATCACACCAGCCGCCTTTACTTCCCAGAGCATGTCTGGTACCCAGTTGAGGCTGGACCGACCTGAGAGCCGTCACGGTCCGGGAAAAATTCCACGCCAACTATGGGAGCTGAACCCGGACCACCAGCCTTGAAAAGCGAGTTCACTAACAACTAGCGAAACACGTACAAACAAAGTACTATAGTTTTACAAAATACAGAAACAGTGACGATTCTAACAACTACGCTACCGCGCTCTCTCTCTCACCAGATATTGAAGGGTATATATATACTGATGGTTCCTAGGCTCTGTAGTTCAATATATTCCACATTCTGGATGTTGAGTACCCGGTCGTTTTGCATTGAACCTTTGATTCAAAATTCTCTCAAACACTATGTAGAATCAAACATTAAAGAACAAAATCGAATCTTCTGAAACAAATTGTTACAGAAAAATTATTAGAACATCCTGAACAGAGACAAGAAAAAAACCATAGGCATCCTTTAAGACCTGAACATAGTGGAACATTTGCTAATAAACCACACCATGACCTGAAAACTGAAATATTTTGGTTGCATTTAAACGTCACAGTTTCCTGTATGGTTTTTCAGGGTAGAGAGTAATAAAACCTCCGTCTCCTCGCAATACATGTCATAAAAGGTAACAAAGAAGGGTAGGTAATATCACTGACGGTCACCACACTGTATAAAAAAAGCAATCAGCTTAATAAACGGAGACAGAAAAAATCACAAACTACTCATGAAGATCCGGATGCTATATTAGTAGGAGACGGAACAACTGTCGATTGTATAGGACAAGGAGGAAACTTACTGGAGAAGCCAGCCCTGATGGCCTGCCTCTTGGCATCTAGGATTATGAAAAAGGAAGGACTAGGGGCATATGGAGGTGAACTTGTGAAGGAGAGTTCAAAGCCATGCATAGGACTAGCTTAGAGGTAGAGAGGCACAAGATCGAATTGAATGGACATTTTATATCTCTGCCAAATATGCCTTTGGGCACTACGAGAACTGATTATGATGAAACGTCAAGATGATTTGGAGAGAACAGTAATAAAGGGCATGGTTCATGGAAGACAAGGCAGCTGATGACCAAGATGATGGTTGATAGTTTTTCAAGGAGAATTTTTCGGACATGCTGTGATGGGAGCGATGTTGTGCAAAGGAAATGCTACATGATGATGCTGTATATAATTGTCATCATTTTCCATGTCCTCATCCTACTTGTGGTATCTTAGCAACCGAAATATTTCTCCTTATCCAACTTTAACACCTTGACTAAGAGTTCTTTTGATGAAAGCTCATCTGGTCACTTGATCCCGCATATCCAGGGCAGTAGATCCATGTAAGTTCTTGAAGTTTGGAAACATTGATAGACTACATCCACATGCATCCATCTTTAACCTTCTGAAATGGTCTTGGACATAATATTATCTATGCTTATTTAAAGTACACTTGAACTACACATCATAAAATGTAAATAGACAAAATGGAATTTCTCTAGAATTGCAATTCTTGTGCATCTGATTCCAGGTTCTTCCTCCACTGTCTCCACCCTTGTTTTCAATTGTTGTTCTTTATTTATGCCCTTGTATATTAATATTTTTTTCCCTGGTCATTACTGCTAAAAATATATACTAATTATTGCTGTCTTTTCTTCCCAGTTAAATTACTCTAAAAGCATGGCTGGTATCTTTTCCACTGTGTTTGAGATTGGTGGTGTCTCAGGTAGTGCCTTGATTGGATTTGCCTTGGACAGGTTGGTAGCATGTACAAGCAACCCTCTAAATTTGCGTTAGTTTACAATTAATGCACATGAAAAGAGGTCTATAGCAGATAGTATGTTAATTTTTATTTTTCTCGAAGGATTGACTTCATTGCACTGGGTTTTACCCCATATGGCTCGGTTCCTCTCTACAAAAATGGCACACAACCTGCTAAGAGCATTGCACAAAGCACGAACTCCGTAGCTCCAGCAACAATTCTAGGGGTTTCTGGAAAAAATGCACATGTGAACAGAATGATGCAGTCCGAATTCGAACCCACAACCTTCGACTCGCAAGAGAAGGGCTTAACCACTTAGCCACAGAAGATAGTTTATATTTGTATGAATATTAATTAGGGGATTAATATAGTGAGTTAAATGATGGCAGTCAACATTTGGGTCAAACTGACCAAAGCTGAGCAAGACCCTACTAAATCTTTAAATGGTTGCTCTCGTAACAGGCTTCATCATTGCAGTCTGACTGAGTAGGGGTTAAAGTGAGAAAGCAAATCCAATCTAAGAAATTAAATCCTGAAAATGAATGTGTCTTATCAAAGGTGTAGCCTTACTGCAACACAGAGTAACAAATGTCATAGTAAAAGAATAAGATATTATTGAAAGAGTCAGGCATCTAGACTTTCAGGAAGACCCAGTGTGTGATGGAAGGACAACATTGGGCGGTCCCTAAAGAATCAAGACTTGGACTAGGCCCAGGTCAGAAGAGATACATCAACGAGATGAATGACCTTTAGACCCTAAGAGTAGAAGAAAAGACTAAGTAAAAATGATAAATGTATTGTTCACCTAAGCATGCTGAGATCTATTCCTGTACAAATGTATTAGCAATTTTACCAGAATAACAAGAATTTGAAGTGGCTTGAGAATTATATATGGGGTTAGGAACTTCATTATGCAAAATAAAATTGTACAGAAACAGATACTGTTAGAGTACATAACTTGTATTTGTCATTGCATTTTTGGTCTTATTTACAGATATTACAGTGGTCGGACATTGTATGGAATTGGTATATTTGTACTTATTTCTACTGTTGCCCTGGTCTTGTTCATCATCACAAGCTCATGGGGTGTCTTTATCAACTCACTGTTCATGTTCATAGCTGGTGCATTTAATGCAGGCCCAGACATATTGCTCTGTAAGTAATCAACATCAATTATATTTTCAAATTTGTTTTAAGAAACATTTAATTTGACCAAACAGTTTATCTTAGACCAGTCCAGTCTTTCCAACAAAAAAATATAAATTGGAAAATGTTATGGAGATCACAGAACACATGTTGGTAAAAAACTGGGGCAAAAGGAAACCCAAGTGAAAGATGTTTCATTGGTAGAGACAAGAAGAGACCCTAAAATGTGAATCAACCGTGTCACTGTGGAGTACCAGGAAATGAAACAGTAGACCTACTGGACAAGGAAGGTGCTGCACCAGAGCAACTGGATATGCCAGTTACCCATCCCCAAAAGAAAATGTGATTAAATCAATCAGAAAGAAATCAATACTAACACAAGACTACTATAATATGAACAGATAAGAACAAGTTGTCATTCTGCATCTTAGAACAGGACACAATCGACTCCGCAGCCACATGTATACAAAATTAAAGATTGGAAATTCAGCCAAGCATACATGCACATCAGACTGCAGAGCACATGCTTCAAGACTGCCCCGAATATGATATACTGAGGCAAACTCATTGGCCTGGTGAAACAACACTGAACAGAAAACTACACTGGCCTCTGTGTGAGCTACAAAAGACAGTGAAGTTTATACAAGAAACAGTTTCAGTTTGGAATATCTTCAATTGCATTCCAGACATGTCCATAGAACAGTTTATACAAGAAACAACATCGAATATATAGACAATACTTCAAGTGAACGAAAGGAAGGATAGGAATCAATGACTAACAGTTGCAACATTATGTTCCGAAAGGAAGCAAGATGGTTTAAGAAATAGTTCCATGATTTTTTCCTTTCATCAAAGCATATTCTACTATAAAATACAACATCAGAGGGAGCTGCCATGCATCGTAATGACATTATTCATTACATGATATCAATGACATTATTGCTGGATTTGCTGAGATGGAGATAGTCCTCATATAACTGATCTACTATAAAAAAGATAATGTAACAGCTTGATATAAAAGTAGATCTGTATCTGAGGTGTCTAAAGATGGATTGACTTCACTGCACTAGGTTTTTCTTATATGTCTCAGTCTCTCTCCGCAGATAAATCACACCATCTACAGAGGGTACTACAAAGCACACACACTGTAGCTCTGGTAATAATCCTTTGGATCTCTGGGAAAAAAACCGCTTTCATGAACAGAATTCAAACCCACGATCTTTGGGAGCAAGGCGCAAAGTTTAACCACTTAGACCCCTATGTTTATTTGTTTCCCCATTTGATATAATTATGGCTTGAACTTACCAGCCTGGCACTGGATGATGATGATGATGAAAAGACTGAAGACAGAATAGAAATGGAGGCACAAATTAAGATTTTAAGTGCTGTCATCTACTAGTCGATGACACATATTAAGTATTCTGACATTTATTTCAGGAACAGTTTCAGTTTTGAATATCTTCATTGAACTCCGGACATGTGCTTCGTGCTCTGATTTCCTACGCAATATCTCCAACAACAACCATTGACTAACTGTACAAGTTTGTTGTTGATTGATGAGCCTTCTCATACGTCTGTTGAACGGATTACCAGTGTTCTATATTGTTTCAGTTTGTGAGAGATCTGATAATATCAATCTGTAACTGCTTTATGTGTTAGTCATTAACATAGAAACTCAAACTAAGACGATGGTACAGACATTGAACCTGGCATTTAGTTTTATTGCCATCATGTAAACTATTTCTCAGATTTGTGATTGTATCTGCTGCAGCAGAGACACTTAATCTGCTACTCTTTATTAATTTTCAGGTGGTACTGTACCAGCTGAGGTGGTAGAAAAGCAAAACAAGAATGCTGCGACAGCTACAATAGGACTTGTCAATGGTGAGTTTTATTCTCTTGTCCACAGTGATCAACTGATTCAATTGACCCCCGGGGGGTTAGTGACAATCGTTACAGAATGATGGTCTAAAAATAATATATAAGAAATGATAAACAGCACTGGGTGCATGAAGCTATAGAATCAGCATTTATTTATGTCACCTGTGACTCGAAATCAGTTAATGTGCAGTGATAATCCTTCTTTTTCAGGATTCATACTCTTTCTTCATTGAAGGTGCCCAATGGATTTTGCCAGATCATCAGACTGAAAATCAGAGTGATCATTTGACCATTCACCAGTGATGGAGACATAACTAAAGGATGTCACGTTGAGGAGAGGAGCAGGCATTAGAACTGACCACCATCTTGTTGTAAAGCTGAAACTGTCAGCAAAGTAGAAGCAATGGAATTCACGAAATAAGTTTGATGTCAGGAAACTTAGATCAAAGGACCCACAGCAAGTCTTCCAGACCTTTAAAAACCTAGTTGCACTACAGGAAAGAACACAGTGGAAAGTTTATGGAACTATCCAAGAAAGCGACTATCATAGTCTGTGAGGAGGTACTTAGAAGACCCTCATCAAGCAGGAAGTCCTGGATCATGAATAAAATGTGACAAATGTTAAAGTAGAGAAAGAAGTTGAAGCAGAAAGTAAACCAGACACGAACCCAACAACAAAAGCAAATAGCAACAACTAGATATAATGAGATGGCCAGAAAGGAAAGGAGACAATTTAGAGGGAAAAAGAGAAATCCTTCCCAAGTTGATTCCTTACTATACCAAGCTAACATATGTATTCAGACTTTCTAAGTTGGGGAGAAAATATTGACAAAGTTACTAATAAGTGTTCTAATACTTTCCACATACTAAAAAGGGGCTGGGCATCTATAAAGGTGTATTTAGTGTAGGGATCCAGTTCTTCAAAAGTTAACTTGATGGCTTCTAAAGTGTCAATAATTTAGACATTTAATACGGAGAAGGGGATATCATGCCACCACCATCAATTGTTTGATATTACTCAACTATCAATGGAGGATAATAGCCGTCCATCGCAAGCGATGATGACAACAATCTCAGACGTGTACTGTTGCACCTCTCTGGTGTGTGCAGAGGTGACTGTAGAGTCCCAAACCTAGAACAGAATCCCGACCACAGGTGGGGCATACATGATCAAGGTTAGACATGTGCGTGTTGTGTGCTCTGCCTTTTCGCCCTGCTCGTTTTCTCTGTGACTCAACAATACGATGATTCTCAGCTATTCGGGTTCCTCTTTTGTTGTTACAGCGCCACATTTGGCGATCTTGCGCAAGGATTCCCAGCACGTATTGTCTATATCAAAGCATTTCAGAGACACTTTAAGAGTGTCTTTAAAGCGTTTTCTGTCCACCAGCTAAACGTCTGCCCCCTTCAAGCTCGCCACACATCAACTGTTTTGGGATGCGTTTATCAGGCATTCGAGCAACGTGACTGACCCATCTCAGTTGGGCCTTCTGCAACAGGGTGTTGACGCTTGGGATCTTTGCTCTTGTGAGGACTTCGCTGTCTGGAATTTTGTCCTGCCAGTTTATTTTTAGTATTCTGCGTAGACAGCTTGTGTGGAAATGGTTTAATTTTCTTGCGTGTCTGCTATACACTGTCCATGTCTCGCTGCGTACAGCAGCGTTGTTAGCACTATGGCCTGGTAAACTTTCAGCTTTGTGACTATGCTTATCCCTTCCGTTCCCACACAGTGACACGTAACCTTCCGAGCGCAGCACTGGCTTTGGATATCCTATTGTGGACCTCAGAATCTATGTTTGCCGATCTGGATAGGAGGCTGCCAAGATAAGCAAAGTTGTCCGTTGACTGGAGACGCTGGTGTTTAATGTTGATGACTGGATCGTAATACTGTTCTCTAGGGCGGGCTGGAACATGACCTCTGTTTTTGGTGTTAATGGTGAGGCCAAACCTATCACAGGCCATTGAGAACTTGTCCATGTAAGTCTGCATTTCTTCCTCAGAGTTATAGCGAGGCACATCAATGGAGGATATCATCTTAGGACTCACCCAAGTGGTTACCAGGACGCAAATTTGGGGTGTAAAGAATAGAACCACTGTTACCTGCCACACATATTGTAAGAGGCGACTAAGGAGGTTTGGCTGAAATCGGATGTGTGTGTCTGCTAGGAAATGCTAACCTGAAACAAATGCTTGCAGAAAACGGATGCACCAGCTGTAAGGCACATATGGTGCAACAACCCCTCACAATGAGGAATGGATAATGGATTCTACGGTCGCCAATCTGCCTCGGAGATTTAGCCTCGCAGTAAGAATGTCAGACCTACCATCACGAAGGTGGTGAAAACTTACTGCGGAAGAGGTCGCACAAACGGGAAGCAGAAATCATAGGAATTATATCCTACAGAACTGCCCCAGTATGCAGACTTGAGAAGAAAGAGTGGCCCACTTACACCAGCTCCAAGACAAACTGTATGGCGTGGCTGATAATCTGAGGCAGACGGCTGCCTTTATTAGAGAATCCGAAATCCCAATCTAGTGAGAATGCAGAAGAAGTTCTTCTCCATGTTTCCATTTGGATGCACAGCTTTCTTTTCCATATGTCTATCGGAGAGCTGTCCTAGCCGATGCCCCTATTTGGATACAACATACATGCCCAATCCACCTCCATCTTCTAATGATACACAGATTTTCATTCAGAAGATCTGCATTTGCTATTGTATTTGGCCAGAAAATGTTTAGGATTCTTATTATTTATCAGTAACATTTACTTTGGGAATAAGATTTTGCAGCTATGGATCTCTCTCGTTATTTTTTTCTTTTCTCCAATCCTGTTTTGCCTTACAGCGTCAGGATAAGAAAAGATTTCTTGAACGAGCCCTTGTGTGCTCTTCATAAATAGTGCCTTTCATCACCTCTGTTATCTCTGAGGTCCACCTTTTGCTTTGTATCCATTGTATTGGAGCAACATTACTCTTTGAGGTGCACTGTCTGTTGGTAATCTGCTTATGTGGCGAACCATTTAATTTGTTGTTTCTTGATGAAGTTAAATACTGATGTTGTACCCACTTTTTCCCGATGTTTTCATTTCTGAACCGGTCTCTTCTTGTTACTCCCAGCATTCTGCATAAACACTTCATCTATGTCGTGACTATTTTTTCTTCTATCATTTAATGTCAGCATCCAGGTTTGGCACTGATAACATAATATAGGGAGAAAAATTGCGTTGAACCTTGTTCTTTTTGTGTTCACAATGATATGTTTGCATTTTACTATTGCTGCCATTTGGCCTATCATTTCTGTTAATCAATAATAACTAAATCATATACTTTTTACTTCAGGCTTTGGAAGCATTGGTACCTGTATTGAAGGGCCCATAATTGGCATTATCACACTATACACTGGATGGTCTGGCATGTTTTACCTCATGATTGGTTTGTCAGCCCTTGGAACTTTAGCCACCTACAGAGCAGCTTTTATAAACTCAAGGATTAATCAGTCTACACCCGAGTTCATTGATGGAGTATAAGAAAAAAACTATCTTGAAAAACTTATCCTTGCAAGATAACTAGACTTTGTACTTCAAGGTTTGTAAGAAAATGGGTAAACAAGTTTTTAATGGGTCTGTTAATATTGTTTTTGTACTCTTTTACATGTTGGAATTTTCACAGATATTATTACTTAATTTAAATACGTTTTTTTGAGTTTGCTGATATATTTATCGGACCGTTTTGTAAATGTGGTTTTATTACTGATGTGGAAGTAAAGTAATAAATAGAAAATATTTATCTCAAGATGTATTCACTTTTTTCATCTATTTTATGTTATTTTGAAATTAAAAGTGAGTTGTATCTGATTATTATGTTAATAAAAATATTACTTCATTTTAAAAATTAAGCAAGTGCCATGCCTGGGGCATAGGCGATCATGTCCCTCCACGACTCTCTCTCCTTGGCGCAGTTAATCAGTTCTGATGTCGATCTTTTGTTTAACCATGATGTCAGACCATCCAACATCTCTCCTTCCCTGAATTTTACCACATTGTGATGTGTGGTTATTGTTTTTCTCACACATTATATGTTTAACTAAAATTTCACTCACATTGTCAATTGTGGTTTGGATTTCATTCACATACAATCATATGTGATTGGAATTTCACTTGCAGACGTGTGGTTTTGATTTTACTCACACACAGTCAGTTAGGGTTTTGATTTCATTCGTACAGTTGTGTATAGTTTGAATTTCACTCAGATAGTCATGTGTGATTATGTTTTCGCTCACATACAAGGTCGGTCATATGTGTTGTGGTGCTCACACAGTTATATGTGTGATTTCATTCACATACATCATCACAAGCGTATAACATATGGGTAAACTATGTTCCGGCTAGAGAAAGTGATACTTGTACAGGGTGTCCATAAATTAGTAAACCATACATATGTGAGCTGTTATACCATCAACTTGTGCTTTCTCCACATTGAAGGTTGAGTGCAATAGTTTTCCCAAAACATTTGGTTGCTTGCCCTAATGGTATACTCTTGACAGACAGCTGTCTGTTCACTTCTTGATGTTCCCCCTCAACATGGTCTTCACCAATGCGTCATGTTTTTTAATGTGATTAAAATACCATATTTGTCATTTATTTATTTGAGTGATTCCCTTTTTTCCTCTTAATTGTTTCAACACTTTCCTTATTAGCTTTTTTTCTTTCCTTTCATGATCTTCTGTATATCTAAATCTTGAAAGCCCCTATTCTTTACTCCAGCTGTTTGTTCATTGTCCAAATTTATGCCTCATAGAACAATGCAGAGAATATGTAAGACTTGATGATATTTATTTTCTGTGTGTTTATTTACTGGGATGTTAATGTCTTTCTCATGCTATTATGTATAGTTTTGGTTATTCTCTTATGAAACACCCTTTCATTTTTTCCATCATCTGTTATTATATTTCACAGACAAAGCTTTATACTTCAGTGTCTAAATCTCAATTATTGAACCTTTTCATTTCCATTGTTTTGCAAGTGATCATTGTTTTTCAAATTAGTGAGGATGATCATCATTGCATTCCAAACAGGTACATAGGTGTTCAGATCTCCTCCTCAACATTTTCATATGTGTATGATAACTTCAGACTGACCACTATTTAAAAAAAAAATATTGATGATATAGAGATAAATATAAAAATATAATTTAGTTCTGTTGTTTACTTTGTGTCAATTCTTGTTTGTTCTCAGCCAATATCACTGTATGATATATTAGGTTGTTTATAATTCTTCCACTGAAGTTAACACTTTCGCTGCCACCCATTTTTCAACAAAGTCTGGCCCACTGCCACGCTATTTTTTCGGTATGATCAGTTTTCAGGGTGACAATTTTAAAAAATCGTAAAAAATAAACTTAGGACTATTAAACTACGGAATAGTGTTCATATATTAATGAGCTACTAACCTGTCTGTATGTGGAATATATTCTTTATAATCCACAAGCTATTGTAGTAACTAATATCCCCATACCTATCCACAGTATGATATGCCGCCAGTTTCGAGATAGGTGTCCGTCACCTACTCCTGTAACCGTGACAATATCTGCTATCGATCTATAAACATCGTCACGTGAATCACAGTTCAAATTTATATCACATTCAGAGTTCGTTTTAACACTATCACTGGCTAAAAAGTCAGAAAAAGAGTCATTTTGGACATCACTATTCATCAGCTACATCGTCCATTTTGAAAATTTTTGTTTACTTACGAAAAATCGGACTTATACCGACGTCTACCGCGTGTGTGTTCGATCCGCCATTTTGGGGAGCTCGTCGGAACAATACGGAAGTAGTACGTCACGGACCTCCGTGCAAGCGATACTCCCTGTTTAAAAAGACATCGCGACGGCAGCGAAAGGGAGTTTGTACTTCGCGACAGTGAAAGTCCCATTATTTCTTCAATATGTTATAAATATATTGTATGAGAACATCTGAATGTTAATTATTGACACAAAAGTATTGTAACCATTTATGCTATTAGTCTTGGGTGGTTATGGTTATACACAATTCATCTCATAACTAACTACCCACTAACCGGACTTACACTATGCAAACATTTTTTTAGGACATTTTATATATAGAGACCTGGAATCTCCCGTAGACTTTAATGGATCTGTTTACCTTATAAGACTGACATTTGTCATAATGAAAGAGCTGCCTCATTTTAAAAGTTGGAATATTATATATTGTTACGGAGTCATGATAAAGCCATGCAATGTCTGCCTGTCAAGTCATAGCATGACTATCAATAAAGTAGTGGTACCAGACCTACAAGATTAAATGCATATTTATATATTCCTCTAGTACCGTTATACATTACATAGGGCCTGTAAGCAATTTCTCCATACCCTCAGTCTGCTCAATCTCATCCAAGTTCGGTATTTCTTGTCTCTCTCAGAAAACTTGATTTCAAGATTTCCCTAGGGCATCCTCTCTTTCTTGAACTTTTTTTGCCTCCCATTTCAATGTCTTTGGTATTCTTTGATCATTTCTTCTCAAGGTATGTCCAACATAGCCCTATCTTCTCCTTCATATAACAGTTGTTACTAGTGGTTAACCAGACATTTCTCACTTATGAATTCGTTGCATTTTATGTTTATTATTTTTCGCAGACATCTGTTAATAAATGCATTCAACTTACCTTCTATATTTTTAATCATTGCCTGATCGATAAGAAATAATCAGTAATTCGCAGAAGCCACAGAAGAAAGTCACAGAAACTATCAGTAATTATACTTCTTTATTCTCTGTTGAAAGAGGTTCTGCCTAGAGTGTAAAGAAGTGGTACTGTTGATAATTGTTTCAGAACTCTATATTGTTTGTGATTATCTTTCTGAGTAATAAAAATAACTTCTGATTAGTTTATTATAGCAAATTGAAAGTAGGAATGGGCTATCTGGTGTTTAAAAAAAAATGTTACAGAAATATTGAACTACTTCTTCTTTCTTCTGCGTTCTCACTAGAATTGAATTTCGGATTTTCTAATAAAGGCAGCCATCTGCCTCAGATTATCAGCCACACCATACATTTTGTCTTGGACACTGGTGTAAGTGGGCCACCTCTTTCTTCTCAAGTCTGCAAACTGGGGGCACTTCTGTAGGATATAATTCCTATGATTTCTTCTTCCCTATTTGTGCCGACATCTTCCCGCAGTAAGTTTTGGCCACCCTTGTGATGTTAGGTCTGACATTCTTGCTGCATGGCTAAATCTCTGAGGCATATTGGCGACCGTAGAATCCGTTATCCCATTCCGCATTGTGAGGGGTCGTTGCACAATGTTATGCGCCTTATGGCGTGGTGCATCCATTTTCTGCAAGCATTTGTTTCGGGTTAGCATTCCTAGCGGACACATGCATCCATTTCATCCAAACCTCCTTAGTCGTCTCTTACGACACATGTGTGGCAGGTAACAGTGGTTCTATTCCAAATAAGGTGCTACCAAAGAATTCTTAGAACACACTGGACAGAGAAGAGCAAAAACAAGGACACATCGCAAGACTTACATATCATGGAGCACTGGCTCATAAACATCATGATGCCCTGGAAAATGAAGTATTTCAGTCAAGTTAAACGACACAGTGGTTTGGAGAGAACAGTAAAGGAAGGCCTGGGGTAGAGGCAGGGGAAAAACCAAGATGAAGGTGACAGCAAAGAAAACTTGAACATAGCATTAGATGAGGCAGGAGAACTTGCTAGAGAGAGTTTTTCAGGCAGGCTGTGATGAAAGTGACGTTCTGCAAGGGACATGCTACCTGATGATGCCTTTGTACATCACAAGAAACTAGAAGTAGATTTAGTTTGGGCAGTACACAATAATTCATGAATGCCGAATGAAGCATATATACAGAAATGTATAATTTATCTGATGTTCAATCTTAGAGGAGTCATATATAGTGCAAGATGAAATTAAATGTATGCCTAAAATAGAACGCTGCATAAAAGATAAACACAAGAGGGTTAATTAGTCAATTTCTTTACCGCTAAGAATCAGGCAAATGTGGCTTTTAAAAATCTGGTTGGAGACCTACTGATCATCATTTTTGTAAATTTGTATATATATATCTTAGAATTAATTTGAAGCTACTTTGAATGATGTGTACATGTTTGTTATATGTGTATACATGTGTGTATGTGTGATATTGTGTCGTCTCTAATATATACAGGCACAACAAGCTCATAGCATGTGCCTGTGCAAACACTATTAACGAACCCTACCTGATTGTTTCTGTGTCTGGTAATAACAAGCGTCTGAGAAAGACACTCCCGCGTGAGTCATTTTTTTAGAATGGCTCATTGGTTGTGTCGTAGGACGCCGTATTGCTAGGCTAGGCGATTGGTGTCGTAAGGACTAGGGTAAGTGGTTCGAGTCCCGTGTTTGTCTACTTGTTTTTTCGGAAGCTCTTAATACCTATATCTGTTTATTTGTTGATCATATTCGTTACTTCCGTTGCTTCCTCTGGGGTTCTTGTAAAAAAAAAAAAAAACTCCTTGTGCTCATCTTAGAATTAATTTGAAGCTACTTTGAATGATGTGTACATGTTTGTTATATGTGTATACATGTGTGTATGTGTGATATTGTGTAGTCTCTAATATATACAGGCACAACAAGCTCATAGCATGTGCCTGTGCAAACACTATTAACGAACCCTACCTGATTGTTTCTGTGTCTGGTAACAACAAGCGTCTGAGAAAGACACTCCCCCGTGAGTCATTTTTTAGAATGGCTCATTGGTTGTGTCGTAGGACGCTCGTATTGCTAGGCTAGGCGATTGGTGTCGTAGGACTAGGGTAAGTGGTTCGAGTCCCGTGTTTGTCTACTTGTTTTTCGGAAGCTCTTAATACCTGTATCTGTTTATTTGTTGATCATATTCTTTACTTCCGTTGCTTCCTCTGGGGTTCTTGTAAAAAAAAAAAAAAACTCCTTGTGCTCATCTTAGAATTAATTTGAAGCTACTTTGAATGATGTGTACATGTTTGTTATATGTGTATACATGTGTGTATGTGTGATATTGTGTCGTCTCTAATATATACAGGCACAACAAGCTCATAGCATGTGCCTGTGCAAACACTATTAACGAACCCTACCTGATTGTTTCTGTGTCTGTTAATAACAAGCGTCTGAGAAAGACACTCCCCCGTGAGTCATTTTTTAGAATGGCTCATTGGTTGTGTACGAAGGACGCCGTATTGCTAGGCTAGGCGATTGGTGTCGTAAGGACTAGGGTAAGTGGTTCGAGTCCCGTGTTTGTCTACTTGTTTTTCGGAAGCTCTTAATACCTGTATCTGTTTATTTGTTGATCATATTCGTACTTCCGTTGCTTCCTCTGGGGTTCTTGTAAAAAAAAAAAAAACTCCTTGTGCTCATCTTAGAATTAATTTGAAGCTACTTTGAATGATGTGTACATGTTTGTTATATGTGTGTATGTGTGATATTGTGTCGTCTCTAATATATACAGGCACAACAAGCTCATAGCATGTGCCTGTGCAAACACTATTAACGAACCCTACCTGATTGTTTCTGTGTCTGGTAATAACAAGCGTCTGAGAAAGACACTCCCGCGTGAGTCATTTTTTTAGAATGGCTCATTGGTTGTGTACGTAAGGACGCTCGTATTGCTAGGCTAGGCGATTGTTGTCGTAAGGACTAGGGTAAGTGGTTCGAGTCCCGTGTTTGTCTACTTGTTTTTTCGGAAGCTCTTAATACCTATATCTGTTTATTTGTTGATCATATTCGTTACTTCCGTTGCTTCCTCTGGGGTTCTTGTAAAAAAACAAAAAACTCCTTGTGCTCATCTTAGAATTAATTTGAAGCTACTTTGAATGATGTGTACATGTTTGTTATATGTGTATACATGTGTGTATGTGTGATATTGTGTCGTCTCTAATATATACAGGCACAACAAGCTCATAGCATGTGCCTGTGCAAACACTATTAACGAACCCTACCTGATTGTTTCTGTGTCTGGTAATAACAAGCGTCTGAGAAAGACACTCCCGCGTGAGTCATTTTTTTAGAATGGCTCATTGGTTGTGTACGTAAGGACGCTCGTATTGCTAGGCTAGGCGATTGTTGTCGTAAGGACTAGGGTAAGTGGTTCGAGTCCCGTGTTTGTCTACTTGTTTTTCGGAAGCTCTTAATACCTGTATCTGTTTATTTGTTGATCATATTCTTTACTTCCGTTGCTTCCTCTGGGGTTCTTGTAAAAAAAAAAACTCCTTGTGCTCATTATATATATATAACACATGTAAAACAACACTGTCCAACGCAGCGTTTGCATCTCCATCGCACCTGTGTCATACATTCATGTCACACTATTTTACTCTGCCAGCTTTAACTTTAATCATATTTTTCAAGAAAACACTTTTGTCTGTTTTTTAGCACTACCATTAACATGATCTTTACGCTTTTGCCATATTGTTTTTATTTTGTAGCCATTCTATCCCCCCCCACTCTTTGCCTTTTCACTGGAGAAAGCGTTGGCATCTCACCTACAGGGTTTACGTCTGAAGACGGCGAAGACTCGCCTATATGGCGAAGGAACCAGTCAAATGGTAAGCAGGCCTCACGCAAAACTCAGCGGGCAACGAGAAGAACTACAAGGTGTTTATAAAGTCTCATAACACTTTATAATGTAGAGAAAATATGAAAAACAAAGTACATGACGTCATAAATAATGTGTTCCATAGTCAGCTGTGACTCAATATGCAGTGACTGACTGTTGTCTGTTGGGGTAATTCTTTTCACTCAAACTGTAATGATGTTTTCAACTGAAGAAAGAATATTTGACAATATAAAGAAATATGTACAGACATACCTTGAAATCCGTGGTAGATATTTCCAACATCTGCTATAATGAATATTTTATTTGTTCTTTCTAGTTTACCAAGAACAACAGTAGACCATAGCAGTAACTGAAATGAATGAAAACCGTGGCATATCTTTTACAGGACGTAGCCATCAACCACATTAAACATGTCGTTGATTTTCTAGGCGACCACTTATACATTCAGTAGTTTGCCATTGCTTTCTGAATGGTGAGGTCTATTGTTTACCTTTTGTAAAAATCCCAAGGAAAAGAATTTGCTTCCAAACTTGCCCACCGTGGGGTTTGAACTAGGTACGCTTGGGTTTGTGATCGCGCTCACTACCTTTTTTCATAATGAATTTTGCCCGGGCAGCGGCTTTACAGCCTGCTCTTATGGGTTTTGAACTGCCAGGGGTTCTTTTATGTGTTCAAATTGAACACGAGACCTTCGTTTTATCACTCATCTCCGATAGGACTAGGAACTCGATCTCACCTACACTGAGATCAGGATCTCTGGAAAAATATCCAGATGGTTCCACGAGGGTGCGAGCCTGGTACCCTTTGGCACGAGAGACGAGCAATTAACTGATGTTAATTATGGTTTCTATTTGCAGACCTTGTGATATATGAATAATATTCTTTATTTAAGGTATGCTAGTATGTTCCTTTGTGATAGCATTCACGTTTAATATGAGTCATGAAGTCTGTTTTGTACAAATTAAAACACACATATTCAAGAACAAAACTACATTGTAAACAGAAACGAGAACTCTATTTTTGCATTTTCATTTTGTCATTTGTAAGATTGCTGTTCATTTGCAAAATTTGTCCTACAAATTGTGTTGAAGAACCAACATAAATGTAATTATTGATTGTATATCAGGCTATATAGAGAGCATAAAATTGCATATACAAAAAAAAGATAAAGGGGAAGAGACCATTAGCAGACCAATACAGAAATTCAACAACTGAAAAGAGAAGACTAAGAACAGAGATGGATTGAGGTCGGGTGATATCTGCAGCAATGAACATCACAGGCTTGGAAAGCTGAATAAGAGTAGGAGGCTATGTCATAGATTACTAGGACTAGGGTGAATGAAGAGAGACCTTGCATGAATTTAATCAACTGTGACAAGGATTGCCACTCCAGATGATGTGACATGCCACAGAACACACTATATAATGCAAAACCTATTGTCTCCTGAGACAAAGACGCAGATGAAACAAAACTGTCATAATATTGTTTTCATTAACCATTAGAAATTTATATTATCTGAATCTATAACTACAATCAGATTTTAATAATTTATTACTTGTAAATAACGTGGGAGAATTTGTAAATTAATTATGGGTCATTACTTCATTGTGTATTCTGCATTTTGAAATAAACAATGAATATTGACATTTATTTTAGTCAAAGTTTGTGACTTCTTCCTTCTTTCTCTTTGCAATGCAATACATTGTTTATGTCTGCAATGTTGTCTTTTGTAATACGCATATATGTCATGAGTAGTTGTCTTTCCAATGTTGTTTCATTGAACTAGTGAGTTTGCTTTAGTATATCATATTCAGGGCAGTCTTAAAGTTTGTGTTATGCAGTCACTTTAAGGATTGACTTCATTGCACCTGGTTTTACCCCATATGGATTCATCCCTCTCTGCACAAATGACACACTACCTGCCAAAAGTATTGCACAAAGCATGAACTACGTAGCTAAAGCAACAGCCCTAGGGATTCTCATGAAAAAATTGCACTTGTGACTATCCGGATTCGAATCCATAACCTTCAGAACAACAGCAAATGTCTTAACCACTTCACCATAGGCATCACCAAATGCCCTAGGGAAACTACTTTACTGAGAGAGGCAAGAAACATAGGACTTAATAACAGAGGAAATTAAGCGAGTTGCCCAGTATAGAAAAATATATACATACTTACAGGTAACAGAACAAAACCGTTTATTTGAGCATACAAATAAGAGGATAAAACATGCACATACAACATATTTTACTTGAATATACAGGTAGCAGTAAAAAAATTATTTTAAACACGTTGAAGTAGGTCAAAAAATAAAAATTTATGAAGATACACAATTATTCTCATTGTTGTCAACCTCATTTTATTAAGATGCTATTAAAATGTAAATATTACAGAAATAATGTTCAGATCTAGACATAATTTACTTAAATCACTTCTATTCTGGTGCTCAGAGCTCGACTAAGAACATCACATCAGCTGTATATCTTCTGGAGTAAACTTTGGTTTTGTTCTAGAGGTCCTATTTTCAGACTCTTGCATGACGATGCTTGTTACGGCAACCAGTTAATGTTCATTAGTTGAACCACAGCAACTGTGTTTTATGGCGATCAGCCTTCAAGGTGTTACATATTGTCTAATTTCGTATCGTGAAGTGTCTTATTACCAGGATGATTGCCCTCAAATATTTAATTCACATTGTTTTAAGCTGATCTTTATGAGTTGTGATTACTGTCCATGACTACTATTCATAGATCAATTAATGGAGTTTTCATTGCTCCGGGTTTTACCCCATATGGCTTGGCCCTTCTCCGCATAAATGGCTATGCCACATGCTGAGAGTAGTGCACAAAGCTCGAACTTCATATCTCTGGCAACAATCCTAGAGATATCTGAAAAAATTTACGAGCGAGCAGAATGGCTCGGTCCAGATTCAAACCCACGATGGTCGAGACGCAAGGCAATGGTTTAACTATACAGAACCCCCATCATTGCCTTTCTACTAATATTATTTGTGTTCAGAGTTTTTTTCTGTATACAACTTGCAGAAAATATAAATTATACACATACAGCATGTCTACTCCGAATAATACAAATGAATGACACTAACCATGCATACCCAAATGTATGTTGTCACTTTGAAATATAAACAAGCATTACATGTTATAGACAGGAAATGCTGATGCTTGCCATTGTAACACATATAAAATACCAATTTGAGCATGTATTGGAAATTGTGCATCTAGTCATAAGGAACAGAAGAAGATTATGTAGCTATCACAGAATAACTCTGGGTAACTCTTTAATAAGACAGACATAGGATAATCATCCTGCTTTTTTTAAAAATACTAAAGTTTACTAATAAAAATGTAAATAAATAGTTTTAAGAACTCATAGGAAAGCACCAAGAACAATGAAAATAATAATGACTGCTGAGAGGAATAAGGGTCTGTGTTAAATTTCATTGGCATATTGTCACATAGAAGCCTTATATACCTGTATAGTATCAGTTTGTTTGACAACTTATTATCATAATATTATTATAAAGGTGTTTGAAGGAAAAGAAATTACAACTTTGAAATTGACTACATAAATGAACATTAACAATACAGTTCGTCTCAAATTATTATGAAACTTTTCTAGAATATGACTGTAGAGAATCAGATTTATTCAGATATATCCGAGGTTGCTAAAAATATAATCATACAGGAGGTAAAACTGTTCTGCATGACCTCGTATTTCTATATTTATCTAAAACATTATTTCAATAGTTCTAAAACATTTCTATATTTATCTAAAACATCATTTCAATAGACCTAAAACATTTCTGTATTTATCTAAAACATCATTTAAAAAGTTCTATATGTTCTTAATTTTACTCAAGAGATGTTAAATAATTGCAGACTTTTATCAATGCTTAATTAAACATCATACTCACTCATAGTCCATCACACTCAAATTATACCAAGACTAAAACACTTGAATAATAATCTCAAATTGTCACCAGTCACAACAGATGTTACTCTTTAACAGAGATCAAGTGTATACATATGTTACTCACAATAGTATACCTCCTCCCCTCAGTAAAATTTAATATCCTATTTTTAACAACATTTCAATATATTTCTGTATATCCCACCACAGTTACATGACTGTATATGTCATATATATGAATCCACAATTTCCAGTATTATTTACAATGATAAAATGTAATCGTGAGTGTAACTGAAGTGACACACAAACTAGAATTTGGTGTCTTTTTAGCATGAAATGAATGACAAAAAATAGTTGTAAATAAATCAACAAAAATGGAACCAGAGAATATCAAATACCAAGATCACCCAGGTATCAACAATATCAGCGAGGAAATAAAAAGGAGATGGGAGTGGTTGGGACATAAATTAAGAATGCAGAAGATCAGAAACCTACATGTGGCTATAAAATGAAATCCGGGAGGCAAGAGAAGTAGGGGGCGACCTAGAGACGAAATGTAGACAAAGAGAAGAGACGGGAAAGACCTGGAATTAATTAAGCTGGGTTGCTCAAGTCATATCTGGTTGGAGGAAATTTGTTAATGCCTTATGCTTTGAAGGGAATTTAGAGAAGAATGTCTTTTCAACATAAAACTACCAAGTATTCCACAAAAACTCCAATAAATGCCGTTGTTCAGGTTGAATTCACTGATAATCCTTATATGAATGTATGAATATGAAATAAAGTTTAGCAATGTGAAAATAAAATTGATGTCAGTGTTTGAGTATCTCATAATCTTCTACTCTAAAATTAAACTAAAAATAATATTTAAAAAAAAACTAACACCACAAACAATAGAGCGGATAAGCAACAAAACAAACTGCACAAGAATCTAGACTAATCTTTAAAACCAGATTTGCAATAAAAGAAATTAGATTGTTTGTAAGCAGCTTTTATAAAGAAGATGAATCAAGATGACAAATGGATATATGAACAAGGTTATACATTAATAAAATTGAAAAATGACAGAACATTTTGCCTTTTACTAAGTACCATTTCCATATGGAATGTACAGAAAAATCAAATAAGAAGCAAACTAGAGTTGCATAAGGTATCTATCTAATTAGAGATATATATATCATCATCTGAGAACTCTTCAATCAACTGTCTGAAATCAGTGACATACCAAGCTGCTTCATCCTTTACTTTGCTCCTAACAACATTTCCACCATAACCTATAAAAGCATCCTGTGAAAATATAGACAAATTGAATATGCTATTTACATATTTAATCATATTAAAGATATAACATGTTAAATAATTGGTTGTTGAACCAGCTGTATAGCATTTCATAGGTGCTCAGACTTTCCCAGCAGATACCAATGGACATATTCTACATTGCGTTTGAAGAACGCCCCCTTGCACGGTCATAGGCCTAGTGACATCAATAAAATGGGGATCCCTCTGTGGAGCAAGTTTCCTCAACTAATCACCCCTCTCATACTTTACGACCGTCTGTGTGTGGTGAAAGACCATATTCTACCTGAGGTGACGCCTGAGAAATGGGTAATGTAAGCTCCCATGCAAAAAAAAACCAACAGATCTAGTGAAGCAAACCTAAAAAAACAAAACACCATAGGTGTTGCACCTCCCTCCACCTATTATAATCTATAATCCCTTCCCCATCTACCGAGGTTAAACCTTAGAATATAGGTAAGATGTCCTAATAGAAACCTCTAGCCAAGCAAGTCTTTAAAAAGATGCATTTAATGCTGGATCCAATGGTGTATGTATACGCCCCAATCCCATCATAATTTGCACAAGGAGCACAAATTGGCTAAAAAAGCAATGAGACGGCTACTACAAACTTCCAATATCGCGCAGGCAGTGTAATGGAGCTGATCCAGGTTTGGAACTGATAGTATAATGTTGAGAGAAAGATTGTGTTGTACAATGCTCTTTTAGTGTTCATGGTAACATGTTTGCATTTCAAAATTGATGCCATTTGTCCTATGATTTGATAGCTTGCACCTATGTTGGATTTCGTTAGTTATTCTTCCATTTGTTGAAAAATGCTCACTAAGTATGTCTTTGTGATGAGATAAGTTACAAATAATATACTTAACTGATTCCATACCATGGAACACTCAAGTGTAACTATTTCTTATCTGCCTGGACCACGCGCGCTCAAAACACGATTACTATTTTGTTGAGTTTTATTATTTTTTGTTCCGATTGAAGATTTATATTAACCAGAAACTACTTAGAAGTGATGTGTAAACGATAACGAATACATATCAGCATGGCTTATGCTAGAATTCGAATTGAAACGGAGCTTGTCAATCATTTTAGGATACCCTGTGACCGTAAAAACTAGCGATTTTTATGAATGTTCATGATGCTATTTTGTGAACAGTTAATAAACCATACACTCCTTCAATATTTTCTCAACATTTGTGTATCATAAATGGATTACATATATAAAGAGAGCAGTTAGATTGATTTATTCCACATAATGTTCATCAAGGCCCTTGAAAAGTTGGATTTTCGTTCTCACAATTTCAATTTGTTTTTTTAATACATGCTAATATTTTTCAAGCATAGTCAACACAACATTATATTTTTGGACACAATAAATATTTTATGAAAGTACATTCATTTATCTTTAATTTGATATATAATAAGTTCAACTTTAAATCATACTTAGAAACAATATTTTAGTTTAGCTAAAGTATGTGTGCAATATTTTGAAACTAAAAATAATTCCAGTATAGAGCGAAAGAAACCCGGTAGTGAATCAGTTAAATTGATGACATACTATATTTTAGTACAGAAGTAGATTTCTTTATGTGGAATGTGTTGACTATGTATGCTGTGATGGAGAAAGAGCTGTGTACAACATTCTTCAAGTCTAAAAGAAACAAATAAGTGAAAGCACATACCTTGACGTAAACTGCAGATAAAAGAAAATGCAACTTACTGCTGGTGGGCATGTCTCCATGTCTGTGACACCATCACCTACAAAAACTAAGGTCTTGAAAGAATACTTGTTTCTAATTAGCTGGATCACTCTTGGTTTTCCACCAGTTTCGGATGTTGGCTCGTCGGTGTCAAACCCAGCATAACTTCCATCTGAATTTCAAATTTAAAAAATGAACACTTGCTAAATACATTAGTTCAATAAAAGAGGGCTAGAAACATTTGATAATAAAACAAAATATTGCAGATCAAGTATGACGCTTATTTTCATCATGTTTATATTGTTTACTTACTGAACATTTACATTTTTTATGTTACATTAACAAAATAAAAGGTTAAAATTGAAAAAGTAATATGTTCAATGACATTTCAAAATTAATTTCAAATTAAAAAAATATATTTGTAATAAAAACTAGTATTTTCTACCTAACCCATCAGTATACTCTAACTTACTAAGGTTCGAGTGATGGCTTTGGTTTTATTCATAATCAATCTGCTATACCCAGAATATGAAGAAGTAAAAATCTGTACTAAACAGTTGTCAAGCTGACCTATTTCATTTGGGGTGATTTTCACCACAATGAATGTCTTCCTAAAAATCAACAAATAGGATAAGTTATGGATACTCCAGTTAGTGTTAGTTAGTGTTCAAGCTGACATAAGATGCACAAAATTAATTTCCTGCGTTTAGCTAGTTTCAATAACTGTATTCAGTTTCAGTGACTGTGTTCCATCATTTCCTCTATTCTCCTATTTTAGCCATGTTCAAATACTGCATGTTTTCTATAATTATTCAGTTGAAGGTTGATAACTAAAATGAGAAGACTCATGTGGGATCACATGCAATACTAAACAACATCTCAGTAACTTGAGTTTAATCGGTGCTTCAAGCAGTGTGAGACTCTGAAATTGTTTTGTCATCTAACAAGTGGACTACATCATAGGTAATTTCTGCAATATAAATCTTTAAAACTTATGTAACTTGGTTTTTGTAGATACAGTTCAAGATGTTATAGCATTTTATATATAGATTTTAAAAAATATATTCCAAACTGAACTTACCCTCATTAAAAAGCAACGTATTGGCATAAATATTTTCCTGTGCTATACCAAGTTCATTAGCAACTGGCGCAATGATATTTCGAAAGCCACCGGACACTAGAAACACCATTATGTTCTTGGCTTTCAGCACATTCATAAGATCTCTGTATTAAATGAACACAAATGGGGGTGGGGGTTGGTTATGATTATTATAATGACTCTAAAAGCACAGCTAGATAAATTTATATGGTATAACAGTTTATTCAACTGAATTTGTAAAAATGATTACTGCCCTTCTTCTTTCTCCAATTCTGTTTTGTCTCACCACAGCTTTCTTCCTTACCACAGCAACAGGATCAAAAGAAATTTCTAGAACCGGCACATCATACAATGTGTCATTTCCTGCCTGTTATTTTTGTGAACCCCCCTTTTGTTTGGGCAACCTTTTACCTTCAATCTACTGTATCTGAAAACCTTTCCCCTTTGAGGCACACTGTCATGTTAGTAATCTGCTCATGTGGCCATACCATTTATTTTGTTTTTCCTTGATGAAGTTCAGTACTGATTTTCTTGATACTCCCAGCACTCCGCCGATAAGGCACTTAATCTCTGTCATGACTAGTTTTCTTCTGTCATTTGATCAATTACAATATTTACATCCAAATATTTCAGGTAAAGGTAATTCTTAATGTTCATTCTTGCAGTATATGATTTTCTCATATGATATGATTTTCAGTAAACAGGTATAATTTCTTTTATCTTGGACATACAATAACAGTGAACAGAAGATGTGACACCAAAATTATTTGACTACCCATTTAGTGCTCTTGTCTAACTACACCACATTTGACTTTGTATTCGTGAGGTCTGGTTAGGGTTGTAGATTCAATACTATTACTTGAATAATTTATAGGTCCTCTCTTCCTTAGGGAATTCAGAATATCAGCCTGGTCCATTGCTCACCTGATGATCAAAATTGATATATGGTGCAGATACATGAAAACTGAACAAGCAGCTAGAGGATAAAATTTCAACCTTTGAGATATGGATATATTTAAAAATTTGGCAAATTTCATGGGCACTGAAACAAATATATTAAGAAGTCCTGAAAAAGTAATTGTTAATGGAGAACTACAAGGGACAAATAGAATAATCTGGATAGATGAAGAGACATGATACCCTATTGTAAGCAATAATGATGGGAAAGGTGGTAGATAAGCAGGATATGATTACCGATATCATTGGGAATGAACATTAACAAAGAACAGTTAATTTTGTAGATCCATTTATACACTTTGATATAGAGATGTCATCAGGACTAAAGATACCAGAACATTGCACTCAAGTTTTCAATGTTTCGACAAGAGCACAAAATATTTTATTTCCATAGTTTACTTTCAATATTTATTTTATTAAACAATTTTTTAGAACTTCCATTTGTGTTCATAAAATTGATTACATTTTACAAAACATGTTTAGCGGAGAACAAATTTTGCAGAAATGATGACTTTTGTTAATTAGACCAGCCATATAGCAGACCCATAAGTGCTTAGAATCTCCAAGTATCTGTTGAAGAGAATGCATTCTTATAATTTGATAGTTAAACAAAAATATTATTCAACATCACAGGTGCCCAGTAGCGTTGAGTTGGGCATACCCTACGGAAAACACAGTCAAGTGTCATTAGACAAGCACTTGAGTGGAACTTGCAGGAAAAACAGAATGCCCTAAACAGACCTGGAGACGATGCCTTCTTGAGGAAGCGAAGGGTGCTCAACTATCCTGGGAGGCCAAAAAGAAAACAGCCAGAGACCGGGAAAAGTGGCGAACAAATGCTGAGGCCCTATGCTCCACAAGGAGCTGAGATGAATAAGTAAGTACAAATGCCCAGTCCCACTTCAACAAAGTTTGCTTCTAAAGTCCTTCAGGCACAGTGTAGCTGTGCTATTAACTGATTTCTCATCATTCAACAGGCTGTCACTTAAGAACTGCTGTAAGTCTCCTTTATACATCCAACTATTATAGATGCTACCAATGTCGGACTTTTCATTACATTTCTGCAAACTCCCAGCATGCAGACTTCCATGATCTGCTGAGGCATCAATGTCAGGAAGTGTTCCTGCTGTGGCTGAGTTCAGCTTCAGATACATTCTATGGTATTAGTTACTATTGTCATACAAATATGACACAGATAGAAATTTACAATAGTATTTCTATGCACCCAATGAAAACAAGACTAAATTATCTTGCATTTGGACATTTAGAAAGTAGCATCCTTGTCCAGTAGGGAATGATACTAAAAAACAATATCAAGAAGACCTACCCATGAAGACATTACAACTGAAACCCACTCACTATCCAGTATTCTAAGCACAAGCTAATGATACACCCCAAATTAATACAGCAATTAATGGTCTCAATTGAAGATAAGCAAAATAATATGAAAAAGCATCATCTAAACAGATTGATTGAAAGCAGCTTCCAAACAGAGTATGATCCAACAAATTATCCTATACAATCATGGATACAAAGCATACACAGACGAATCAACAATAGATGCAGTTACGAAGGTCATGTTACTTTTTTCATGTCAGGATGATCACCATTAAAATAAGCTTTTTATTATTGGTAAATTCTGTGTTTTCTATTTAAAAAAAAAAGTCATTCAGGCCGTAAGAAGGAAACAGAATCGATACAACAGTGATTATCATACTCGTTATTTGCCTTAGGATAGGACAAAACAGACTAAACAAACACAGAGCACTGCATAGACAGTGTAGAAATAAAACTGGTCAAACAATACAACACCATATACATAACTCTATGAGAACAAAGTGAGGCTTCATACAATAGTTGAGTTCATCATGAGAACTTATCTTGCTGTGTAAACAAATATTATAAGTGTTCCCAGGAAGAAGAAAAACTATTGACATTTGCTATTTCTTAAATCTTGAACCAATATATTGTTCATACATATTTTTTAAACTTATAAGGGATCGTATGTAGATATAGACTGAAATATCTATTTCTAACACAGCTCACCAGATACTGAGAAGAAAACTACAGAGTAAGGGGAATAAAGGGCACACATGGAGTACAAATATCATGATAGAAAGATAGAAACATGACGGCCAAGCTCTTAATGATCCAAAAATGATAATGAACAGATGGCGACAATACTTTAGTGAACTTCTCAACCTACAACAAGAGGACCAACCGAACACTCAAGAACACACAGTAAATGTAACTTCAGACGTAGAACCAAGCATAACACTATCAGAGATCAGAAATGCTGTAAATATGGCCCCACCTAATAAAACACCAGGCCCAGACAATATCCTGGCCGACCTAATCAAAGCAACTAAAGAGGTAGGAATCAGCTGGCTCCATAGACTATTCAACCAAGTCTGGATCACACAAGAAACACCAGAAGATTGGAGGAATGCTACAATTGTTCCCATCTGGAAGAAGAAAGGTAGCAAGAGGGACTGTACAAAGTATAGAGGCATAGCGCTACTGAGCCACACTGGGAAAATATTCTGCAAAATACTTGAGAAAAGGCTCCGCCACATCATCGAGCCACAGCTTAATGACTCCCAAATGGGATTCAGGAAGAACAAAAGCTGTACAGACCCAATATTCGCCCTCAGACAGTTAGTAGAAAGGACTATCGAATCCGACAAACATTTACACGTTGCATTTGTAGATCAGGAAAAAGCGTTCGACCGCGTAGATAGGCACAAGTTGTGGAAAATACTAACAACCTATGGGGTTAATGAACACCTAATCAACCTTTGCAAGAACATTTATACTGACAGCCAATGTACGATTAGAACAAATACAGGATCATCAGAAAAATTTCACGTAGGGTCAGGAGTAAGACAAGGTTGCGTACTATCCCGCTGCTATTCATCACGTACATTGACCACATTTGTAAAATAGCTAACACCAGTGAAGGAAACAACCTCGGAGAACTCTTAAATAAATTTCTTTTTGCAGATGATCAGGCAATCATATCAACAACAGAAGAACAGCTACAACAACACATCAACAGACTCCAGTTAGCATGTAACGAATACAACATGAGAATTAACATCGACAAAACAGAAGTAATGACATTCGCCAGAGAGGAAAACACTGCCAACATCTCCATCGATAATCACCTACTAAATCAAGTAAAAGATTTCACATACCTGGGAGCATTTTTTCAGCAAATGGAAGAATAACTAATGAAATTCAACACAGATGCAACAAAGCAAATCAAATGATAGGGCAAATGGCGCCAATTTTAAGATGCAAACACGTCACCATGAACACAAAAAGAGCAATGTTCAACACAATCTTTCTCCCACATTATGTTACCAGTGCCAAACCTGGACGCTGACAACAAACGATAGAAGAAAACTAGTCACAACAGAGATGAAGTGTCTACGCAGAATGCTGGGTGTAACAAGAAGAGACCGGTTGAGAAATGAAGACATCAGGAAAAAGTGGGTACAACATCAGTACTAGACTTCATCAAGAAACAACAAATTAAAT
Source organism: Arion vulgaris (assembly GCA_020796225.1). Taxonomy (NCBI): domain Eukaryota; kingdom Metazoa; phylum Mollusca; class Gastropoda; order Stylommatophora; family Arionidae; genus Arion; species Arion vulgaris. The sequence continues at coordinate 41,631,784 of CM036765.1, read as the reverse complement.
GGTTCGGTCACGTAAGCAGATTACCATCAGACAGTGCACCCCAAAGAACAATGCTGCTCCGATACAATGGGTACAAAGCAAAAGGCCGGCCACGCAAAGATGGACCTCAGAGATAACAGAGGCGACGAAAGAGACTATCTACGAAGCGCATACTAGGCCCGTTTTAGAAATCTCTTCCTGACCTGACGCTGTGAGGCATACACGATTCGAGAAAGAAAGAAAAAAGATTGAAGGTAAAAGAAGCAGAAGACTGGAGAGATGGCATATCATGATGGCTGATAAAGTAATGAACATCTGAAGTATTGATATGGTAAAGAGACAGATGGTTGTGCAATGAACTGATCAACATTATGTGGCAAAACACATGATGATGATCACAAGATATCAATGAATGTTTGGGGACACACCTCATTATACATGGAAAAAGTGACAGGAGAATGGGACCATGTTATAAATGTTCTAGTACATTAAAAAGACATCCTACGAGACCTGCATATCGAGGGATGATGAAATATTTTGACCACGTTAAATGTCAGAAGTATGGAGAGAACAGTAATGGAAGGCATGGTTCCTGGAGTAAGAGGCAGGGGATGACCAAGTTGAAGGTGGCAGCAGGACATCAAAGAAACCTTGAACATGGCGCTGGAGGAGGCATGAGAACGAAAGTTTGTCAAGCGGGATGTGATGAAAGCGACGATCCACAAGGGACATGCTGATACTTGAATACAGATTGTTCAATTGTAGATCCTGGAACTACAGTAGTTTGTTTACCACTTCTATACTTCCAGATGTGACTATCATTTATTTTTAATTCTTGTCATGCATACATGAGGCTTCCACAGGGACTTTCTAAGCTTTCCTGTCTTTGTGTTCAGTGTTCCATGTCAAAGATACTCAGTGCATTTCTTCACTCGTCCTAAATCTCTGTTCTTGGTCTTCCTGTACACATTTTATGCTCCAGTGATGGCCATTCTTGCATATAACACAATATTCATTCACATAACACACTCTAGTCATTTTCGCCATAACTGGTGATAATGCATATAGTTATGTTACATATATCAATGGTGAAATATCAAAACAAGAAGCAAAATACTTTGACAAAGTACCAAAAACATTGTTTTAAAAAAATACTTATATTTAGTATTTAGATATTTTGTTATATGGTTGTACTCTTATATTGTTATCAATACCTCATAAAACATATAGCTAAAAATAAAACTGACCCAATAAAATCACTGGTTTCCTTTTTGAAAAGGCCACGAATTAAAAGTTTATATATGATGCTTGTATTCCACTAAATTTTCTATAACATCCAAATGATTATGTTAACCCAACGGGACTGCAGAGCTGATATATCGGTTCAGAGTAATGTTCATGATGTCGCAAAACCGATATATCGGCTTTTGGATGTCTGTTCACGGAAACGAATGTATCTTCACAACCGCTTTACTGAAGTTAAAATAATCTTCAGAATCGGAAAGTACATATATGTAGGTACATTACTATCTCCATTTAACAAGATTTGAAAGAGGGAAAGCAGTGTATTATTGTATTCAAGTCGAGACTTTTGTTTTTAAACGTTAATTATTCCGACAATGTTTACAGTGTAATCTTGAGTACTGTTAGATCAAATTATAACTTGTGATAGTAACGAAGAAGATTTATTTGATGGTAATAATGACATTTGATTGTTTATGAAATGCAGGATCGATAGTTGTAAGTCTAATGTAATAATTACATCTAAAGAATGGGCGTTCCACATTTCATTTATTGACGTGTCTGCACTAAAAAGTGAATATTATAAAAACTACTGCACCTAGTTAGATGAAACTTGTAGAATATGTTCACAAATGGATTATCTTCATTTTACTGCTACTTCTGGAAACATCTATGAATATTAAGATGTAATACAAACCCGAGAGTAAAAATATTTTTATGATTTTTTTGTTTTTTCAAAATAGTCAGGCTACAATAATCTAATTTTCTCAAACGTATATCACCTGATGTAAAATATTATTATATTAATGTATTCCACATCCAATTAGCAACAATTTAATATATAATATGTCATACTTTAGAGAAACAGTACTAGAGTCATAAAGGTTTAAACTAATTGACATTGAATGTTAAATTTGAATCGCAAAATAAATGCGCCCAGAGGTCAAAATAATACAGAGCGAAAGGGTTAATGCCTAGCAAGATGAAAAAAATTGCAGAAACTTTTCATTAAAAAGCCTTGTTATTCTAATAGGTTCTCCAGTTTTCTTCAAATTAGTATGTAATAAGATATATATATATATATATGTTTATTTATTGATGAGTAGTTATGATTTGAAAAAAATAACCCATTGCATTTTTGCCTCCCTTAAATTAACTGCGTACAACTGAGGAAATAACTGCGCGTGGAAAGAATTAAAGTGTATTTGTCTTTAAAAAAGTGTCTAAAGGTAAAGGATTGACTTTATTGCACTTGATTTCCCCATATGGCTCCATCTCTATCGGCATAAGTGACATGCCATCTGCAGAGAGTGTTGCACAAAGCCCATAGAACCAGCAACAATCCAAGGAATCTTGTGAAAAATAGTGTATTCATCTAAAACTGCCTACAAATTTATACACTAAGAAGTAAAATTGATAGCCATTTTAATGTAATTTAGAATTTGACTAATTTATTTAATTGGTGGCTTATATAGAATCATTTATTAATTAGGAAAACATATGACCGCTACAGTTTACAAAGTAGATTGTAAAATGAGACTAAAGAAAGGTGTAAAGAGAGCTAATAACTCATGCAAAACAAATTGTTGGACAAACCACTAATTTAAATACCCTTGATCCTGTCGGAACAATAAGAGAGAATGCTGAACTAGAGAAACAGTGAAATATTTTTGTGAAATCAACCTGTTATGTCCATTTGCTTACATGAAGACTTAAAGCTCATTATTTTTCAACTCTTAAATGAACAGTATGGTAGATATGACTGCATAATATTTAATTATTGGATTCTCCGAAAGAGTTAATTCTAATTTTTCATATTTGTCACTCTTACATAACCAAAATATGACACAGCTCTAGACGCTCTACATAACCAAAACAAGGATCATACTTGGGTTGAATAAACGTGCCTCAGAGTAAAGAGGTATTAATTCCCTACATATAAAACAAACAAAAAGATGACTGCTTTGACCCATGAACATACCTTATTCCTGAACTAAGCCTAGGAGGCCGTAATGCAATAAAATCCTCCACAATTTTATGTGAAGGTTGCATGATATCAAGTCTTTGAATCAAAGCCTCACGGAAAGTCATACCACCTCCCATAGCTTTGACTGTACTGGAAAGAGAAGGTAACATGTAATATTAAACATATCTAAAATTAAATCCTTATAAACGTTTTAAACCTGCCTGTTAATATAGCCAAAAATGTAACACTTCAGTACTTTATTCTTAGCAAAGAAACAAAGATTTACTATATGATGAAGAGTGAACAACATTAAAGCGTACATTGTACTGCTCGAACTATGATGCAGAAATTCTGGCTAAACGTTATCCTTCATCCACAACATATACAAAAATGAAGCAGGAGACCCCAAAAAACTGGCACCTCTCGTCCACTTGTTCTTGCAATCCATTTTATCAATGCCATAGCTTCCTCATGTCATACTGGTGTATGTCTATGGCAACCTGCCAACTTCCTTTGCTAATAACACTGCTGCATTATCAGGTATACAACAGTGGATTCCTATCCATTGTATTGCCACTCTTGAAAAAATTCTGCATATTTGATGTAGTGCTGCTTGCAGTTCCTTCAAGATATTGTTTTCTTGAGTCTTCAGAGCAGTAAGTACTGACAGTGCATCTGTTAAAAATACTATACCTTCTTTACAAAAATTTTCAAGAAAATATATATAACTTCTGTGGCTGCATTCAGGGTCTCAGTCTCTGTAGTTGCTGGAGAACCTTCTTGTCACTATTGTCAGATTTCTATGTTCCATATTACTAAGTACTATGAGGGTTCCATCTCCTCCATTTTCAATTGCATACCCAACTGTACATACATGTGGGTGGGTCCATCTGCTTTTTGGAAAGTGTTCCTGTAAGTAATTGGTGACCAGCAATTTTCTACATTTCTCTGGTGGTTCCTACCTACCACTCCTGCGATGTTCACATTTTGCTATGGAAATTTATTATTGTTCCATGTTTTCCCTGTGTTGGTATAACAGAGTAGCATGTGTGCAGGGTACATTGAACCCACAGGGATCATTGTTTTCATCCTCCTCTTGGTTGTTTCTGCAAATTTGGTTCATTTTAATCTGCCCCTTCCTAGGTGACCCATTCTGTGGTACACTGGGTGGTCTTCTAGTCTCTTGAACTTTTCTGCTTGTATTAGTGTTCTGCTTTCCTATATTCTCCATTGGCTGTAGGCTTATTTTTCCTGTTTGAGTCTTCCATGTCATGCACTGGTCGAAGGTAACTCCTAGGTTTTGGGTCTATACACCTTCAAAATTAATGTGTGTAATATCCAAAGTTATACGTATTTAAACTTGCTCAGTAGTAGAAGACTAAGATGGATAGGGCATGTGAGAAGAATGGACAATAGTCGCATACCACAACAAGTGTTGTTCTTTGAACTTTCAGAAAGGAAGAGGTTACGGGGCAGACCACTGCTCAGATATGGGGATGTCTGCAAGGCATCAGTGAAGAACTTTTCTATCAGTCCCAACAAATGGGAAAGGCTGGCTGATGACCGAGTTGTGCGGGGAGCGACATTGCGCAACGGTGCAGTCTTTTGAAAAGAAGCTTGGGGATGAGCATAGGGGCAAGAGAGGCAACTGCACTCAAAAGTTGTCACAGTAAAACACTTGTCTATTGACCATCTGTAAGGACAAAAAAGGCCATATATGCCTTAAAATACTTATTCTTTTTTCGATAAAAAGAACCATGTACAAATATATATAACAGGTGTATTAGAAATAGACTAGCATTTTTGGCAGGAATGTATACAGACTTATATTATTGGATATATTTCTCTCACCATGCTGCTACTTGGGGCCCTACACCACAAAACTCAGCTAATTCATCTATTGCCTCATCCACACAAACTGTAGAATCCACATCAAAACAAACTGCATCTGCTTCTCTCCAGAGTCGCTGAGCCTGTTCTTTTGTTGACATGCTGCTAATTCTGTGTTGGAAATATTGTGAAACAACATTCAGTCTATGGATTAATGATAATTATCAAATTTATAGTGATCTAATAAAACTATTATTTCAAGCTTCACAATTTCTCAATTTACTTTTGTTTAAAACTAATTTTAATATAATAAAACATACTTCAATTTAATATTAACCAAAGACATTAACAAATATTCTCCCAATATAAAATAACACTATAATTAATGGTATCAAAAATTGGTTAGTTTCTAAATATGTCAAAGTTCTCTTCAACAAAATAACTAAAAAATTAACGTTAGACGCTACATTGAAAAAAACACTCACTTGTTTACTCATTAAAAATAAAATAAATCTTCACTGATTCTAAAATTGAAAAGCCATACAGTAATATAAAGTGACAATATGTAGTTGACAATATGTAGTTGACAATCATGCATATTCATTCTGAAATATGCAACACAATTAAGCAATAGAAAGCTTAACATACATATACTGAAAACAACACACACACATCATATATATATATATGATGGCATATTAATTATTAGTTGGAGATGCTGAGCTTACTTCTTCTTCTCTTCCACCATTTACTTCTTTCTAGAAGTGTTGGGGGTGAAACGTAGTGATCTTGTGTGTGCTTTTTTAAGGCACTTTGTAAGCTGATATTCATGTTCGTAAGGCTGTTCTTGATGCCGCGCTCCATCTTTTGCGTGGTCTTCCTCTTGCCTTGTACTCATTATACCTTTTCTGTGTGGCTCTCTGTGGTAGGCGATACCAGGGCATTCTGTCAGGTGTCCAAACCATTTAATATGTTGTTCTTTTATGAATTGCATAACTGGTTTCACATCCAGTCTCCTTCGATTTCTTCATTTCTAATTTTGTCTCTTATTGTCACACCTGCAGCTCTACTAAGACACCTGCAGTTCTACTAAGACACCTCATCTCTGTCGTTATGATTTTCCGCTGAGCTTACTACTCTTTAGAAGTTCAGAATTAAAGTCAGGAAGTTAAACCTGCCAAGAATTGGGTGATGGTGTTGTTGATTCTCATCTAAGGGAAGGGTTAGGGGAATATGTCATGTCAATAGGCGTAGATATTGCTGCCCAGCTGTAAATTGTTGCACAATGAACCTACCAGCACAAGAAATGCAATGTTCAGAAATCTGCAAGTGTTTACAAGTGTTTAGTAACTACTGAAAACTATTTGCTATTATTGTTATTACATGTTATTTATCTCTGTATTTGGATGCATAATGTCTCTGTACAATAAACAGGTACAATTGTTCATCTGTTCAGCCATTTATCTTGAAAATTATTTATGAATATATGCTTGTCTACATACTGGTGGGGGTGTTTATTTGAATCAATCTTGGTCACATTGAACGTCTCAGTGGTTTGGAGAGAACAGTAATGGGTGCTTGGTTCCGGAAGACTAGGCATGAAACGATTAAAAGTGGTAGCAATAAGCAACTAAATAAACCTTGAACCTGATGTCGGTGGAGGAACTTGCTAGATACAGAGTTTCAAATGGGCTGTGATCGAGTAATGTCCTGCATAGGACATGATACATCAGTGTGTCATAGTTTTCATTTGAGAGTTATTTTAATGCATGAGATATGTAGCCTGTGTATCTCATGACAATCCTAATCTCATTTATTGATACATTAATCTAACAAATTATTCAGTACAACAGTTTATGCTAGGAAATCATGAGTTTTCCCAAATTTAAACTTAGTATTTGCAAATATAAAAAGCACAGAATTACCAAAATGTAATACAACATACTCTGCACAGTTAACTTTTAGTTACAATGAAGCTGTTGGATATGTATTTATAAAACATGCATTACAAATAAAGACGCAACACCAGCAATATGCAAGCACTAATATGACAGAACATAATTATATGATCACTATAACATATTGAGAACTTTATATTTTCAGTCTAACTGGAGCATGAGGCAATAACTGCAACTGAAATCTTTTGCAGGAAGATAACGAAAAAATGCACATGTCTGTACAGTGATGAAGTATTGTAACAATATGTTTACAGGGTTATTAATCTTTAAAATGATCTTGTAAACTCTGGACTGACAAATAGGTGCTATCTTCTCCATTACATGTTGAAGGGTATGTATGCTGTTGGTTCCTGTGGACAGCTGGTTAAACACACTCCTCACGAGGCTTGTAGATTCCTGGTCCTATTTGAACATATTCCAAAACTGCCAAATTGTGGTATAGATCACCCTTAATTGCATTAAATGTTATAATGTTGCTATTCACAAGTAGACCATAAAAAATTGTCTTTTATGAAACATATTACAGAGTGCAGTTGTCCATTCTTTCCTTCATAATATGAAGTCATTGGGTTCAATATATAAGAATGAATTGGTTTAACTAAAAGGTTTTGTTCTTATTAATTATTTGAATTAATGAAATCAAGCTTAAGAGCTAATATAAGCTAAAGGTGTTTTCTCTCTTAGAAAATGGTAAAGAGCAACAATGAAATACATCATATTTTGCAAACCAATTAACACAGACCCACACCGAATATCTAATATAATGATGACTTAGCTTAATAAAATATTTTTACCAAACTCGTTTTCTTCCATGATCTGACAGATGCAAAAATAAATAAATTAAATTAGTCTTTAAAAAAGTATGTGTGAATTTCCAATAATATTCTTGATTTTTCAAGCATGTGTTTGGCAGCTAAGGAGGCTTTTAATTTGTATGTGTTCCCTTTACCAACCACTTCCTAACGGCTCTTTGTGATCTGCATGAAAGCCAGAGAGCATGAGTACATTATGCTCTCGTCGGGCATCTACAGCCTATAGGTCAGGTACATATGTATTTCGGCTGTGCAGGATTTTCGGGACTGACTCTTTTGCCTGTGATAGACTCCTCAATGTCTATGGGGCACCATTCATCCACTTGGGCATTGATTTGCACTTGAGCTAACATGACTTCCATTCAATCACTTTTAGTAACTTATATATAATCTCAGCCAAAGAGAAAATGCATGCAATGATAAAATACTTGTGCTGGGGTTGGAGAGGGCACATACTCAGAAGCGATCCAAAGACCACCACAAGAAATATTATGCAGTTGAATCCAAAAAGAGGATTAAAGTAAGACAGACCAAACACAACATAGTGGAGAACAGTAGATGTGGAGATAAACACTCTCAAACTTGGGGCACCAAACAAAAGATGGTCATGAACCAAGTACAGTGGAGAGATTTTGTTCTTGCCCTACATAATGCCACCAAGCGATGTGTCAGCCACTGACTACTTACTTGATTTGTGTCCAAGGAAAAGAAGTCAAGAATATATGGCAGCCCTGAACAAATAGTCATCATTCCTATTCATTAAAATTAAATTTGGCCCATGACTTTCTTTGTTTTCAAAGTTTTGTTTCATTTCTATCTAAATAAACATTATGCATTTTCCCCTGACTATTTCATTCCTGGTCTTTCTGTACTGCAATATTAGTTCCCAATGTATGATTTTCTTCATTTCTTTCTCTGACAACTGTTTGTGTTCTAATTATTCTGCATATCTTCTATTCAACAGTCTGCATTTCCTTTAGGCTCCTGGAAAAATTGATTTGTTTGCGACAGTAACACCTTCTCTGTATCATCATCTTCCAACCTACCCACATTTTATCAATTGTCACATTTGTTCTTTTATAATTTCATCTTAGCAAGGACATCTGCTATGGTGATTTACATTCAAGATGAATCTCTAGTTTTTAAATTCTTATGATCCCTTTCTCTCAGTTAAATTACTCTGTTCTTTTATATGCCCAATCCCCTGTAGTAAATGCTAGGTCTTGATAATGTATTACTACATTCCATGAGTAAAACAAAAGTCTGATTAGAATTCAACCTGATTAACTAGCTAGAAATTGTTAGTAAAAAAAAGTGTGATTTGAAAGTGTGCTTAGAATTCAATCGGGTCAACTAATTAGAAATTGGTATCAATTTCCCAGTCATACACTTCTCATCTGGCATCTGTCTCTTTCTTCAGAGATAGTTGAAGACCCAACTATGGTAAAAATTGTGTTCAAGTACTTTAGATGCAACCAGCCAACTTCATGAGTTTCTCTGCATGCAACATATGCATTGTCATATTTAGGTCATGTTCTTAGATCAGACGAAAAGAGACTAAATCGACAAGTCCTTATGTGGTCACCAGTAGGGAAAAGAAAACGTGGAAGACCAAAGACCACTCTTCGAAGAACCATCCAACAAGAAAGTAAACTATTGGGATGTAAAACCATACAAGATCTCCAACTGCTAGCAACGAACCACATCACACGGAGATCTAAATCCTCTGCCTATGTGCCGCACTTACTAAACTAACTAACAAACTATATTGAGTGCTTCTGACCTACTATATCTGCTCTAACTACTTCTTCATGTCCTCTTATTTCTATTTTTATATCTTTGATAAGTCATCATCATCACGGTGCGTATCCTTTATAGGACGTTGCTCTCTTTGCAGAGCATCTGAAATTTACTCTGTCTCTAGACAGTTCACCCATTTCGTCAATAGTTTTATTCATTCTTTCTTTAATATCTTGTAGCCATCTTCTTCTTCTTCGTCTGTCTCTGCGTCCTGGGACCCAGCCCTTTTGGCAGGTAGAGTTAAAATTAGAGTCAGTATGCTTCGGTATGTTGAATTGTTCTGTTCTCATTTTCATACACTTTTATTTCACATAAGTAGACTTTTGTTCAGAAAGATTCCCTAGACTCGGATTATGTTACTTTTTTTCAGCAGTCTTCTTGTGCTTTTCAGTTTATTGTCATGACTCTTTCTGCATTCTACTGGAAGCTTTTGTAATGATTATTTATGTCTTGGTATTTTGCCAGTGTTATTGTTCCTTGCTTCAATTCTCCTGCAGATGAAACAAGGCAACTACCAGTAGCTCTGTATGACTTGGGCCTGATATTTCTGGTGCTGGTAGATTCATTGTACAACAATTTACAGCTGGGCAGCAATATCTATGTCTATTTGCATGACTTATTCCCTTAACCCTTCCCTTAAGTGGGAAAACAACATCATCACCTAATTTTTGGAAGGTTTAACTTCCTGACTTCATTTTACTAGGGAGGATTTCTCACTACCTACTCTACTTTTTTTTTGCAGCTCACACAGAAGTATGTTCAGTTTTCTTTCCACTGTTGTTTCACTAGGCCAATGAGTTTGTCACAGCATATCATATTCGGGTCAGTTTTGAGCTATATGCTCTGCAGTCTGATGTGCCTGTCCACATGGCTGAATTGCCAATCTTAAATTTCGTATACATGTAGTGCGAAGTCAAGTGTGTCCAATTTTAAGATGCAGAATGGCAACCTGTTCTAATCTAGTCTTATTATGGTAATTGTGCTGTGTTAGTATTGGTGACTTTCTGATTAATTTAATCATCCTTTTCTGTTGCTGATAGGTAACTAGTATATCTGGCTGCTCTCCTGCAGCACCTTCCTTGACCAGTTGGTGCGCTGTCTCATTTCCTGGTACTTCATAGCAAGAAGAATCTACTGCAAGACTACCTTGCTCTTGCACTGGTTGTATAGTTTGGAAAGTAGGGCCTACAGACCTGACAATTTTCTGGACTAAAGTACTTGGAGTGCTGATTTTCCTTAGTAAAAATGACAGGTTGTGGATCAAGCTTTGTGTTTCAACAGTTTCTCAGTTGCCATCTTAATTGCCTGGATTTCTGCATCATAGTTATGACATAATTTTCCTGTTGGTACTTTGATCGCACTACTAACATTATTTATGTAATCTATGTACGCTCCTGCTACTCCATTCTTTCCAATATTTTTGCTTACACACCAGTGTATACCTGGACCTAGAGATCTTTTGTGTATTATTAATTAAGGAATCTGAGAATGACTCACATATTGCATGCTGTTCTGTTTATTCTTGTCGAATATTCCTTTGCACTCTGTCGGGATATATACTTGAAGCCCAGTCGTCTCCAACTTGTTTGTTCTGGCACAAACTTTAGGGTTATGTCAACTTTTGGTTTGGTCTGAGGTTTGTTTATGGAGTGATACTGAAGCCATTTGGTCTTGTGAACTAACCTGCGTCTTTTCAGTCATCCCAGATTTTTTAATATATCTTCCATGGGAAGTGAATCATGGATAATTATGTGTTGTAAAAAATCCCTCAAGGCCATGGAGAAGTGATGAAGAATAGTTAGAATATTAATACAATAATGTGAAACGCTAAAATGATATATGAAGTGTTGAGTTAGGTCAATAGACAATGATGCAAGCTTAGCAAGCCTGCTGCATGATCATGAAGAGACTATCAAAATGAGTCATTGTGAACCATTGTATTAAGGAAATGGTAACAAAATATTATTTTATGGAGCATATCAATGGTGACATCATGCGACAGAAGAAAATCAACACCATGACACGGGGCTGGGAAATCAAGTCAACAAAACTCAACCCTGGCAACTGGTTAACAGCAGAACTATAGACGTAAACAGTTATTGAATTGGCTTTACTAGGGCTTGATGATCACCTACGCCAGCTGACAAGAGATAGTTACTCAGAAAATAAAAAATTGGAATAAAACACTATAGTATAGGCTATAGTAGTATAATATGAACTATACTACATCCATATCTGTAAAAAAGAAAATGCTGCATTTAACAACGTAGCCTACTACTGTGATTGTCTTAATGTACATATAATTATATTTTATATTATTTATATCATCATACACGTTTCCACGTTTCTGGACCATAACACAAAAAACAAGAACGAAAATCTAGTCCTTCGAAACTAAAACTACAGAAGGATCCTACGAATACCATGGAAAGAAAAAAGAAACACTGATGCCCCGAAAGAACTAAATGTTAAAGAGAATTGGCTGATAAACAACATACTATACAGAAAATTAGATACTTTGGCCACATCAAGCGTCAGGATGGCCTGGAAAGAACAGTATTAGAGGGCAGGGTCCCAGGACGCAGAGGCAGCCCAAGAAGAAGATGGCTACAAGATATTAAAGAAACCATGAATATGACCATCGACAAGTGGGTGAACTGGCAAGAGACAGAGTGAATTTCAGATGCGCTGCAAAGAGAGCAACGTCCTATAAAGGATACGCACCTTGATGATGATGTGCTTTTTAGTGGTGTTCTCATAAGGGTTAGTTCTCATAAATACTATTCCACTCTTTTAGTTATGTAAGTATTCAGTATCATGAATATTTGTAAGCTAGAAAAGTGAAAGTCTACCGTACATGATGATACTAAACTTTACTTTTGTTTATTATCAAAATCAAATCAATGATCGATACCTCCCCTGGTCGTTATAGCATAGGCCGGCTCAATAGTCCTTGAAGTGTACACACACTGACTCAGTCACTGTCACCCTAGGGGCTATTGATACACATTCACATAATAATATACTTAACTTACATTACTTTACATTAACTTAAATATACTTATACTATACTGAGTATACTCATATATACAGCAACAGTTGTTTTGTTTGTAACATTAACGGAAGCAATATAACTTTATTATATTATTTATACATACGGTCTTTATTTTATATAGTACACACACACGATCTTACCGATCTATTAATATTAATCTTATATGACAATGACTGAGTGAGAATCAGAATGAATGACATGACGGAGACGGGGACCCGGACCAGTGTGAGTGTCAGTGTGTGCAGTTCACGTTTCTTATTTCTTGTCGATATCATTCACGCGATCATAGCTCATGCAATATTTTAAAGCTACTCAACGGTAAATTACTTACTGTTTTAGCAGGACGACATTAAAAATTAAATATATATACAAGCGCAGCATAACAGTCAGTACATATCAGCAAATACTTACTACTGAAAATTTGAGTTGCGCCAGCTTATTCAAGGGAACAGCCGTTTTTTTCCCTCTTTTAATTGCCAACGCTGAAATGTCAATTGTCGCTAGATGGTACCTAGGACGTCGTTATGTATAGTCGGTTTCAAAGCAAAATAGTTTAGTCGACAGATAGAACATCATTACTGCACATCGAACCCATAAGTTCATATATAAGTGCTTTATTTCTTCCCAGGACACCCACCACCGTGTGGCGGACGCGAGTTCTTTGTTGGTTTACAATTTATTTTGGCGAGGATTGCAGCATATAGCTCTTGTTTATATCTCGTTTAATTTGATAATCTGGCATTCTTTTCAAAGTTGCAAGCAGAGCGGAAATAAAGAAAGCTATTCTTCAACTTGTTCCCCTGATCCAATACTTCTGTATGGCTGCGAATTATGGACAATGAATAAGCAATCAATACGATCATTGGAAGCCACAGAGATGTGGTTTTAAGGAAGAATGCTGAAAATTCTATGTTCAGTGAAGAAAACAAATGAGGAGATTTTAAATCAGGCCTGCACACAAATAAACCTTATCAAAAGAATAAGGGGGTCAAAGGCGCAAGGAAAGAACGGCGCGCCAGATTAGTGAACTGGCACTAATTCCCTGCCCTCACCTCCACGTGGTGACCCTGGTAACAGACGGTAGTTCTGCTCTAGCTAAGAGGGCAGGTACCGTAGGAGAGCTACTCTGGGGCAAGTAGAGATGCAAAGGTAGTCACGCTAGATGGGATCCGCTCGCAATACAGACGAGCGAACTCCCAGAGTGACTATTAATGCTCGCCTCTCCCGGTCGATGGAAAAAGCTGGAAAGATGAACACGGAACCACGTGGGGCGAAACTCGGAGCCTGCGCATGCTCTCTCTTCGGCCTTCTCTCTTGAGCCGATGAGTATGCTGGGTGTCGAGTCGAACCGCACGTTGGTTCACATAGGTCAAAGCTCTGGCCCCCATCACAGAGATGGAGGCACGACTCAAAGCCATCGAAGAGACGTTGACCCACGTGTGGCGAAATTCGAGCCCGGCATGCTCGCTCTTGAGCCATCTCTTGAGCCGATGAGTATGCTGGGAGTCGAGTTGAGTTACATGTGGGTCCTCATGGGGCGAAATTCGATTTTTGCCCTCCAGAGTCGGTCAGCCCAGAAAAATGTGAGCACAGAGGAATTGACGGAAATGGTGAGGTAGGCACCAAGTCAGAACGAGCACGCATGCGGACGTTGCAAGTTTGGGCTCACATGGGGCGAAACCCGTGACCCCATCTCAGGGGTGGGGGACCGGGTTGAGTCACAGGCGGGGACAGCCCAGGCAAATGTAAGCACGATACGGAAGGCACGGAAAATGTGAGCACGGCAAAAACAGATGGTGACCAGGCACCAGAGCAGAACTAGCACGCACGCTGGCGAAGCCATAGTAGACCCACCGAGGGGCAGGTGAGCATGGCAAGGCACAGCAAGCGCGGAAAACGAGGCAGGCACTGCAGGGACGAGAATGGTTGGCAAGAGGGTGTGCGTCCCACCCAAATGAGCAGAACAACTGGAAAGCCCAGCAGAGGCAAAGACAGTGCAAGTGCGGCAAGCATTGTAGGCAAGAGGGTGTGTGCCCCACCCAAATGTGCAGAACAACTGAAAAGCCCAGCAGAGGTAAAGCCAGTGTGCGTTTCCGCTCGTAGGGAACTACTGCTGCCTTGTGGTTTGATTGGGGACAATCAAAGGCTAGTGGAGCAAACCGTACACAAAACTGGACAGGCGGCAAACCAAGGTGTTCATTAAAACGACCGGTTTTGCTGGGCAGATAGCGCTCATAAGCCCGGGAGGGCAGGCCGTCTAAGGGTTGCTGCCCTAAAAGAAAATGGCAACCTGCTGCCATGTGGGTTTTGGCTGGGACAGTAAAAGGCTAACGGAGAGCGAACCCAGTAAACGCTGGTTGAAATCGAACACACCACCCAAGGATAAGCACCTGAGCTCCAATAGGTACTGAAGGATGTGCACGTACATCTCGTTCTGATGTTTGGCTGTTTATATATCACAATAGAATGATAAAAAGGGCTTAAGAACGATCGCGAGAGAGAGAGAGAAAAGAATAAGAACCCGACAATCAAGGTTCTTCGGGCATATAATACGAAGAGAAGGTTTCGAACATTTGGTGAAAAAGTCAGGAAAGGAGAGTTCGTGGAAGACAGAGGGAGAAGTTGTTGGATGGCCTGACATCATGGTTCGACACAAGATCGAAGTCAGAACTGATTACATGCACCAAGCAGAGAAAGTTGTGGAGAGACATGATCTCCTACGCCGGCAGGCATGGCTCTTGATTGATTGATTCTTCAACTACGAAATGGTAATACTAGAGGCCCAGATGGTATACCCGCAGAGGCCACAAAGGCAAATGCTGACATCTCAACAGACCTGCTACATGGCTTGCAATGAAAATTTGGGAGAGGAAGAAATACCAACAGACTGGAGAGACTGCTTTATAGTCAAACTACAAAAAAAGGTGATCTCCAAGAATGCTCTAACTGTAGAGGAATAATGTTCCTGTCTGTAAGAGGTGAAATATTAAGCCGAATCATACTAGGGAGACTCAAGAAAGCTACAGATGCAGTACTAAGGAATGAACAGTCAGGATTTAGGCAAACCAGATTATGCACGGATCAAATATAGACGCTACGTATCATAGTGAAGCAGAGCATCGAGTGGAACTCATCCCTCTTTATCAACTTTGTAGATTATGAAACGGCATTTGATAGCCTAGAGTCTCCCTAGACAAAGAAACACGATGGAAACTGTTATGGCATTATGGCGTCCTCCAGAAGCTAACCAACCTAATGAAGAAAATGTATGAGGAGACAATGGGCAGAGTACTGCATTTAGGAAAACTGACAGATGCCTTTGAAATAAAGACTGGTGTGCGACACGGCTGCCTTCTATCATCCTTCCTTTTCCTGCTGGATATTGACTGGATAATGAGATCAACAAAAGCCAAGGGGAGAAATGGAATACAGTGGACCATGATGAGTCAATTGAATAATTTAGATTTTGCAGACGATATAGCCATAAACTCTCACAGCCATCAGCAGATGCAAAAGAAAACAACTAAACTAGAAGCAATCACACAACTGGGTCTGACTATTGATGGGAGAAAAACAAAGATCATGAGATTAAATGCTAATTCCAGAGACCCGGTCATATTGAGAAGGGCACCATTAAAAGAGTAACACATTTACATATCTGCGAAGTGTTATTATCTTCCTTCAAGGTGGCACAGATGAAGATGTAAGGAACAGAAGATGGAACAAGATATAAGGAGCAGAAGATGGCGATGGATAGGACACTCGTCGAGGAAACCCCACGATAGCATCACGAGACAGGCTCTCTGATGGAGTCTTCAGGGCAATAGAGGTAAGGGAAGACACAGGAACACCTGAAGACGGGAGTTCGAGACGAAATGCAAGAAAAGGGGGAAGAGGAGAGTAGAGAGATCTGGAAAAGATGGCATTGGATAGGCAGGCTTGGAAGGCCTTGGTTGTGGACCTATGCCTTCCTAGGGGCGAAGGGTGAATAAGAAGGAATTTATCGTCTAACTGTATATGTGATGTATGGTGTATAGAAAGTCATAATTTGTTCGATTCTTCTATTCTTTTGTATTCTTTGTTTGATAAATGCCTTTTGTTAGAAACGTCGCTGTATACAAAGAAAAAACATAACAAATGAGGAGCTTTTGAAACGAACAGACTGTGCTTCCTTGGAGACCATCATTAAGAGACGAAGATGGAGGTGGTTTGGACATGTATGTCGTATGCCAGTGAGGGCATTGGCTAGGACAGCTCTCAGATGGACAGCAGATGGGAAGAGAAGGCATGGACGTCCAAAGGAAACATGATGAAGAACGGTGGAGAGGGAGTTGAAGAAGTATGGTCTGACGTGGGAGACGGTTGGTAGAAAGGCAGCAGAATGGCAACAGTGGAGGTGTCTTGTGAAAGCCTTATGTGACAATCGGACACGAAGAGGATATAGATAGAAATGTCACCCGTATACTGTTTTTATACTTTATAAAACTACATTACTTTGTTTTTAAGAATAATTTCCAAATCATGTCAATTGATTAGAAAGTTAATCTGTGCCGTTAAAAAAAACAGTGAAGACCAGAACATTTATCTGAGTAGAAAGAGAACTAAGAGTATGCTAACTGAGAAAACTGTCTCAGAAACTGAAATATTTTATTCGTAAATGCCCCAATGGTTTCGAGAGAGCAATATTCGATGCATTGTTAATGGAAGACGGGGCAGAGGACGACCAAGACGATGGTGCAACAGGACAATTTAAAAAAAAACACGTTGAATATCACTGTTGGAGAAGGCGGGAAACGGCGGGATATATTATAGATCGAGAGTCTTTCAAGCTAATTGTACTTGATACATTACATGAAGAATGTTGTACTTGATACATTACATGAAGAATGTTGTACTTGATACATTACATGAAGAATGTTGTACTTGATACATTACATGAAGAATGTTGTACTTGATACATTACATGAAGAATGTTGTACCAGATACATTACATGAAGAATGTTGTACCAGATACATTACATGAAGAATGTTGTACGAGATACATTACATGAAGAACTTATAACTATACAGATGAAAAATTCATACATCAGGTATCGATATATTTTATGCAATTTTATAACACTTAATATGGTTTCAGAAAACTTGACAAAAAGAAAACAGAAAAAAATCGACTCCATTATCGTTTTGGTCTTTGGGTAGTTGGTTAACAAAACCGAACTCATGAGACCAAGGACGGACTCACAGGACAATGTTATTTAGCAGCAGTAAAATGTATGTATTTTGATAGTTTGCTGACTCATTTTATTGAGTGCTTGCTTATCCATACTCTCAAATGTTGCTGTTCTTGTTAAACGTCACATATCTTTCAAATTGCCTACACGGTATGAATAGTTGCTCCTACACGGTATGAATAGTTGCTCCATTGTTTGTTATTACGTGTTTGGCCATTCTACATAGTTTTACTGCAGTCTCCATCTTTATTGATATTATTGCTCCATTGTTTGAACGTTATCAATATGCGATTGTCTAGCAACTGTCGTTCTCTCCCCCTCCCGCCCACCTCCTAAACAACAACTCAGGAGCTTAACTGTCTATATATCCTAACTGTAGACCTGATTGATTCTCCTTCGTCAGCTCTTTCATAACCGAGAGCTCCTGGTGTTTTTGTTTATCTTTTGAGCCTTTATTTAGCCATTTTTAAACGTATATTTGTGATATAGTCTGATGAAGGTTTATATCCAAATCATCCACTGTATCATTCGCAAGTATAGGTTGGTGATGTCACTTTAGCAAGTATAGGTTGGTGATGTCACTTTAGCAAGTATAGGTTGGTGATGTCACTTTAGCAAGTATAGGTTGGTGATGTCACTTTAGCAAGTATAGGTTGGTAATGTCACTTTAGCAAGTATAGGTTGGTAATGTCACTTTAGCAAGTATAGGTTGGTAATGTCACTTTAGCGGGTGTTAAATAAATGTTATTTCCATTGTTTATTCTCTCACTTCTCCTCAGTAATAAACTTCCAATTTTATTTTATTTTTAAAGGTACGTTTTGAAAAGAGCTGAATTTCCTCCAAGTTTCTTAGTTATGTTGCTCGACGGCTTTGTGTCGTGACATATTATGTTTTTCATGGCTTATGCTTCTACTACAAGTTTTATTATCGATATAGCTAGGGAAGACTACAGTAAAACTGTGTAACAATGACGAAACACGTACAAACAAAGTACTGTAGTTTTACAAAATACAAAAACAATAACAATGCACAGCAACGTTTCGACCAAAAGGCCTTTATCAAGCAAAAAGCCGCCCAGTGTTACCGGGCCCAAATTTTGGGTGTAAAAAATGGAACCACTGTTACTTGCCACGCATGTCGTAAGAGGCGATTAAGGTTTGGCTGAAATCGGATGCACATGTCCTAAACGTGTAGAAATATATGCGTTTAGGGCCTACCAAACCAATGTGCAACGTATACACGTTCTTGGCAGGGATCAAACATATCACAAAGAGTGATTAAAATTGGTCGTAAAGAACGAACGCAAAGAAGAAGAAGCAAAGAGCTTATCCTTTACTGGATAAAGGCCTTTTGGTCGAAACGTTGCTGTGTATTGTTTTTGTATTTGGTAAAACGACAGTACTTTGTTTTTACGTGTTTCGCCATTGCTACATAGTTTTACGATGTAAGACCATATGTGCATTTATTAATCCTTTCTCTTGTTTCAGCTTCTTAATTTTTATTAACATATTTTGCGCATATTTTATTCTTTAATTCGCCAAAATTTTACACTTGGACATTGTTTAAAAAAAAATATTCCTTACCGTTCCATACTTTTATTCAGAGCTTTCAGTGAAACCTATTTTTCGTTTTGGATCTACTGTATCCGACCTACTATGTTTCAACTTGTCAATGTTCAATTCAGCTACCTTATGTATTAACTTTCTTTCTAAATCGTTTTCAATGTGAGGTGGTAGTTGGGAGTATTCTGTAAAGTGTAGACTGAATAATAAAAGCATCATGTTCGTGCTGTCATCTCGTAGTGTACAAGTTGATGTTTGTTTTATTTTACTGACTAAAGAAAATACAATTAAAGGGTTTTAAAGCCGAAGGATTGACTTCATTGCACCGGGTTTTACCCCATATGGCTCGGTCCATCTCCGCAGAAATGGCACGCCGAGATTATTGCACAAAGCACGAACTCCGTAGCTCCGGCAACAATCCTAAGGGTCTCTGGAAAAGGCTGCACACGTGAACAGAAGGCCGCGGTCCGGATTCGAACCCACGACCTTCGACTCGCCAGGCAAGGGCTTAACCACTCAGCCACAGAGACACCCAACATAAAATTATGATAATACAGGTGTTTGAACCCGAGTTATCAGGATTGAGAAGAAAGTGTCATACTGCTTGTATTTTCAGTCGTTAAGTTACTAAATAACACAATCTACAATACAGTTGATCCAACTTCACGAACATTAAGCTTCACCCACACGACAAGGACAAGAGAGAATTGTCTACAATACAGTTGACCCAACTTCACGAACATTAAGCTTCACCCACACGACAAGGACAAGAGAGAATTGTCTACAATATAGTTGACCCAACTTCACGAACATTAAGCTTCACCCACACGACAAGGACAAGAGAGAATTGTCTACAATACAGTTGCCCAACTTCACGAACATTAAGCTTCACCCACACGACAAGGACAAGAGAGAATTGTCTACAATACAGTTGACCCAACTTCACGAACATTAAGCTTCACCCACACGACAAGGACAAGAGAGAATTGTCTACAATACAGTTGACCCAACTTCACGAACATTAAGCTTCACCCACACGACAAGGACAAGAGAGAATTGTCTACAATATAGTTGACCCAACTTCACGAACATTAAGCTTCACCCACACGACAAGGACAAGAGAGAATTGTCTACAATACAGTTGACCCAACTTCACGAACATTAAGCTTCACCCACACGACAAGGACAAGAGAGAATTGTCTACAATACTGTAACTCGTAGCCTCCGATAAAATAAGGCCGACGGGTTATGTGCCAGGTGCCACAAGTAACCAGACAAATGCGGACAAGACATTGCAAACAAGACAATTACGCACATATACAATATTGCGCACATGAAAATTTCACAGAGAACTGAACACAGGAATAATAAATTTAATGTTTGTAGAAACGGTGACTCTATATCAGACTTTATCTTGTGTTCATTTGATATACAGGGTGTTCAAGATTAAAGCAGCCCCATTGACAAATCGAAAGTTGCCAGATAATCTATCGCGTTATGTTTATGTACTATTTAAACCGGTTCTGACTAGCTTGTTTTACGTCACATTTGTTCATCGCCCTTCCCGCACTACAATTACATACCGTCACATAACCTTGACCTATACTACGTCATAACTGAACCTTCTCATTTTCATACATATATGCCAGATTGACTCCATTCACAGGCTGCTATTATCTTGAACACCCTGTATAATTCAACTCAGTACCTTTCCTCCTGCCCTGGTCAACATTTGTTACTTTCGTTAGAGGCATTATTTGATAGCGACGAGAAATTAATAGCTTTGGTAGAATGGTTGTTGTAACTAACATACTTTTGATAAGGGAGTTGGATCTTGTAACTATTAACAAATGGTCATCTGGGGACCGAGAGAGAGAGAGAGAGAGAGAGAGAGAGAGAGAAATGGTCATCTGTAGGGTGGTCCAGAAAATATATTCTCCAACAAAACTATTCGCATAGAATTGTATTCGTATGTAGTTGTTGCAAGGGCAGAGTCTAGTTCAGATACAGAACCAGGTAGTTAATGAGTAGAATCAGATTATTGTGTGAGCATATTTATGTCATATTTAAGATTTTTAATGTTATTTGCCTATTTACCATGCTTCATTTCATTTCAGATTAAAACACCATACGATTTTTCTGTGTTCAGTTCTATATATCACGTACGCAATTATCAGGTGTGTAATTGTCTATGTGCGCAGTTGTATATGTGAGCAATTGTCATTTGCACAACTGTAATGTGTGAAATTTTCATGTTCGCTATTGTCATGAAACCCTACATTACATGTCTTGGAGGTAACATAACGCCGACACTTCACTTGTGACGTCAGTCTATTTCTGATATGCAGTAAAATGACATGAGTGCACTAACACGCCACCTAGAATTCATGCGTGACCAAAAGGCACGTTGACATTTGATGTCCTATTTAGATATATGTTAATGATATTTGTGTGCTGTACCGGTGGGAGCAGACCAGTGTTTCCCAACCTTTTTGTGCCGTACCCACAAAGCCTTTCAAAAATTGCACGTTCCCCCTTTCCTATGTAAACATATACACAAAATTGTATTTTCCAAAAATTGAATTGTTCACTGAAGAAACTTAAATGATAGGTTTTTAGGAAGAAATCACTAGGAAATTGTTGAGGAAACACAGTACGAAATTTTCAAAACATATAATAGAGAACAGAAATTCAAGTACGGTATCATTTTAATGATATATTTTTCTATATTATTTTAGTTATTAGTAATTATTTATTACTTAAACTTAGTGAGATCCTTACGCTTGATGCATGCTGCAAAGAGATTTTATGTTAGGTTCTACGTTAGTTAGCGTCAGCTCAAGTCTCCCGTTGTGTCATACAGCCAGCTGATTTCTTTTTTTTAAGCAGCAAATCAGTTATGGCACTAAATCCACATTCAGCTAAATATGAAGATGGAAGCGGTAATAACAGTTTTCTTGCACATTTGCTTGAATTTGTATATTTGATTTCTGTTTCCTCACAAAGTCATGCCGTCGCTCCTTTTATATTAAATGAAGTTTTAACTGACTCGTCATTTTGCATTTCTGCGAGTTCTCCTTGATACTGCATATTTGAAATATCAGACAAATCCACTAACATTGACTGTAATCAATTTGTTTCAAATCAGAAAATCTTTCTTTTAAATCAGCCGATAGAATTTTCAGATGATCAACAATACCAAGTATCAGTATAGCGGTATCAGTCACTTCACATTTCAGGAACCAACGAAACTCTTCAAAATGTTTGTTGCAAATATATTTCTGACATAATTCAATAAAGGTAATGAAACCAAATATCTTTGCTTTGCATCAGCAAGAGTTTTATTTGTTCATTGAAGTTGGTTATTTAATATATTTAGTTTTTCAAAGATATCGACTAGATAACTCACAAATGCTTTACCATCGACCGTTAACCGATACTTCATTTCAGGTTTGTCGCTTAAAAATCACTAAGAGTATCAAATAGTTCCATAAATCTTGTCACGTAGTTCCCTTTCGAGAGCCATCTTACTTCAGTGTGAAGTAAAAGTCTCACATGGTTTGCATTTTCACAAAATAGCTTGAAGACGCTCACTTTGCATTAGCTTAAAAGCATTGATACACTTTATAACTGAATTTAGTACTTCATTCAGAACAGGCGAAATATATTTAGCTACCAACTTTCCTGTGAATAATAAATGCACAAGAAGCATTCTGGATTCTCATCTTCAGGCAATTTTAAGCAGCCATTTTTCTTCCCTATCATATTAGGAGTGCCATCTGTGGCACAAGATGTTATATTTTTTATTGGTATATTTATGACATATAAGTAATTTTTTAGCTTATTATATACACCTTTGGAGGTAGGGATGCTTTCTAATGATTTACAGAACAACATTTCTTCAGCAAAATCCCCATTATCAATATATCTTATGTAAGTTATCAATACTACTTATCAACACTGCCTCTCAACGTTGATTCATCCATTTGCACTGAGAATTTTCTTGTTTACAGCTTTTCAACAGGTTGTATTTCAATATCTTCACTCATTTCGTCTGCTATATTGCTAAGAGTATTGTTACTGAGTTGCATAGCTTTCATCTCTTTGTCATCTTTTTCCAGAACCGTTTTAAGAAATGCTGATATTGATGGTTTGATTAAATTCTTTCCTATAGTATGATCATCCCACATTCAGCAATGAGTAAGACAATTTGATAACTAGCCTCAGGAGTACGATTGACAGTTGCAGTATGAGCATTAAACAGAGACTTTAATGTTGCTCTGTTTTCAAAATTTACCTTTAAAGTTTAAAAGTAATTCAAATCTGAATTAATATGAGCACTGTGTTTCGCCTTCAAATTCGCCTCAAGACGACCTCGTTTCATTGATTCGTTGGTCAAGCATTGTTAGGGAAAAGACATTAATGTGGAATACATTAATATAAAAATAATTTCACATCAGGTGATATACGTTTGAGAAATATTATTGTCAGCATAACTATTTTGAAAAAAATCAAATCATAAACAATATTTATACTCATGTTTATGTCAAATCTGCTCTTCTGAAAAAGTATGCAGTGTTCTCTTCTAATTAGCTCTGATAAATTCTAACCTCCAATAGTTATATCTTTACGTGAGCTCTTCGGTTCTCTCTTCTGCTTTTCTCGTATATCTGGCCTAACAGTCCTGTACTTTAGCTGTTCTGTGTCTAGTTCTCTATTTTTATCATAGCTGTTCTGTATTTGGCTCTCTATCTGCTCTCATTCCATCTTCTTAAAGTCTTCCGTCTATATATATGGGTGAATATTCTATTACTTTACTATTCCAAAACTTTGTTCTCACGATTGCGATTTCCCATCTGTTACTCTGGAAAAGACTCATTTACTTCGACTAACGACATTCTTTTGTCATTGTCTAAAAATGTATATCCCAACCACGCCTTCTCAATCTACCGCTAAACATGGAAAACAAGATCTCATGACATTCTACTATAATCCATATATAAATGCTCCTTCGTTAACTATACCACTACAAAATGGTACTCTAAGGACACCTGTATAATCCAGCTGCACATTGAGTATCCATTACTCTGGTAATCAAACTAATGGCCCATAACTTGTATTGAGTCAAACCACCTCGATGTTTCTTGGTTTCTTTTCCCATCGTACCTAACATTCCAAGCCAAATCAAAACTTCAGACCTGCTTTCTGTGGCAGAAATATGATATGTGTGGCTCTGTCCAATACTATTACATACTCAAGATTGCACTATATAGACTCATTTTGACCTTCATGACAAGATTATCAAATGACGGACACATTACAGTTTAAAAAAAAATATGACTAATTTTAACACAATAACACATGCTTTCCGCTTTCAAAGCTTTGTTAAAATAAGATAAAAATGTACCTAGATGTAAGTACTTTCCGCTTATTGAAGATTTTTTAAACTTCAGTAAAGTGATTGAAGCAACATTCGTATTTGTCAACAGACATCCAAAAGTCAATATATCGGTTTTGCAACATCAAGAACATTAGTTAAACTCCGAACGAGTCCATTGCCCCCCTAAACGATGAAAATGCCCCCTGTGGTCGTGCGCCCACGTTCGGAAACAGGGCGTAGTCGATCATGGATCTCTAGAAACGTCTTTCCTAAATACTGACTATGAGTTTGGAAGTCGAAACTCTTCTTGAAAGAAGTTATACTGAGCAGAATTGTTTTCTGTCGCTCTTGTCTCGTCTCCATAGATTTTTATCGATTGTCACTGTGTTCTTTATAGTTTATATCTAAGCACCATTTTTAAATAACATAGCATGAATTGTTTTTCTTATTTTGATGAGTTTTCTCCATTTAAACTTTGAAACATCACTATTAGTAATGTTATCAGTTCAATAGATTTTCAATATCTTTCTGTAAAACCAGATCAGAGATTGTGCTGTTTATTTATTGCATATGAGTGCCCTCCTTGCGCAAGTACTGTATCTCTGAAACATCAAATAATTCTCTTTATGACTTAAATAGACACTGACTTGTTGTAAATAATGCCCACCCGACATATAGTAAATTTAAGTTTTATAATCATGAACTCCGAAACAATGTAGTCACCAGATTTGTTGCCTACACAACAATGTGACGATTAGTCTTAATCATAAAAACATTATACCTAGCGACAATGTTCGCAGTATCGATAGTTGCACTCGACACAATCGATTCAGCTGTAGATTTTATTTAGAAATAGAAACGAATATATTAATGTCGTGCCAGCAGATTTGTCGTTTACATTGTCATATTGTTTCGCTGTCCTTAAACTATTCAGTATTAATTAACTGGAGTCCCTAAAACAACATGTCATTCTATTCAGTGGATTTCTGGCAACCCTACGACATCGCTGGTATCAAACTGACGTATCTTTGATTTGAAATTGAATTGCTGTATAGATAGATATTAATAATTCTCAATTTCAACACGTTCTAAAAGCGCAACAGACAGGGCAGTCCATTTTATTCTCAGGGCCTTGACAAGACGAGAAGCAATAGTTACAGATTATAAACAACCTGCTCATATTGACGTAGAACTGACACAAGTGGCTGCTTCAATCAATCAAATAATTTGCAGTCTTCACATCAAAGATTGGCTGTAATGGCTCGCTCTCCAAAAACTAGCTCTCCAAGTTCTGTCTTTTGCCCTGAATGTACAATCTGTTGTCTGCCTTCTTCTTCGCGTTCGTTCTTTACGACCAATTTTAATCACTCTTTGTGATATGTTTGATCTTTGCCAAGAACGTGTATACGTTGCACATTGGTTTGGTAGGTCCCTAAACGCATAGACTTCTACACATTTAGGACACATGCATCCGATTTCAACCAAATCTCCTTAGTCGCCTCTTACAACATGCGTGGCAGGTAACAGTGGTTGTATTCTTTACACCCAAATTTGGGCCCCGGTAACCACTCGGCGTGCTGTCTGCCTTTTTGTT
Source organism: Arion vulgaris (assembly GCA_020796225.1). Lineage (NCBI taxonomy): Eukaryota > Metazoa > Mollusca > Gastropoda > Stylommatophora > Arionidae > Arion > Arion vulgaris. The sequence continues at coordinate 41,605,374 of CM036765.1, read as the reverse complement.
CATTTCCGGATGTCCACACTCTTTCCGTTGTATATCTGTCGTTCCATTGCTTTCCTGCTTTTCTACCTTCCTTACAAGATGGTTTTAAACAGACCGTCACGTCTTTTAATGTGACCAAAATATCTGACTTGTCTAGTTTCTATATACTTGAGTAGTTCTTTTTTCCTCTATTTGTTGAAGTACATGTTTATTCGTGTGGTTTTTCCTCTCTTCTCATTACACTCGCCCCATTCTTCTGTATTCTCATTTATGCAACTTATTCTTCCATCTTTTTTGGGTTATTGTCCATGTTTTCTGTCCATACAACAATGATGAATAATGTACAGTAAAAAATGGATAGATTGACCAATTAAACAACAAAAATTATCTTCTATCTTTTTCCTTTCTTTTCTAACCCTGTTTTGCATCAATCGCCAGGATAAGATATTTATAGAACGCGTTTTTGTGTGAGCTTCATAAACTATCTTCGTTACCTCTGTTATCTCTGAGGTTCACCTTTGCGTGAGCCAGCTTTTGCTTTGTAATAAATTGTAGTCAGTAACATTGTATCTTTGAAAGCGCACTGTACAGTTGAGTATATCTCATGGGCTGAACCATTGTTATTTAGATGTATAACATCTTATGAAGATACCAGCTGTTTCACAGATCTATAACTCTGTCTCTATCAGATTGGCTCCCATCATCTGCTCGACATTCATAAACTCTGTCAGTTACTAGTTTTTGCTATTACATCTGTGCTGTCGCGTCAGGTTTTACACTGATAACATATTGGGAAGTGAGCAGGAACGTGGTAATGTTCATTGTTGAGGGTAACGTGATGGTATCACATTTAGTAAAGCAGTTCATACAGAATGTAGGTGCTTACAACATGTGTCAGTATACAGATGGGTATATACACTATGGTGAGAAACTCAGGTATACAGACTGGTGTATCATTACACTCTCGTGAAACTTCAGTATACAGATGGGTATATACTCAAGTGAGAAACCAGGTATACAGATGGATATATCATCATGGTGAGAATCAGGTATACTAGATGAGGTATATTCCATCATGTGAGAAACCAGGTTTATGATGGGTATATACATCATGTGAAATCAGGTATACAGATGGTCATATCATCATGGTGAAAACCAGGTATAGCAGATGGGTATTATCTCATCATGGTGCAGAAATTCAGGTATACAGATGGGAATATATTAATCATGGTGAAACAGATATCAGATGGGTATATACATCATGGGAAACCAGGTTACAGATTGGTATTCTATCATGGTGCAAACCGTGCATCAGATGGGTATAACATCATGGTAAAACAGGTATTAGATGGGTATATACATCATGGTAAATCAGTATACAATCTGGTATATCATCATGGTGAGAAACCAGGTATACAGATGGGTATATACATCATGGTGTGAAATCAGGTATACAGATGGGTATATACATCATGGTGAGAAATCAGGTATACAGATGGGTATATCATCATTGGTGAGAAATCAGTATACAGATAGTTTTATACTTCATGGTGAGAAATCAGGTATCCATGGGTATATAGCATCATGGTGAGAAATCAGGTATACAGATGGGTATATACATCATGGTGAGAAATCAGGTATACAGATGGGTATATACATCATGGTGAGAAACAGTGTATAACAGATGGGTATATCATCATGGTGAGAAATCAGGTATACAGATGGGTATATACATCATGGTGAGAAACCAGGTATACAGATGGGTATATACATCATGGTGAGAAACCAGGATACAGATGGGTATACATCATGGTGAGAAATCAGGTATACAGATGGGTATATACATCATGGTGAGAAACCAGGTATACAGATGGGTATATACATCATGGTGGGAAATCAGGTATACAGATGGGTATATACATCATGGTGAGAAATCAGGTATACAGATGGGTATATACATCATGGTGAGAAATCAGGTATACAGATGGGTATATACATCATGGTGAGAAACCAGGTATACAGATGGGTATATACATCATGGTGAGAAACCAGGTATACAGATGGGTATATACATCATGGTGAGAAACCAGGTATACAGATGGGTATATACATCATGGTGAGAAACCAGGTATACAGATGGGTATATACATCATGGTGAGAAATCAGGTATACAGATGGGTATATACATCATGGTGAGAAATCAGGTATACAGATGGGTATATACATCATGGTGAGAAACTAGGTATACAGATGGGTATATACATCATGGTGAGAAATCAGGTATACAGATGGGTATATACATCATGGTGAGAAATCAGGTATACAGATGGGTATATACATCATGGTGAGAAACCAGGTATACAGATGGTTATATACATCATGGTGAGAAACCAGGTATACAGATGGGTATATACATCATGGTGAGAAACCAGGTATACAGATGGGTATATGCATCATGGTGAGAAACCAGGTATACAGATGGGTATATACATCATGGTGAGAAACCAGGTATACAGATGGGTATATACATCATGGTGAGAAACCAGGTATACAGATGGGTATACATCATGGTGAGAAATCAGGTATACAGATGGGTATATACATCATGGTGAGAAATCAGGTATACAGATGGGTATATACATCATGGTGAGAAACCAGGTATACAGATGGGTATATACATCATGGTGAGAAACCAGGTATACAGATGGGTATATACATCATGGTGAGAAATCAGGTATACAGATGGGTATATACATCATGGTGAGAAATCAGGTATACAGATGGGTATATACATCATGGTGAGAAACCAGGTATACAGATGGGTATATACATCATGGTGAGAAATCAGGTATACAGATGGGTATATACATCATGGTGAGAAACCAGGTATACAGATGGGTATATACATCATGGTGAGAAACCAGGTATACAGATGGGTATATACATCATGGTGAGAAACCAGGTATACAGATGGGTATATACATCATGGTGGAAACCAGTATACAGATGGGTATATACATCATGGTGAGAAATCAGGTATACAGATGGTAATACATCATGGTGAGAAACAGGTATACAGATGGGTATATACATCATGGTGAGAAACCAGGTATACAGATGGGTATAACATCATGGTGAGAAACCAGGTATACAGATGGGTATATACATCATGGTGAGAAATCAGGTATACAGATGGGTATATACATCATGGTGAGAAACCAGGTATACAGATGGGTATATGCATCATGGTGAGAAACCAGGTATACAGATGGGTATATACATCATGGTGAGAAACCAGGTATACAGATGGGTATATACATCATGGTGAGAAACCAGGTATACAGATGGGTATATACATCATGGTGAGAAACCAGGTATACAGATGGTTATATACATCATGGTGAGAAACCAGGTATACAGATGGGTATATCATCATGTGAAACCAGGTATACAGATGGGTATATCATCATGGTGAGAAACTCAGGTATACAGATGGGTATATACATCATGGTGAGAAACCAGGTATACAGATGGGTATATACATCATGGTGAGAAACCAGGTATACAGATGGGTATATACATCATGGTGAGAAACAAGGTATACAGATGGGTATATACATCATGGTGAGAAACCAGGTATACAGATGGGTATATACATCATGGTGAGAAACCAGGTATACAGATGGGTATATACATCATGGTGAGAAACCAGGTATACAGATGGGTATATACATCATGGTGAGAAACCAGGTATACAGATGGGTATATACATCATGGTGAGAAACCAGGTATACAGATGGGTATATACATCATGGTGAGAAACCAGGTATACAGATGGGTATATACATCATGGTGAGAAACCAGGTATACAGATGGGTATATACATCATGGTGAGAAACCAGGTATACAGATGGGTATATACATCATGGTGAGAAACCAGGTATACAGATGGGTATATACATCATGGTGAGAAACCAGGTATACAGATGGGTATATACATCATGGTGAGAAACCAGGTATACAGATGGGTATATACATCATGGTGAGAACCCAGGTATACAGATGGGTATATACATCATGGTGAGAAACCAGGTATACAGATGGGTATATACATCATGGTGAGAAACCAGGTATACAGATGGGTATATACATCATGGTGAGAAACCAGGTATACAGATGGTATATAACATCATGGTGAGAAATCAGGTATACAGATGGTATATACATCATGGTGAGAAACCAGGTATACAGATGGGTATATACATCATGGTGAGAAACCAGGTATACAGATGGTTATATACATCATGGTGAGAAACCAGGTATACAGATGGGTATATACATCATGGTGAGAAACCAGGTATACAGATGGGTATATACATCATGGTGAGAAACCAGGTATACAGATGGGTATATACATCATGGTGAGAAACAGGTATCAGATGGGTATATACATCATGGTGAGAAACCAGGTATACAGATGGGTATATACATCATGGTGAGAAACCAGGTATACAGATGGGTATATACATCATGGTGAGAAACCAGGTATACAGATGGGTATATACATCATGGTGAGAAACCAGGTATACAGATGGGTATATACATCATGGTGAGAAACCAGGTATACAGATGGGTATATACATCATGGTGAGAAACCAGGTATACAGATGGTTATATACATCATGGTGAGAAACCAGGTATACAGATGGGTATATACATCATGGTGAGAAACCAGGTATACAGATGGGTATATACATCATGGTGAGAAACCAGGTATACAGATGGGTATATACATCATGGTGAGAAACCAGGTATACAGATGGGTATATACATCATGGTGAGAAACCAGGTATACAGATGGGTATATACATCATGGTGAGAAACCAGGTATACAGATGGGTATATACATCATGGTGAGAAACCAGGTATACAGATGGTTATATACATCATGGTGAGAAACCAGGTATACAGATGGGTATATACATCATGGTGAGAAACCAGGTATACAGATGGGTATATACATCATGGTGAGAAACCAGGTATACAGATGGGTATATACATCATGGTGAGAAACCAGGTATACAGATGGGTATATACATCATGGTGAGAAACAAGGTATACAGATGGGTATATACATCATGGTGAGAAACCAGGTATACAGATGGGTATATACATCATGGTGAGAAACCAGGTATACAGATGGGTATATACATCATGGTGAGAAACCAGGTATACAGATGGGTATATAGCATCATGGTGAGAAACCAGGTATACAGATGGGTATATACATCATGGTGAGAAACAAGGTATACAGATGGGTATATACATCATGGTGAGAAACCAGGTATACAGATGGGTATATACATCATGGTGAAAACCAGGTATACAGATGGGTATATACATCATGGTGAGAAACCAGGTATACAGATGGGTATATACATCATGGTGAGAAACCAGGTATACAGATGGGTATATACATCATGGTGAGAAACCAGGTATACAGATGGGTATATACATCATGGTGAGAACCCAGGTATACAGATGGGTATATACATCATGGTGAGAAACCAGGTATACAGATGGGTATATACATCATGGTGAGAAACCAGGTATACAGATGGGTATATACATCATGGTGAGAAATCAGGTATCAGATGGGATATACATCATGGGAGAAACCAGGTATACATCATGGTGAGAAACCAGGTATACATCATGGTGAGAAACCAGGCATCATCATGGTGAGAAACCAGATATACATCATGGTGAGAAACCAGGTTCAGATGGTCCCAGTATATAGTCGTCTGAGCTAAGCCAGATACGGATTGGTACAACCTATACACTGTTAAATCAGTGCGCAGTTTAGGAGCAAATATCGTCATGTGAGAATTCTGTATACATCAGGTGAAAATCAGGTAACACATGTTCAGTAAGCATATGGTGAAACAGGTATAACGTAGATAGTATACATCAGGTGAAAATCAGGTATACATGTATGTTGATGGCTAGTATCATGTAGAGAAACCAGGTGGCCAGATGAATTTGGATATACATCATGGTGAAAAATCAGGTATACAGAGGGGTATATACATCATGGTGAAAACCAGGTAAAGGGGTAACACATCATGGTGAGAAACCAGGTATAGATGGGTATATACATCATGGTGAAAACAGGTATACAGATGGGTATATACATCTGGTGAGAAACCAGGTATACAGATGGGTATATACATCATGGTGAGAAACCAGGTATACAGATGGTATATATCATGGTGAGAAACCAAATTTACAGATGGTATATACATCATGGTGAAAACCAGGTATACAGATGGGTATATACATCATGGTGAGAAACCAGGATACAGATGGGTATATACATCATGGGGGAGAAATCAGGTATACAGATGGGTATATACATCATGGTGAGAAACCAGGTATACATCATGGTAGAACCAGTATACATCATGGTGAGAAACCAGGTATTACATCATGGTGAGAACCAGATATACATCATGGTGAGAAACCAGGTTGTTATTTTCCCCATCGATATGTCGTCTGTAGCTTAGGATAGTGATTCGATCACAACCAAACGTACCTCGTTCAAATTCGTGGCGGGCAGTTTAAGAATTGTTCGGGATTTTACGATCGGTAAAAATGGCAACCCGTTCAGAAAGCAATGGCAAACTACTGAACGTAAGAAGCGGTGCCAGAAAATCGACGACTCGTTTACTGTTGTTGATGCTGAGTTCTGTAAAGGATATACCACGATTTTCATTTACATGTGCGCTGGTATTTGTGGAGCAACATGGAGCATGCATAACACTTGTTTATAGTATCAAGATGGAGATTTGAGGATGTTAATACCGTCCTTCAACTGTCTTCTGAGATTCCATTTACTAGGGTGATTATTGTATCCGACTTTCAGCCAATGCTTCTGAAGAAGCGAGATTGCAGGTTGCAGTATAGGTAGATGCAGGGCCGTGCCGTGTTATGATGCAGAGATGCGGCCGCATCAGGCGGAAACGTAATGGGGGCGGCATTAGCAGCAAAATAAAAATCAGTATTGAAGGTTATTTTAAAGAAAAAACATTTAAGGGGCGGCAATTCGAAGACTTGCATCATATTGAGAAAATATACCGCACGGCCCTGGTAGATGCTGTCTATCAATCATTGCAACCTTCAGGCTTTTATCTGCGTCTATTGTCATGTACACGAGGGTGTTCGCGGTAATGATAAACAATGCAGAGTTGCATTAAAACCTACATATAGTAAATTGTCGTTACTGCTTGTAATACCACTCTATGGGCGGTGTAGGACAGGAGAGACGTGAGCCTGTGGAATTTAATGTCCGCATGGCTAGTGCAGTCGCCGCGAAACTGTTGAGGTTAGGATGTTTTCTTTATGCCCTCTACAGAAAAAAAACTCATTGGCATTACCATGAATTGAACCGGGTCTCCGCATGGAGCCAATGCTCTAATCCACTGGCAAGACACTCCTTTAGTCAGACTGTTTAAGATGAATAAGGTGAACTTACTTTATTTAGACAGCAGCATAACAAATGGCGCCAATTTTAAAATGCAAACACGTCACCATGAACACAAAAGAGCAATGTTCAACACAATCTTTCTCCCACATTATGTTACCAGTGCCAAACCTGGACACTGACAACAATGATAGAAGAAAACTAGTCACAACAGAGATGAAGTGTCTACACAGAATGCTGGGTGTAACAAGAAGAGACCGGTTGAGAAATGAAGACATCAGGAAAAAAGTGGGTACAACATCAGTACTAGACTTCATTAAGAAACAACAAATTGAATGGTTCGCCACGTAAGCAGATTACCAACAGACAGTGCACCTCAAAGAGAAATGCTGTTCCGATAGAATGGATACAAAGCAAAAGGCCGGCCACGCAAAAGATGGACCTCAGAGATAACAGAGGTGACGAAGGAGACTATCTACGAAGCGCATACTAGGGCCCGTTTTAGAAATCTCTTCTTGACCTGATGCTGTGAGGCATACAGGATTCGAGAAAGAAAGAAAGAAAGTATCATTTGGATGAGGGCACTGCAGTTAAAGTTTAATCGAAGCAATGTTTTAGGAAATTAGAATCAGGCGTTGAGCGAGTAGGAATGGACACAGCAGGAACAGAATGAAGGTTACTCTTAACTAGCGAAGCGAAGCACAGTGGACATAATCAAACATGCCCTTCAACAACTACTTGGAAAGAATAAGCCGCTGTGATTCTGTATTGAGTGCATTGGCGTCGGTTCAGTAAACACGCCATGTTACGTTTGATATTATTGTTAATGTACTCAGACGATATGAGAGAATGATTCAGAGAATGTACTCATACTACAAGCCTAATGTTTAGAACATTCGCTTTTCAAATCGGACAGTAAAGGTTGTGTGTTCATTTCCCGCACACATTTCACAAGTGAGGAAAGGAATTGGCCCTCTTAGCTCCTGCATAAGTGGTTAAGTAACAATTACTTTATACCGTTGGGCCTGTAAAAGGTTACGGTCATTTTCATTTGTAAAAAATATTCAGTTGACATTTTTTTTATTCTGGAATCAAATCATTTAATCTAATAAACATTTACAATTCTTCTTCTTCTTCTTCTTCGAATGTTCCATATCGACCACTTGTTAAGCAACTCTTTGTGATTTGTATGAGATGTGAGCCTAAGAGCGATTGCACGTTGTGCCAGTTATGCGCCTACAAGTAGGCCAGCAGATCCGATTTCTGCGACGCTTTTTATCTACTAGGTAGCTTCCTAGGTCCCTTTCATAGTCACCTTTTACGACATACCTTGTAGGTTGCAGTGTCACTATTCTTTGCTCCATTTGCAAGCCTCGGCAACACACAGGTGACATTATAATTTCATGTAGTGGTATGTTCTCGAAACATAAGTTCACACGTGTCTTACACACCTTTCTCATGTTAATAAAATGACAGCCAACGATTTACATGAGTTGAACCCGTTTGCACCGTCATTATTGACTGACATTCAGCCAGCACATTGTTTAATATGAAGTAGAAATTATGTATCACACAGATCAGCATTAACTTTTCTAAATATTTGTTAAACCATGCGATCTATTCTTGCACAGGCCAGTGTGAACTAAATACACCAAATCCGTTAACAAATATTCTGAGTTTTGAACCGAAACACTGTAATCAATCATATGTATTAGCCCATCGTTGGATGTACAGTACGCGCGTTCAATTATTTCTTTGTTCTTGGTAAATGCAGGACAAAGCTGTAGCAATTTATTATGCAACATATCGAATTTTCTTTCCTTGTTGTTCAGATGCAGCATTTGCAGAAACGCCCAGGGCTTTATTTGAATTGTGTGTGCAGCCGAGTCGTGCAATGAACGTACACAACATTGATACAATCTCTAGATTTAGAGTCTCTACATAGGATTTGGGAAATTATGTTATTTATATATAGATAAGCATTACAAGATCACGATTTAAAAGAGAAATTTCACAATTCTCATAATCTAGTTAAGAATGATTTCAAATGTTGGAACAGTATTTTCGTTTGCGAGATTTTTAAGCAGTGTATAGTGAGTATTTGTATGTTTTATAGATGCATTTGTTAGTGTTAATAATAAAACAAAACATACGATGGTGGATTCAGTGAAGCACGAACGGAGAATTGATCAAGGTAGTTGACAAATTATTTTGTAAACGTGTAAATGAATAAAGGAATGAGCGAAATGAATGAAGGAATGAGAGAAATGAATAAAGGAATGAACGAAATGAATGAAGGAATGAGTGGTTTATGAGATCACTGGGAGTTACTATTTGAATCAACGATTGATTGAATGAGTATATGTCTGTGTTGATTGATTGATTGATTGATATGATCATCATCATTCTTCTTTTCGAACGATCCCTATCGATCACTTGTTAACCACTCTTTGTGATTTGTTTGTGATCCGAGCCTAAGAGCGATTCGATTATACGTTGTGCCAGTTATACACCTACAAGCAGGTCAGCACATCCGATTTCTTCGACCCTTTTTATTTACTAGGGTAGATTCTCTAGGCTCCTACCTCAGCCGCCTCTTACAACATGCCTTGTAGGTTGGATAACTTATAGGTCATAGTGTTACTATTCTTTGCTCCCATTGAGAGCACAGGCAACACACGGGTTGGCTTTCATCATTACATTTCGGTGAATAATCAAAATCACCATCAATCAAAATCTACCTGGTACGGTCAGTCGTTGGACGGTGTTCGAGATATTACGAAGTTGATCAGAACACCTATGGACATGTTCGGAGTGCAATGAAGATATTCCAAACTGAAATTGTAAAACCATGTGTGTTTCGATCTCTTTCTTGCACAGAAGATCTCAGCGACAGTGTACAAACTACGTAGCTCAGATGCACTTTTTGATGATCGTCAACATTTTAGTATGAATTTATTATAATATTTTCGACTAAATGTTGCCTGAGTTTGTATAATTGAAGTATTAACGAACGATACAATGACAGCTTGTTTAGGTGATTGAATGAGTTTTCTAATGATTGAATAAGTTTTCTAATGATTGAATGAGTTTTCTAATGATTGAATAAGTAAAGTTTGAGTGACTCTTCTTCTTCTTTGCGTTCGTTCTTTACGACCAATTTTAATCACTCTTTGTGATATGTTTGATCTTTGTCAAGAACGTGTAAACATTGCACATTGCTTTTTGAGGCCCCTAAATGCATAGACTTCTACACGTTTAGGACATGTACATTCGATTTCAGCCAAACCTCCTTAGTCGCCTCTTACGACATGCGTGGCAGGTAACAGTGGTTCTATTCTTTACACCCTAATTTGGGTCCCGGTAACCACTCGGGAGATGATGATGGGAAATCCACGGGAATGCCTCCAAACTGCTCTCCGCGGAGTTTGAGCCAGATAGGCCTACTCCTGGGTTATGATCAAGCTCACTACCGTTACGCCGCAGACGTCCACATGAACAATTGATTACGTTAAAGTTAACAAGTTAATTGCATATCCTTTACAGGACTTTGCGAATCAACCCCAGCTTTGTAACGCTGTTTGTGATTTTCTAGGCATTATTACGTTCAGTAGTTTTCCATTGCTTTCTGAACGGGTGGTGCTATCGTCCTTTTGTTAAAATCCACGCGAAACAATATGCAATCAAATTGTCCACAGCGTTATTTGAATTCAGTACGTCGAGCTAGGTCACAGACGCCACCATTATTTACATTGATTATGTACGTGAATGAATTAACAAATTGCAATTGCTAAACACCAGCATGATCTGCGTAATAATAATACAATAGTGGACAAAATGATGGTTTTTTAATTCTTATACAGGATGTGCGAGGTAGGTGAGTAGCAGGTGGTACATTTAACCTCATTTTATGCATTATATGTAATATGCTTGGAACATTAACGAACAGGAGTTCACATACAGTGTTTATATGCTGCACATAAACTCTTCAAGAATATTCTGAATCTGGGTAAAAATTATCCCATCAATGAAAGAGAGCTACCACAGTATTGAGAAATAGAACAGTCAGAAGTAACCCACTGAAGAGAATAAATCTTGTAAAATAGAAACACTATCCTTCCAAAATTTGTTCTAACTAGACACATATGAACCAGCAAGTTAATGAAACAGAAAATGGAGAAAGCGGAATGTTTCTGAATCTAAAGCAAGTGAAACTGGAGAAGAATGTCATTAAAAATTGAAAAATTATATTTTATTTAGCAGAAGTGAAAACCTTGAAAACTGCAACTGAAATCTTAATGAAAGAAGAAAACATAAAAAAATTGTTCATTTTGCGGATTTTTTGTTGTTGGCGTCAGCAGTTTTACCATATTCCATTTAACTTCTGGAAGAGAAGAAGAATAAAATGCGAATTTAGAAGAACTCGGTAATAGAACGAGAAGGTGCAAATTATAATGGAAGATATATATCAGACGGTATACATAATTATATAGGCTATATCTTCTTCTTCTTCTTTGTCGTCACACTGCTACCGGGTTGTTGCCCAGTGTCGTGGTTTTCTGTTTTTGTCTTGCGCTGTTCTGGTGGCTTGTGTGATTGTTATCTTTGCTCTTTCACAGGATGCTGCCACGCCATCTAACTATCTTTTCCGTGGTCTTCCTCTTGCCTTCTTTCCCGATGTTCTGTTGTAGAAGACTCTGTATACTGTGAGTTTGGATGCATTCTTATTAAGTGGCCAAACCACTTCATTCTTTGTTTATCTATATAATTCAAGCACGGTTTTGTGCCAACTTTCTTTCTTATGCTGATGTTGGTGATTCTGTCTTTTCTTGTGTTGTTGGTAACTTTTCTCAGGCAACGCATTTCACATGTAGTTATTTTTGTGACTGCGCTTTGCTCAATGTCCATGTTTGGCTCTGGTAACACAAAGTAGGTATAAAAATGCTGTTGATCATTTGTTTCTTAGCTGCCTGTGAAATTTTGGGTGCCTTAACAATGGGGCTAGCTGGTAGGTTACAGCATTTGCTTTTGTACTCTAGCCTCTATCTCTCTATCTAGTTTTCCGTCTTCTGTGAATATGCTTCCTAAGTATTTGAATTCTTTCACTTGGTTTATTTTAGTGCCATTGACATGGATGTCTAGATTATTATGTTTTCTTCCCATATTCATTATTTCTGTTTTAGTGTTGTTGATTTTCATGTCATGTTTACACAATTTTTGTTCAAAGTGTCAATATGATGTTGTAGATCTTGTTCATTTTGATGTATCAGGCACTGATCATCTGCAAAAAGCAGTTCATTTATTTCATCATTATCTGAATTCGACTCTTGAGTTATTTTATCCATATATGCGATAAAGAGATAGGCTATATACAGGCTATATATTGTATCATTCCTAACATATGCCAGCGAGAGCTGGAAGATGACATAAGATATAGAAAAATCGAACTGGTACGGTCAGTCTCTGGACGCTGTTGGATATATTGCGAAGGAGATCGGAGCACATATGGACATGTCCAGAGTGCAATGAAGATATTCAAAACTGAAACTGAAACTGAAATATGATATAGAAAGCAAATTGAATGCATTTGAAAATAGATGTCTGCGAAAAATAACGAACATACAATGGAACGAATTCAGGAGAAGTAATGAAACCAGAGAAATATCTAGTCAACCACTAGTAACAACTATTATAAGAAGGAGAAGATGGAGATATGTTGGACACACCTTGAGAAGAAATTATCACAGCAGGCATTGAAGTGGGATACAAAGGATTCAAGAAAGAAAGACGACTTAAGGAGACCTGAAACGAACTTTGCTGAGAGAGGCAATCATGAAATATCGATCTCAGTTCCATGGAGGAGATTGAGCGAGTTGCCCAGGATAAAGCAGTATGGAGAAATTGCTTGCAGGTCCTATGTAACGTATAATGGTACGAGAGGAATTATTATTATTATTATACACAAATTATTATGGGAAGTACATGTCAGACGATATACATAAATTATAATGGAACGTATTTGTCATATATGTCTTATGTGCCCCTGGACGCGACGAATACTGATGGTGATGTTCCATTTCAACAGATAACTATCTTCAATCGTTAATTCTGGCATTATTGATTTACTTATTCTTTTCTGTGCTCAGTATATTTTAAGAACACTTCTACATCATTTGCATTGTTAAGCATGGATATGCTAGTTGATATTTTAAGTGTTCAGGCTACTACTACTGCTGCCTCTGCTGCCGCCTCCGCTGCCGCCACCACCACCACCACCCCCACCATGGTTGATGACATAATTGGACCATAGTTGATAATATAATTAGATCATGGTTGATGACATAATTGGACCATGGTTGATGACATAATTGGACCATGGTTGATGACATAATTGGACCATAGTTGATAATATAATTAGATCATGGTTGATAACATAATTGGACCATAGTTGATAACATAATTGGACCATAGTTGATAACATAATTGGACCATAGTTGATAACATAATTGGACCATAGTTGATAACCTAATTGGACCATAGTTGATAACATAATTGGACCATAGTTGATGACATAATTGGACCATGGTTGATGACATAATTGGACCATAGTTGATAACATAATTGGACCATAGTTGATGACATAATTGGACCATGGTTGATGACAAAATTGGACCATAGTTGATAACATAATTGGACCATGGTTGATGACATAATTGGACCATAGTTGATAACATAATTGGACCATAGTTGATGACATAATTGGACCATGGTTGATGACATAATTGGACCATAGTTGATAACATAATTGGACCATGGTTGATGACATAATTGGACCATAGTTGATAACATAATTGGACCATAGTTGATGACATAATTGGACCATGGTTGATGACATAATTGGACCATAGTTGATAACATAATTGGACCATGGTTGATGACATAATTGGACCATAGTTGATAACATAATTGGACCATAGTTGATAACATAATTGGACCATAGTTGATAACATAATTGGACCATAGTTGATAACATAATTGGACCATAGTTGATAACATAATTGGACCATAGTTGATAACATAATTGGACCATAGTTGATAACATAATTGGACCATAGTTGATGACATAACTAGATTCTACTCTTCTAAGTCATAATCTCTAAATTTTTATACAAATTCTACATTAATATGAAAACAACGAAAAAAATTTCAGACCAGAGTTCTCCCTTAACGAGCGCAATCTCGAGGAGAATTTACTCAGCGGTTTGGATAGTAGGTCCGTACTATTCTATTTTTAGAGTTTTAGAAAGACATATTTTGTAAGAGAGTCACATCTATATAAAATATGCCAACTTGGCAACTGTGTAGTGCAGCTTCTAACGCGTCCAGACCTTGGTTTGTCAGGTTGGTTATGCAGGAAACAAAAGCAATCGTTAGGACATTTGAAAGTTAGAATACATAAGTTATTTACACATGTAATAACCTCAAGATTTACAATTCATTAATAATGCTTTACAGTAATTATATACATTTATGTATTCACGCTGTATGTGTGTGTGTCTTAATGTAAGTTAATATTGAATTATGTTTTATTTTCATATTTATTTACATAGATATCTGAAGATCTGAAAGTGAATGACGTCCCGCATACGCAGCTTGATACATCACCATCTGTTAACACTGATTGCATAAGCAGTATGTCAACCATAACAACATACACCAGAGAACGAATAGAGACGTGGTGCGAGGACGTGGCCCATTACTTAAAAAACGGAACCCTCTGTCGCAAAGTCATAGAGAATTTAAACAATACAAGTGACAACCTGTCAATAAATACTAGCGCTGAATCCTGTAAAAATGATGATCTAATGTCAAACAATGACACAGAGATGGATACAACGAACAATCAGTATGTAAATGCAAATGTGTCATATAACTGCAACTTTCCAGTGAGAAGACAAGCTTCACAAAATTTTAACATTAACAATAAATGTAGTTTTGTATCCAATGTTGTTCCCTATGATATGGCTGTTGAAAGGGCACATAATTCTCATTTCAAGGGGAAGTCAGCCTATAATCACTATTATGAGCAGCAAAGAATCATCGATCGTCTTGTACAAGGTCTACCAGCTCACAGTAAGAATGATCTGGTTGCAACAGTCCAACATTCTTCTCGAATTTCAAGACATGAACGTATTTCCAAGCTGAGAACTGAAAGATCTACTGAAACACCACACTCTCGACCTCGCTCTTCTCAGCCTCGATATCAACACCAACAACGTTCTAACTCTACCTGCATGTATTTGGACGATCACAACAATCCACTACACACACACAACACTGCCGGACACAAGGAAACGCCTCAGCGACAACCGTTAACGTTACGGACTGATTCATGGGGTGCACATGTCCTACGAAATAGATCAGATAAACCAAGTCTCACCATTAGAACAATAACTTACGATTTCAAAGGAGCAGATAGTACGACTCTTTCCCCTAGCAGCAAAGAACAGAGATGTGTGCGGTGGAAGAGCACCTACAAACAAAATGCACAGCGTCAGACAAAGAATAGTCAGGGAGAGAAACAATAGTAGAGTTTTATATTAAACTACAGAGGCGTCACTGTTAGGCTACTGTGTAACGGGAGAACACAATTTATAAGGAACTACAAACCAAATTTATTAACTTAGCTGTTAAGGACGTATATATACGTTTTCCCCATTCACTTCTAAAGACGCATTAACACGTCTGTTATTATCTCTCCTATGTGGGCTAAAGACGTGCTAACACGTTATGCATTGCTACTGTCACTGCTATAGGCGTACATTCATGTTTGTGACCTAGAAACAAAGAGTAGCTATTTTAGCTCAGCCTTCAGAAAGTATGTAGCAGCGAAAGGGTTAACTTATACTAAATATGTATATGAGACTTCTGGGGAACACAGTTATCAAACACTAAATTAAGGGCTCTATGTGGTGTAGAGGTTAGATGCTCGTCTCTCGTGCCAAAGGTACCAGGTTCCTTCCCTCGCGTAGTCATCTGGATACTTTCCCAGAGATCCCTGATCTCAATGTAGCTGAGATCGAGTTCCAAGTCCTATCGGAGATGGACGATAAAATGTAGGTCGCGTGTTCAATTTTAGCACGTAGAAGAACCCTGGGCAGTTTACAATCGAGAAAAGCAGACTGGAAAGCCACTGCATGGACAATATTCGTTATAAACAGAAATGAAATTCTTACAAAATATCTTCACCATCTTCAAAATTACACCAGTGACCCTCGCCGGTGCTACGTAATTCGTACGCAGCAGCTGAGATCTTCATGTATAATAAAGAGATCGTAGCACACATGGTTACTCACCGAAGTCTAATGATGATGGTCCTATCAACCAACCAATCAATCATATACCTGTATCATCTCGACTTTCATCGCTTAGCCGTGAAGACTAACGTTTTGTGACAACGACCAATTATACCGTTGTCTTTCAATTGGCCGATTTTCCTCAAACTTTTCATCTAGTATATATTTTTATCAGAGCACTATTTCTCTTTATAAATTCAAATAATGTGATTTGTTTCTTTTTCTATCTCCTTTAACAATTTCGAGTTTACCACTACTGTGTCTCTAGCGGCCCCTACTGGACGAATATGTTCCAACTAGAAAGCAGAACTCTTAGCCCTTTTGATGGCAGCACAGCACATGAATAAGCTGCAATCACATGCAGGCAAGATGGTATTTCTTAAAGATTCAGTGTCAGCTATATAAGACCTGGAGGCTAAATCAGCTGACATCACAGTACAAAACCTAAAGAGAGAACTTGCTCCGCTTTCAATAAAGGCATAAATTCTCTTGCAGTGGATTCCATCACACTGTGACATTGCAAGCAATGAGAGTGCCGATATCTTTGCTAAGGAGGGCAGTGCCAAAGAGCATATTTACCAACTTTTGTCTTTTCAGGAGGTCAAAATCCTAAATACAGAGAAATTAGGCAGTAGACTGGAAGACAAACACTGGATATGATTATGGAAAAGACTTCCTCAAAGACCTAAGCAGAACAGACAAGGCCATTATACTTCGCGTACGTACCGGGCACTGCAGTCTCAACAAACACTTACATTGACTAAGAATAAGTCAAACAGCTCTCTGCCAGTGTCAACAGGCGGAACAGACACCAGAGCATGTTCTGCAAGACAGCCCTCTCCTGTGTGAGCTGATAAGCACAATGTGGCCACACCCAATCGACCTAAAAACTAAGCTTTGGGGAAACCTGACAGACCAGATGATGACTGTACAATTTGTGGTCCACAGTAAACTAAACGCATGGCCAGAGTTTGCTGAAGAAGAAGAGGAACAATTCCGATTTCATTCCCTTTTTTATGACTTCTTCCCCAACTTTGTCTATATCCTTGGAAAAATAAAAATTTTGTATAAATACACATCTCAACGACTGGAAATTTTTATATAGTTGCTTGTTCAGTGCCCTTGTTTCTGCTCGATAGAAAAACAAAGAAAATATATAGTACCTGGTGGCGACAAAAAAGTAACTTTAATTTTTATGTCTGCAATGTAGCTAGATTGCTAATTGGTTTGAAATATAAATATATAAAAAATTGACGATATAATGACAGTGAAATATCAAAACATGAAGTAAGATAGTTGTTATACAGCACAAATGCTATATAATACGACGTATCGACTAATAGGTCATTATCTAGCAATGGATACAAAACACACCGAGGGCCAAATATAATTGTCATATACAACATCATGGGCGGCCACATACATTTTGTTCAGAAAGTTCGGGGAGAGGGGAGGGTGCAAGATGAAATTAAACAAATACAAATTAATTGGTAGTTTGCTAGACGGAAATGAAGAAGATTAGATTCAAATCAGATTTCGATTGAGAGTTTGCCTGTGTGGTACCGGAACCTGCAAAATGAACTCGAAGAATAGTACCACTGCGACCTACAAGGCATATTGTAAGATGCGACTGATGAGGCCAAGGGATGCTACCCTAGTAAATAAAAACGTCGCAGAAATCGGATGTGCAGGCCTACTTGTATGCGCATAATTGGCACAACATACAATCGCTCTTAGGCTCGGATCATATACAAATCAGAATAAGTGGTTAATAAGAGGTCGATGTGGAGCGTCAGAAGAAAATAAAGAAGAACAATGATGACCATATCAATCAACCAATCAACACAGACATATACTCCTCAATATACAGGTATTTAGTTAAACAGGTATTTAGTTAAACAGGTATATGAACAGTGGCGGCTCGTGATCATTTTTGTTGGTGGGGTCAGACATTTTTATCCGGATAAATCATGGTTTTTGGTTGCTATATTTTAATTTATAAAATAATAAATACACGTTATACATTATTTTTGCTGGGCCCGGCCCCACTGGCCCTTAATGACGAGCCGCCACTGTATATGACATAAACTTGGAGAGAACAGCGAACTAGCTATATGTTTTAGAATCAGTGTAGAAATACATAGTTATGAAGTTATATGATAACAGAAAGGATCGAGAAAACATGTATCCGCTGAAAAGAGATAGTTCAGGTGTTGACATTGTGTACCATTCAAGGACAGTAATTCATGTAATGTTATTTCGTATTCATTACTTTATACTCACTTGCTTCCCCTTTTTACTTACCCATTCTTCTCATAATTATTTTTGACTAACTCGACATATCGTACTGAACAAAGATAGGCCAAAATAATGGCAATATAAGGAGATTATGACATTCTGGAACAGTAATTAAATAAATAAATAAAATATATCGAAATATTCATATCGCATTAAAAGCAATCAAAGACCTCATAGATTCATTTCAAATAAAATCATAATTCTGACATGGTGGTGTTAAAACACTACTTTAAAAAAAAATGTTCCAGTGGGGATGGGGATGCGGGTGGCGGAGGGGGTATTTGTGTGTAGCAGAAGTAAGGTTCTCGCCGCTCACCACAGAAGTACTTGATTCATTCGGATAATTAAAAATATTAAGTAAAATTCTTAATTTATTTTCACAATTTTCATAATTACATCGGGGACGCACTCCGGTGCTACGGATGTTGTGTAACGCCGATGAGATCTTCCTGTGTAGGAAAGCGATTAGAACACGCATGGTTAGTCACCGAAGTGCAACGATGATGGTCTTATCAATCAATCAATCAATGTATCAGTGTAGAAATATAATCAGAAGCTAGCTCAATGGTTAACCCAGAAGATAAAACACACATTGCAGATGAAGAAAGGCAGACAACAATTCACTTAACTAGTTACTTATTGCAGACGATTAATGAAGATGTCTGAACAACTACAGTACCCCAAAAATCACTACATTCAAAATGTGAAACAAACAATATGTAGATACAAAAATTAAAGATATATATCGTGAATAAAAATATGTCACCATACATACTTAGCATTTTTGTAAATAGCTTCAAGATCAACATCAACATTTCGTCAACAGCACACGAGTGCACGAGATACATGGGGATTATCTTCACATAAGACATAAAATAAGATGCCAGATAAACAAAATATTGATATACGACCAAATGACGTCATAACAAGTACGTCTGTTGGATGAGGACACTAAAATCGATGTTGAATCGATCAAGCGATTTAGACAGTTTGGAGTTACCCGTTATACAAGTCGAACTGGATGCATGAGAGACAGAGTGAGAGGTGTGTTTAATCAGTGAGCCACGGGAACCATCAGTATGCATACTATTCGATATATGTTGGGGAGACTGAGCACCTATGGGTCTGCCCGGAGTGCAATGACGTCAGTTTAGTAACCAGTAACCAATAACCAGTACGTATTGCACGTCTAATCAGGGTTGTCAATTTAGCAATTTTAGTGCCTGATTTAGCATTATTGTTTCGCTATATAGCATTAAAAATTTGAACAGAAAATTTAACAGAAAAATTAGCATTTAAAAAAATTACCGTTTTTATATATTTATTTCAGTTTGGTCCATGAATCAGAAAATCGACAAAAACAAGACGGACAAGCACAGAAAATTTACTACAGCGAGATCCGAGTAATGAATTTCTCACTCAAGTGTGGGAAATTCCTGGATTACTCTTATTTAAATGTATATGCCACTCCATACACTTATCAGTGTCCCATGCCTTGTGCTGCATCATTGCCAATAAACTTAAGAGTTTTTGGTTAAATGAAACTTATGAACGGTTTTATCCAGAGTTCTCTGAGACAAACTTCTTGCTATCAAATGTATCAGTGCATTAATGGTAAGGAACCACTGAATACCTTCAATTCTTGTGCAACCAGGTGGTTAGTAATTGAATCAGCAAAACTTTAAGCCAGTGGATTGAATTGAAGACTCATTTTCAATTATCAAGTTCTAATGAAAAACGTTACATCGCCACTTTACTGTATGAAATGTATTGCGACTCTCAGAATGAGTTATTTTTCTAGTGTTTTTATCTCTCTAAAATCTAGCATCTAAAGCAGATTTACATTTGGCAACCCTGTCTTATGGTACGGACCGGCTATGTCTATACTAACTTCTGCATAACAAAATGTTGCTGATCCGTATCTTATAATGGAGTCCTTATATTTACATACATTTCATCAGTCTACACACCTCACACTTAGCTATATAATTTATTATAAATATCGAGGAATATATATGACCAACAATGTTTGTTCCCTATAGTGTCGACACACTTATCCCGGACCATGTGTCCGTTCTGGTCATGATATTGCTGCAACACTTGTTTTGTAAAAGACTTTCGATATATATATATATAATATATATATATAATATATATATATATATTACAGGGCGGCTCGTCATTAAGGGCCAGTGGGGCTCGCCCCACACATAATCGAAAGAGAGAATAACTTCCCGGAATAGTAAATACTAAAAACCTATGTTTTCGAAAATGTGTGTCTGGCACCACCAAAACAAATGAGCACGAGCCTGCCACTGTATATATATATATATATATATATATATATATATATATATATATATATATATATATATATATATATATATACATACTTATACCATCAGACTTGGGTATTCGTCGATGGGGTTTGCAAAACACAATAATCCATCGTCCACAGACAAAACACAATTTTTCAAAGACTTTTTATTTTCACCTTGTGAAATCTTCACCATTGAAATCATTTTCTTGTTACAATAATTAATGGAAGGAAAAAACTGTATGTATTAGGAAGGTATGTCGATTATGAGAGGCAGTAAAATGGAGGAAGAATCGATAGATGCGCGAGCAGGGGTCAATTTCGATAGGTGCGCACAGATGCGATTTCGATAAGTGCACGCGCAGGTGACGATTTCGATAGGTGCGCGCGTAGATACCGATTTAGATAGCTTCGCGCGCATGTACTGATATTGATAGGTGCGCGCGCAGGGACAAAACTTTGAATTACTTAAAGATGTCAACCGCAAAATTGGAACAATGGACTCATATGACTCACAAAAAAAAATCCAGAAGATGTGCATTCTGACTTCTCAAATTACGATGAAATACGAGCTGTAATTAATAAAATACAATTGGTAAGTAAAATACTTTTTGGCATTTTTAGCATATATACAAATTATGCTCTAGCATTTTCTAGCATTTAAAAAAATAAAATCTAGCATGAAAAGCAGTTTTACATTTGACAACTCTGCGTCTATAAATCCTCTTCCACCTACCAATGTCAAACATTCACATTGTATTAGTGCAAGTAATACAGATTTCAATGCGCTAAATGAGTGCATGAGAAAAGATTTCCATATTACCAGAAGAGACAGAAAATGAACGATATACATATATAAGAAAAATCTATGAGGGTTTTCACTCGGCATTGAGACATGTGCTGCTGCAATTGACCTTGCAGATGCCTATAATAGAGTGCCGTTGCATTTTTAATGGTGCAGCTGACTGAACTCAATATCAGCCCATTCCTCCTCAATTGGATCTTTGCGGCCCTCTTCCAGCGAAAGATAGTGTTTAAATGTGGCAGTTGGGCGTCATCACCAACAACAATCCACCCTGGCTTACCACAGGGGTCACCATTATCTCCGGTGTTGTTCAATGCCTATACTGTGAGCATCACAAAAGAGCAGATCACGGGTAGAGGAAGGACAATGTCATATGCAGATGATGCGTTGGTGTATCGTCAGGGCAAGGATAGAGAACAGCTTGTGGAGGAACTTCAGTCAGAACTCGACCGCATAGGTAGATGGTTAGTTGAAGCAGGAGCATTGGTCAACCCCACAAAATCAGCGGTGACATGGTTCTCTTTAAACAACCACATCGTCAACACTCCAACACCATCTGTGGTTTTGTGTTCAGAGGTGGTGGAGCGATCTCAGTCTATGAAATACCTGGGGTTGCGTTTTGATCGTAGTCTAGCTTTTACGGAACACATAGCTCATGTGATAATGAAGACGAGGAAAGGTTTGCTGGCGATGAGGGTAATGGCTGCGGCGGATTGTGAACAGCGCCATCTTTGTCTTTTATACCAGGGTCTGGTCCTTTCTGTGCTTGAGTATGCGCTGGCGATCCTGACTCTCAGTCATAGTCAGATAGAACGACTGGAAAGAATATAGAACGAGGCGATGCGCATTATACTTGGTTGCACTAAAGACACGTCGTGCAGGGCGATGCGCTATCTCCTTGACTATCCTATTATGGAGTATAGAATACTGATGAGCCGTGCACGAGCATACCTTCGAGTCAATGCTGACAAACATCCTCTGCACTTGGAAATAAAGAGACAAAAAGGAAATGGGTTAAAAAGAGGAAAATCTTGGATGGGTCAGGCCGAGGACTGTATTGAACAGGTGTGTACACTTGAAGACATTGATCCCGGTGAAGAATGGATACCAGTGCCAAGAGGAATCGCTACATCCTTTTCTGTATGCATCGAACTTGATAAAGAATGCAGGCAACAGAACCCACTTGTTGTGGAGGCAGAGGTTCAGGCATTAATTTCTGAGAACGCATCTGAGCATGATGTAATCATTTATACGGATGGTTCGGTGATTCGACATGTGCGGAGCTCGTGGGCTTTCACTGCTCAGGTCGGAGGTGATGTTGTGAAGGAAGACAGTGGTGGTTTTGCCGTGACTACAAGCAGTCTCACTATGGAAATCATGGCGGTTACCAAAGCGATGATTTGGCTAGAATCACAGACTTTTATCCATGCATGTTTTCTCAGTGACTCAATGAGTATGCTCAGGAAGATTGAAACAGAATGGGTTAGGAGACATTGGATAGAATCGCTGGGGAGGTCTAAGCTGACAAAGATCAGTTTTATTTTTGCCAGGGCATGCAGGTGTAAGGGGAATGAACGTGCGGATAGGCTTGCAGGCATGGCTGCTGTCCAAAGCGGACGAGCAATGGACCAGGCTGATATTATAAATTCCTTAAGGAGAGAGGGCGTGTACATGATTCACGTAATAGCGGTGAATCCACAACACTAACCAGACTGCAAAAACTCAAAGTTAAGTGTGGTGTAGCTCGAAAAGAACGCTAGGCTGGCAGACAAAGAAGAATTGTAAACCAACAAAGAACCGGTCTCGTTAGTCGCCACACGCTGATGGACATACTGAGGAGAGATCGGAGCACTTATGGACTAATTTGTTCGACGTGCAGTGATGGTGATCCGACGACTAAACTAAACTAAACTAAAGAAAAAACTGCAGGAGTATGATTCGTCATCAAGGATACAAAGTAAAATAATTCGGCAATATTTTTTAAGAATGAAAACTAGCCAGGTACACGCTTAGCCCACACAATTGTTGTCGATCTGGTCTGAAGACACCACGCATAAAACGGGACAGATAGGACGACAACATCAAAGAAATTCCACAACTCTTGCCCCAAAAACTATGGCATGAGCACCCTTTATAAATATTCTATATCTCGTTTCAATACAGACTAGATGAGACAGCCATATCTAAACTCAGAATTCTCTGCCACAAAAATGTACAGGGGAAGTATACATCTCTAAGACTCAATTTCATAGAAGATATTGAACGTGTTGTACAGGATAGAGCGGTATGGGGAAATTTCTTGTATTCATGCAGAGCATATATAGCGCATAACGGTAAAAGAGAAATAGAATAATACATCTCTAAGGAACAACATAATAGTTCGTTTAAACAGTCATGTTCTTGATGGAGAAAGCGTAGGAAGAAACTAAGTTGTAGGTGAAAATGAACTTTTAGAGTTTCGATGTAAGACGCAAATAAAGGAAATAGTCTCACATTGATAAAATGATGAACATGAACAACAAATGAAATATTGAACTTCACCGTGTTCAACGTCACTTTCTATCTACGATGTAAGGGTAGATAACACAACAAATTCTTCTCATTTCTAAAACAGTCTGCTGTCCCTTATGTGCACCGCTAAAGCGGAATAGCGATATGTGTAGCGTGTTGTGGGTGGTGGAAGTGTATGTAATGTTATGTTATGCGATCGACGTCATGGCCCATTGGACATTCCCATTCGTGCTCTGTCCTCCGCTGCAGCAGCCATCTCAAAGTCCATTTGTTCACCGTACCCATGAGAAGCTGATTAGTATACCGCCTCTCTCTACCACGAAGACGACACTGTCTGACATGTCCAAACTTAACGCCTAATTCTCGAACTCCTTCCAGTGTTTGAGACTTGCCCATGTCACATAATTGAGAGCATACCGCATTGATGATATCGGCTCTGTCCATACTTCTGCCTGCTTGAGTCGGGCATTGTCACATTCGGAAGAGTCGGAAGTGTGTGTGTATATATGTGAGCAAATATGTGTGTGCATGTATGTTAACTGATTACCAAAAAAATTAGTATTGCATGGTCAGTACAAGTATGAGGATGGAGGTTGAGACCGTTACTGCTACCCCCCCATTGGCTCTCTGGGACTTCATTTACTGGGACCGTTGTTGTATCTGACTCTCAGTCGATGCTTCACAAGATCCAGAAGGGCAGGTTTCGGTATGAGTGGATGTCGTCTATAGAAGTTTCTAACCTCCAGAGGCTTACGTGGATATACTGTCCTGGGCATGCAGTGTTTACGGTAATGAGAGAGCGGATATGCTTGCATCAACAGCATCGATTGATAAAGGGGATGTTCTTCGGTCTCTTCGCGATTGTCTGTTGGATGAGGACACTAAAATCGATGTTGAATCGATCAGGCGATTTAGGCAGTTTGGAGTTACCAGTTGTACAAGTCGAACTGGATGCCTGAGAGGCAGAGTGGGAGGTGTGTTTAATCAGCGAGCCACGGGAACATTCGGCATGCATACCCTTTGATATCTGTTGGGGAGACTGAGCACCTATGGGTCTGCCCGGAGTGCAATGACATCAGTTTAGTAACCAATAACCAATAACCAGTACCAGTGAATTAGTTTTAGGAGAATAAAATGTCTTGATCTAAAATACAGGGTGTTCAAGATAATTGCAGCCCCATTGACAATTCGAAAGTTGCCAGGTACAAATTGAGTTTTGTTTATTTATTATTTAAACCGGTTCTGACTAGCTCGTCCTACGTCACATTTGTTCATCGCCCCTTCCCGCACTACCATTACACACCGTCACACAACCTTGACCTACACTACATCATAACTGAACCTTCATTTCCATACATATATGCCAGATTAGCTCCATTCAAGGGCTGCAATTATCTTGAACACCCTGTAGAATATGGCATTTCCGGCTAGGAAGTCATTAAGAAAATGAAAATCGTGGCAATCCTTTACAGGACGTAGCCATCAACAGCAGTAAACGAGTTGTCAATTTTCTAGGCACCACTCATATGTTAAGTAGTTTGCCATTGCTATCTGAACGGTGAGGTCTATTTTACAGATCGTAAATATCCAAGGACGATGACACCACCCGTTCAGAAAACAATGACAAACTACTGAAAGTAATAATGCCTAGAAAAATCACAAACAGCGTTAAAAAGCTGGGGTTGATTCCCAAAGTCATGTAAAGGATATGCAACTAACTTTAACTTAAATATCCAAGGGTACTAATTTGCTTCTAACCTTGCCCTCCGCGGAGTTTGAACAAAGTACACTTGGATTGTGATCGAGCTCACTACCGTTGAAGCTACAGACGCTCACAGTCATTATGTGTGATATTTAAACTGAAAGTTAATAAGACAACTTTTAATGACGCGCTAACAACAGCTTTATTATTACTACGTTGATGATGACTTGGGATCGAAGAGATAATGGACAACTGGTCAAAACAAGTTTCTTGTTGAACTTACACACACGCAAACAAATTACGACAAATTATTTGACTAACGATGTTGCAGTCTTCTGAGCTCTTGTCTATTGCCTTTCCCCAGGTGGATGATGGAATTGGTTGTCCACTCTTGCCGTTAATCGTAGAGGTGGGAGCTTTAATTTGTGTTTCACGGCCAGATGAGTCACCTTTGTTGTGTTATATTCGTGTTTATTTAGTGTGGTCTTTTATTGTCTATCCACCTTTTTCTTGGTCTTTCCTTTGCTCCAGTACCTGATCTCTTTTTTTTAATTGTATGCTGTTATTGGTAGTTGGTTGTATTCCACTCTGAGCATAATAACTAATTTCATTATCAGAAAAAACTTTCCAATTTTGAATATATTCATCTTCTTCTTTGCTAAAACGTTTTCTCAGGACAAGAATTATAGTATTTAACCATATACAAAGTCCACATGGTTACATATAACATGGTTACGTGTTTAGCTATTTGTCCAAGTTTTACTGCAGTCTCCACCCTTTTACATATAACAGTAAGTGTTGTTTTTGTGTGTGTCATCATGGTAGTCTAAATGTTATCAAAAGCTTGTATGACTGTTTACATTATGCAGTCCGTACTGACGATGGTCACATCGGCTGGTTTATTATTGAAACCGAAGTAAAGTAAGATAGTATTTGATCTCCTCTATTGTTTGGAATGAACAGTCAACTCGAAACTGGTGCTAGACAGCATGGGCGCCCACAATTTCTGTTCACTGATACCTGCAAACGTGGTCTAACTTCATGCGGCAAAGACAAAGAACACTTGGAGCAGCTGGCCAAAGACAGGCAAGC
The DNA here is from genome assembly GCA_020796225.1 of Arion vulgaris. NCBI lineage: Eukaryota > Metazoa > Mollusca > Gastropoda > Stylommatophora > Arionidae > Arion > Arion vulgaris. The sequence continues at coordinate 41,577,831 of CM036765.1, read as the reverse complement.
ATGGCGGACGGCAGTGAAGGGCGGCTCAAAAAAAAGAAGAAAAACGCCATCACATGTGGAGGCAAAGCAAAAGAGAGCGCAGAGAGAACATTCTACGTATTATCCCCAGTCTCCAATTTTACCTGCAACAACTGTCATTGCAGCCACAAGAAACGTTGTGATTCAGCGCAGAACATACTACGTGACGCAAGACCTATTGTCTCCCGAGACAAAGATGTCAATAATGATGATTGTTTGGAGTGGCTGTTGACTGGTTGATGAGAAAATGTTGCAGTGATGAAACTGGACATCGATTGGATGGAAATGGTACAAATGGAATACATGAATTTTGTAGATGTTAATGCTTTGTTAAATAAAAACAGAAAAGGTATGTGGATCTGGAAACATCTGCTAAGAAAAAAAAGCAACCTTTTATTTTCAACAGACTTCTAGATTGCAAGAACCCTATCATTTTTATCTTGTCTCAAGGTAGCAAGAGAGTCAGACAAAGTTTTGTCTGAAGTGGACGACTGCCAAACTTATGACATGAACGGTCACTTTGAGACAAGAAATCTTCTAGAATCTGAAATAAATCATTGGAAACCTCCCTCTCTCTCTTCCTCTGCCTTTTTAACTCGGATTGGGGCATAGGCCCTCAACCAACTCATGCCATGTCATCCTATCTCCTGCATCTCCCTCCAGCTCTTCTTGATATTGTTGATCTCTACCTCCAAATCTCGTCTCCATGTATTTCTAGGCCTCACTTTCTTTTGCTGTCCCTATGGGTTCCAGGAAAGGATCCTTCTTGTTTTCTCAAAGTGTGTCATATCAAGCGTCAGCGTTTTTTTCCTCTTGGCTCACTGGAGTCTGTCTTGTTCTCTCCATCATTGGAAACCTACATCATCAGAAATAGTTTTTCAACGAGACTCACCAACAAGTAAAACAGTTTAAACTAGTATTTTGTACCTTTCAGGGATTGACAACAGTAACAGTAAGTGAAAGACATAGGAATAGTCTGAAATCAGGGGACAGGCTAAATAGCTGAAATAATTCTATGATGTTCCATGTGACACGACATAGTAAGTAAAAAGAGTATACCATTTATCAGTTATATGAAGATTATTATCATACGAGTAGAACTCCGGACATTTCCATATGTGCTCCGATCTCCGCCTGGGCAAATTCAGCTACGTTCTGCGGCCCAACACGCCAGTTCAGTGTTAATTAATTAATATTAATGTATATTTAGTATGTCGTTCTTTTCTGTCTGTACCGAAATCGACACATATCTTTTTCAATCTGGTCAGCGACTTGGATTCACAACTCTGAAAAAATAGTATAAAGACAAAGTATTGCACACAGCATGAACTTCGTATCTCCAGTAACATGTCCTGCAAGACTGTCATCTCCTGTGTGAGCTGAGAAGCAACATGTGGCTACACCCAGTCGACCAAAAAACTAAGCTTTGGGGAAACCTGACAGATCTGAAGCTGACTGACCAGTTTGTGGTCCACAGTAAACTAAGCGCATGACCAGAGATCGCTGAAGAAGAAGGATTCGAACTCAGGGCTTTTGAAACGCAAGACAAAGAGTTTAACCACTTAGCAACAGAGAACACCCCCTCATATCACAGTAAACAAGAAATAACACATCAGTATGAACATATTTTTACTGAGAATATAACATTAAATACAACAAAAACCTTCCTATCTTGTTTTTAAACCAACAGAAAACGATTGATCTTGTCAACAATCATTAAATATAGATCGTCACGGACACAGGGAATACATAGACAACTTCAGAAACATTAAAAATACAGATACAGCCAAAGAACATGATTTTGAATGGTAGTCTGGGCCATACATCATAAGAAATAATAAGTAATGAGTTTAACAACCGATATATTTTACGTATTTTCTGTTCTATTTTTAATGATTCAAGTCTACTTTATCATTTTGTAATGACGTCTGTTGTTTAAAAAAGGTGACTTTAGTGCCTTGCAGGAAGACTCGTAGGCGTTCAGTATATTTCAGCAGATGACAAATGGGTATACTTCTTCTTCTCTTCAACATTTGCTTCTTTATAGAATTATTTAAGGGGGAAGGGAGCGGAGGACGAAGTGATCTTGTGTGCGTGCTTGTTTTAAGACACTACATAAGCTAATATTCATTTTCGTAAGACTGTTCTTGATGCCGTCGCTCTATCTTTTGCGTGGTCTTCCTCTTGCTTTGTACTCGTTATACTTTTTCTGTGTGGCTCTCTGTGGTAGGTGATACCAGGGCATTCTGGTCAGGTGTCGAAACCATTTAATCTGTTGTTCTTTTATGAATTGCATGACTGATTTCACATCCAGTCTTCTTCAGATTTCTTCATTTCTAATTTTGTCTCTTATTGTCACATCTGCAGCTCTTCTAAGACACCTCTTCTCCGTTGTTAAGATTTTCCGCTCATTTGCTGCTGTTATTGGCCATGTTTGACACTGATAACATAGTGTTGACCAGAAAATCATTCTTATAATTTGCTTTAGCTTTTAGCGGTATATGGGCATGATGAATTATTCAAAGTATAATTTATTAGTAAACATACTTTTCATTCGTAATTTTACTATTGTTAATATTTATAAATTTCTATATTTCAGGAATAGACATTCATTTCTGAGGTTTGAAAAAATATTAACACCATGGCTCTGTAATTTGTTTTGTTTATTTACCTCTGGACGCATTTATATTGCAGTGTTTACTGAACTGTTGGTGTCTGTAGTTTAAGCGGTAGTGAGCTTGATCAAAACCCAAGCGTACTTGGTTCAAACTCCGTGGCCGATAGTTTGGAAAGCAAATTTGTCGTTCCCAATTTGTTCGGCGTGGATTTTTACGAACGGTTAAAAAAGACCCCCTTCCCCGTTCAGAAAGCAATCAGGGTCAGCGTAAGATCAAGACTCCAATCCACCTTTCCGTGGCGGCCTCGGACATAGACGACCACCAACAAGTCTCTCTAAGTTTGTAGAGATATAAGAGGGAAAAGCAAACTCGGTGCCCCCAAAAAAGGCTATGCTGAAGTTGGATGTGTCGGACCGATATGCTGATTTCTACAATGTTGTTTAGCTGCTGCCGTAGTCTAGGCATATCTATTACGTACTATCCTGTTCAGCTGTTTTTCTACAATGCTGTTCAGCTGTTGCTATAGGGAAAACATAAAATCTCTTACCATTCTGTCTATACGTTTTCAAAATAACATTAGAGTTGTTGTGCTAATCTAGCTGCTCAATCACGTATGTGCTGCTGATTGTTTACATATTATATTTACACGTCTAATAAACATAGTTTACATATTCAATTGACCTTACCTAATGTTCATAAACTGCACATACATTTCTCTTATCTAATGTTCATAGCTGCACATTACATTTCTCTTATCTAATGTTCATAGCTGCACATTACATTTCTCTGATCTAATGTTCATAGCTGCACATTACATTTCTCTTATCTAATGTTCATAACTGCACATTACATTTTTCTTATCTAATGTTCATAACTGCACATTACATTTCTCTTATCTAATGTTCATAGCTGCACATTACATTTCTCTTATCTAATGTTCATAACTGCACATTACATTTCTCTTATCTAATGTTAATAACTGCACATTACATTTCTCTTATTTAATGTTCATAACTGCACATTACATTTCTCTTATCTAATGTTCATAGCTGCACATTACATTTCTCTGATCTAATGTTCATAGCTGCACATTACATTTCTCTTATCTAATGTTCATAACTGCACATTACATTTCTCTTATCTAATGTTCATAGCTGCACATTACATTTCTCTGATCTAATGTTCATAACTGCACATTACATTTCTCTGATCTAATGTTCATAGCTGCACATTACATTTCTCTGATCTAATGTTCATAACTGCACATTACATTTCTCTTATCTAATGTTCATAACTGCACATTACATTTCTCTGATCTAATGTTCATAACTGCACATTACATTTCTCTTATCTAATGTTAATAACTGCACATTACATTTCTCTTATTTAATGTTAATAACTGCCATTACATTTCTCTTATCTAATGTTCATAACTGCACATTACATTTCTCTTATCTAATGTTAATAACTGCACATTACATTTCTCTTATTTAATGTTCATAACTGCACATTACATTTCTCTTATCTAATGTTCATAGCTGCACATTACATTTCTCTGATCTAATGTTCATAACTGCACATTACATTTCTCTGATCTAATGTTCATAACTGCACATTACATTTCTCTTATCTAATGTTAATAACTACCATTACATTTCTCTGATCTAATGTTCATAACTGCACATTACATTTCTCTTATCTAATGTTCATAGCGATACAAGGCTATGTTTAAAGCGTCCTCATCAAGTAGCATGCCCCTTGAAGAAAGTCGCTATCATCACACAGCCTGCATGAAAAACTCGTTAGCAAGTTCTACCCCCTTCTTCTTAATAACGCCATGTTCACAGCTTATATATTCAATTTACTTGTTCATAGTTTCAATTTACTTATACAATGCTACATAGAAACAATACTGACATACGGATGCGAGCCATGGACAATGAACAAACGGATCAAAAAATCTCTGAGGGCCACAGAGATGTGTTTTACAGAAGAATGATGAGAATCCCATGGACTGTTAAAATGACTAATGTTGAGTTGTTGAATGAGATCAAGACACAGAGAAAGCTCATCATCTATATAAGAAAGAGGCATTCATCATTTTTCGGACATGTGACGAGGAAGGAAAGTTTAGAACACATTGTGCCAACCGGTAAAATCGAGGGGAGACGAGACCGAGGAGGGCAGAGAGAGAAAATTTTGGATAGCCTGGCTTCATGACACGGAAGAGCGTCTACATCTGAGATGATAGCAAACACCAGAGACCGAGATTTGTAGAGATCCATGATCGCCTACTCCAGCCGGCACGGCACCTGATGACGATGATGAGTTTACATATTCAATCTCCCATATCTAATAACTTACGTATTCATTTTACTTATCTCATTTTCATAGCTTTAATATTCAATTTACTTGTTCATGGTTTATATATCCCATTTTTATTTGGAATGGGTATAATATTTAACATCTTAGTCATAGCTCTGTACATGATATATGTATACCAAAAGAATATAGACTGCGCATGCGTAGCCCTTCCTGACTACATTGCAGGACATATTATATTTCTGCACAGAAGACCGTGTATCTATATTTTATGCTTTGGAAGCCATGTTGCCTCCCTTTAGTTTCATTATTTCAATAAAACATCGCGTATGAAATCCCTGAAGCTTTCACCGAAATTGACTTTTCTAATTCCGGGTGCTGGGGCAATACTGAACGTCCTGCTACATAATTTATGTCGGTTGGCAGGAGCTCACTATGCTTATTCGGTAAGCGTCTTGTTTAAATATGCTCCCTTATAAATATTTGATGCGGGCATCTCGCAACCGGTGTAAATAATTAATGAAGTCGCCGGTAAAACTATCCGGCCTGGTCGAGACTGCTATACTGTAAGACTTCGCTTTGTTTGGAAATATGAAATATTAGTAAAAGATAAGTATCATTTATTTGGAGATTGCAGGTTTTCAGTAACAAATTAGACGTAATACGGTTAAAAGATAAAATAAACAATCAAAACAAATAATAATTGTTTAAATTAAGTTTGATAGAGCAAGCGAATATTTGCGATGAAAACAGTCTCACTCTAATTTTAGCTGAAACATTAAAATAAAATAACAAATTATTATCATATAACAGCCCACAAGATCTCATCTTCCATGTAGCCCATCTGTCAAAGTCCCCGTTGAATGGAAAAAAATTATTTAAAAAAAAACTCTAGCATAATTCGTCCTGCTCCTCTTTCATCCCAACCCTCCATCGCGGACTGCAGTCTGCGAACCCAGAAACCAAGTAAGAAATCACATAGAAGGCGAGACGACAGCATGTGTATTTTTCAACAGCTATTTCAGAACTTTAAACGTGCAGACGAAATAAAAAGGTCTCTGTGATTAAATAGATTTGAAAGCTATCGAAAAGTTTCGTTTCACAAAAACATGTATGAAATACCAGACAAGATGAGATAATAAAAAATGTGTGATAATATCAAGAACCGGTGTTGACATTAACAGATATTTAAATTAATGAAAATGTGCTTTTAATATCAACCTGGGATCTAGTACAAGAATTCATAGTTTCTAAGGTAAGAAAGTCTTTATTGAATAGTGTTTCATTAGTTAAGATAACGTGACGTCTTCACAATGAAGACATACTTATTAATGTTAACAATTTCGGTTCTTTTTTTGTTGTTTCTTATTGTACCTTCCATGATTCTTTTATTTGTTTATCTTTAAGATGTGTCATCCTATTTAATAATCATTCAGCTTTCTTAAGATAAACTAATTCTTCTTCTGCTTGCCTTTGCCCGCTATGAATTCAGACGTAGTCACGGTACCTGATATGGAGCTTCTGACTTATTTTTTGCGCGAAGGCCTGCTTTCCTTTTATCAGTGTCCCCACCATAAAGGCGTGCCATCTTCGAGTTCAATGGTATATAAACTAATTAATCTTCAACATTGTCTGGCTCTTTCCCATATTGTACCTTCCATCATACTTTTATTTGTCTTTCTCTAAGATGTGTCATCCCATTCAATAATCATTTATCTTCTTTGTTATTGTTTACTGAACTGACATCATAGCACTCCGGGTAGACCCATAGGTGCGCAGTCTTTCTCAACATATTTCGAAGACAATCGAAGGGTATGCATACTCATGGTTCCGTGGCTCGCTGATTAAATACACTTCTCTCTCTGCCCTCAAGCCCCAGTTCTGCTTGTATAACGTATAATTCCAAACTCCATAAATCGCTCTATTGATTCAACGTCTATTTTATTGCCCTCATTCAAGAGTAGGCCACCAAGAGACTGAAGAACATCTCCCTTATCCATCCTAAATACCCCAACAATCGATGCTTTCAATGCAAGCATGTGCAGGATTTGTCATCCCACTAAATAATCCTTCAGTTTCTTTAAGATTAATTAATCTTCAACATTGTCTGTCTCTTTCTCTTATTGTCCTTCCAACATTCTTTTCTTTATCTATCTCTAAGATGTGTCATCCCACTAAATAATCCTTCAGTATCTTCAAGATTAATTAATCTTCAACATTGTCTGTCTCTTTCCTTTATTATATCTTCTATCATTCTTTTATTTATCTATCTCTAAGATGTGTCATCCCATTTAATAATCCTGCAGTTCTCTTGTGATAAACTAATTAATGGGGAGGGGAGAAAGGGAGTTTCTGTGGCTAAGTGGTTCACCCTTTGTCTTGTGGTCGGAAGGTCGTGGGTTCGAATCCTGGCCGGCCCGTTCTGCTCACAAGTGCATTTTTTTCCAGAACCCTCTTGGATTGTTGCCAGAGATACGGAGTTCGTGCTTTATGCAATTTATGCAATACTCTTGGCATGGGGCTCGCCATTTCTGAGGAGAGGGACCGAGCCACATGGGATAAAACCTGACGCAATGAAATCAATCCTTCGCGTTTAGATTCCTTTAAACTAATTAATCTTCCACATTTTCTGTTTCTTTATTTTATTGTATCTTCCATCATTCTGTTATTTGTTCATCTCTTAGTTTTATCATCTCACTTAATAATCCCTCATCTTCCTCCTGGAACACACTTCCTTAACAAACCTACACCATTATTTTCTGAATTGTCACATTCTATCAAAGTCTTCCCTTGTCTTAGAATTTGATACTGAAGACTTAATTTCCTGTATACACATTAAGACTCTTTCTCTTGTGTTCATTTGTAGACTCTATATAATGACAATATCTTTTACATAACTTGAAATTTTTAAACAACTTAAAAGTTACAAATGGAAACCATATTTATCGTACCCATTTGAAAACTTTCCTCCTTTCTAGACTGTTCCTTGAATAAACTCTGGTACCGGTTCGTCACTTTGTAATCGGAACCGGTTGCTGGTAATGATATTAATTAGTCTAAGTAAAACAAAGATGTTTGATGTTAGAAACTACATCCACCACTTAATATGGGGATATTCAAGCACAAAGAACTATTCTACATAACAAGCAAACGAAAAATAAGAATAAAAAAGGCAATATTTGTTCTCATTTAGCAGATATCGATTGGTTGAAAACAAGAGAATTGAGCGCTATTAAAAAGAGGATTGTATTTACCTGTATTATTTGATATGCAGTTTCATGTTTAACATTTGACTGCAGTTTTCAGCGAATCGTTTTCTCCAGTCTATTTCGCAATGAAAGTATGTGTATGATAATTCACCCGTCTGTTGCAGGGGCTCTCAAGGGGAGCAAAGAATAGTACCACTGTGACCTACAAGGCATGTTATAAAGGGCGACTGAGATAGGGGCATAGGGAAGCTACCATAGTAAATAAATATCGTCGCAGAAATCGGATGTGCTGGCTTACTTCTAGGCTCATGATTCTTTTTATTTCTTTTATTTGATACGCTACTGCAGAAATATATGAGATTTATAGAAATATTGAATGCTTACAAAACATGACTACGAAATGAAAACAACTGCAAAGGAAAGACACTAAAAGAACTGTTTTATTTAATGTTAGTGGTGCAGCCAAAATATGACAAACTCGAATTCGATATATTCTCTTCTTTCTCTATTTCTCTAATACTCGTTTGTCTCATAGAGTGAGGATAAGAACAGATTTATAGAACGGACTCATGTGTACACTTCGTACATGGTGTCCTTTACTGTTTCTTTTATATCTGTTTTCCACTTCTTGTGTGGACGACCTTTTGTCTAGTATGCATTATATCTGAATAGTATTGCTCATTGAGGCGCACTGTCAGTTGGTAATTTGGCTATATGGCTGAACTATTTAATTTGTTGTTTCTTGATAAAGTTCAGTACTGATGCTGAACCTACTGTTTCCCTGATGTCTTCATTTCTAAACAGGTCTTTTCTTAAAACTCCCACAACTCTACGTAGACACTTCATCTCTGTCGTGACTAGTTTTATTCTGTTGTTTGGTGTCAACGTCCAGGTTTGCCCCTTAAAGCAGAATATCGAGAAAAAGATCATGTTATAAAATTCCATTTTGGTGTTCATGGAACATGTATTGATGCCATTTGTCCTATGATTAGATTTTCTTTATTGTATCTATAATGGATTTCGTTAATTGTTCTTCCATTTGCTGAAAAATACTCCAATATATGTAAAATCGTTAACTTGTTTTAATTGATATTTGCGGAAGGAGATATTGCTAGTTCTTTCATCAATTAAAACAAATGTAACACTCGTACATTTCCGATGAACATATTATAACTCATATTATCAGCTAATGAAAGAATAATTCCGAGTAGTTACCGGGACCCACGTTGGGGTGTAAAGAATAGAGCCACTGTTACCTGCCACGCATGTTGTAAGAGGCGAGTAAGGAGGGTGGGGTAGCTAGCTACCCCACCCTGTAAAAACACTAGATGGCTATAGAAACCACAACTATGGAAATTCATAGCTCACCACCCGAGGAATAAGAAGAACCCTACAAGAAAATGTGGAGAGAGTGGAGAGATCTGGAAAAGATGGCCTTGGATAGGCGGGCTTGGAAGGCCTTGGTTGCGAACCTATGCTTCCTAGGTGAAGAAGAAGAATGAAAGAATAACTTTTGATATATTTTCCTGTCTACTTTGTCGGTTTTAACATGTGCTGACAGTGATCTACATTTCAGGATAGAAGCATGAGCGTCCACACAAGTTTTTTCAGGGAGGATCAAAATGAAAATATGTTAGCTGATAGTTTACTTAGTGGAAATAGAGAAGAAAAGATTTGCATAAAACAATTTGATAAACATTGCGATTTTCAAAAGTGCCCCCATCCCCCATCATTGTCTTAAAGTATGGACGCCCATGGATATAAGAGTAAAGTGATATTTCCATGACTAAATAGAACCGACGTTTATAATTGCTAAATTTAGGGGCAAAGTATCGCCTGTGTCAATGAGCTGACATTGACCAAGATACTTTTCCACCACCACGCGATGACTCTGTAAACAAATTTGAGCTTGAGAAAGCGGATAGGGATCGAAGTGGATGTCAGTGACACGATGTGGTGGTGGTGTATACGCTGCTGCGCATAATATGAAAATTGTTGCATATCATACTGTTAATATCTCTGAGTGGTAACAGCTACAAGTATCGTTTGACCGACGTCTAAAATTCTGTAGAAATGGCAGAATGCCACTACATATTCTTCTTCTTCTTCTTCTTTGTCGTCACACTGCTACCGGGTTGTTGCCCAGTGTCGTGGTTTTCTGTTTTTGTCTTGCGCTGTTCTGGTGGCTTGTGTGATTGTTATCTTTGCTCTTTCACAGGATGCTGCCACGCCATCTAACCATCTTTTCCGTGGTCTTCCTCTTGCCTTCTTTCCCGATGTTCTGTTGTAGAAGACTCTGTATACTGTGGAGTTTGGATGCATTCTTATTAAGTGGCCAAACCACTTCATTCTTTGTTTATCTATATAATTCAAGCACGGTTTTGTGCCAACTTTCTTTCTTATGCTGATGTTGGTGATTCTGTCTTTTCTGTGTTGTTGGTAACTTTTCTCAGGCAACGCATTTCACATGTAGTTATTTTTGTGACTGCGCTTTGCTCAATGTCCATGTTTGGCTCTGGTAACACAAAGTAGGTATAAAAATGCTGTTGATCATTTGTTTCTTAGCTGCCTGTGAAATTTTTGGGTGCCTTAACAATGGGGCTAGCTGGTAGGTTACAGCATTTGCTTTTGTACTCTAGCCTCTATCTCTCTATCTAGTTTTCCGTCTTCTGTGAATATGCTTCCTAAGTATTTGAATTCTTTCACTTGGTTTATTTTAGTGCCATTGACATGGATGTCTAGATTATTATGTTTTCTTCCCATATTCATTATTTCTGTTTTAGTGTTGTTGATTTTCATGTCATGTTCTGCGAACAAACAATTGAATACAATCAAAGTAAACAGCTTATATTTATAGACCAAGAAAAGGCATTTGATAGAGTAAACAGGTGCAAACTATGGAAGATCCTTGAAGAATATGGCGTCCAAGGACAACTATTAGGTAACATCATGGCCTTATATCAAGATAGCCAGAGTACAGTAAGAACTACAGAAGGAATGACCGACTGGTTCTCCATTACATCAGGTGTTAGACAAGGTTGTGTCCTTTCACCACTACTCTTTATCGCATATATGGATAAAATAACTCAAGAGTCGAATTCAGATAATGATGAAATAAATGAACTGCTTTTTGCAGATGATCAGTGCCTGATACATCAAAATGAACAAGATCTACAACATCATATTGACACTTTGAACAATAATTGTGTGAAACATGACATGAAAATCAACTACATATTGCCTGGTTAAAATAACTAGTGTTCATATATATATATAATCGCTGGGTTATTTCAAAGAGCATATGTCCAAATACGCACAGGGTTTCTAATTACAGACTTAACAATCTCAAATAGTCCCTAAAATTATTTAAATTACTAAGGGAATCTCTGGTAGGTCAGACAGAGTAATCAGTTCTGAGCTCAACTATAGAGGTCAGATTTGTCACGGGTAGTGTCAACTTAATTACTTAGTCCATTACCTACTTGGGTCTGGACCTATTTATCTACGTATCCTTCTACAATCAGACTACTCAGAAATATGTACTGGAAGCAATTATATGTATTATATTGCTCTTAAACTGTTATACTTACATATGATCTGGAAGCAATTTCTCCATACCGCTCTATCCTGTGCAACTCGTTCAATCTCTTCAATGGAAACAAGCAGCACCAATGAACACTGAAACTAACTACTCTCAATATATTAGCAGAAAATGAGTAGCGAGACAAGGATGTATCATGCCACCTAATCTATTTAATATCTACACATAGAAAATCTTCAAACAGCTCGAAGGACTGTCAGGGCTCACGATCAATGCACAAAAAATAATAAACAACCTAAGTTAAGCTTGCAATTGACGCAGCATTGCCAATCGAGAATGAACAAGAACTAGTAGACGAACCAGACAAAACTAATAAAGTCATCATCAAAGAAGGGAGAAGTTAAAACTATATATAAAAAATACAAGGACAACTACTGAAGCTAGTAAACAACTTCTGATATTTTGGACACATTATTACAATTGATTGCATAAGTGAAACAGATTAGAAAGAAAATAGGAATGACCAAAAGTACATACAATGACATTAGTACACTACTAACCTATACAGATGTCAAATATGCTACATACGAGATTATCAAGTGTTATATTAACTCTGTATTATTGTATGGTGGACGTGTGTGGCTTAAACCACAGCCAACTCTAGGTAACTAGACCAAACAACTGACCGGGGATTCCCTGACCTAGATAAGAAAAGGGGGCTGAAATTACAGATGTTTGATAGAACACTGCACGCTTTTTTTGCAATTTTACTAAATTCTGTGAGTCTATGGTTATTTATTGGTGAAAAAAATATTCATAATATTGATATTCCTTATTGTTAAACTTAACTTGTTGCATACGTTTATCGCCCGAGTGGTTACCGGGGTCCAAATTTGAGGTGTAAAGAATAGAACCACTGTTACCTGCCACGCATGTCGTAAGAGGCGACTAATTAGGTTTGGCTGAAATCGGATGCATGTGTCCTAAACGTGTAAAAGTCTTATGCGTTTAGGGCCTACCAAACCAATGTGAATAGAACCACTGTTACCTGCCACGCATGTCGTAAGAGGTGACTAAGGAGATTTGGCTGAAATCGGATGCATGTGTCCTAAACGTATAGAAGTCTTATGCGTTTAGGGGCCTACCAAACCAATGTGCAATGTATACACGTTCTTGGCAAAGATCAAACATATCACAAAGAGTGATTAAAATTGGTCGTAAAGAACGAACGCAAAGAAGAAGAAGAGCATACGTTTATAGTTGGCTCTGCTTAAGGGGTAGTGAGCTCGATCACAACCCAACCGTACCTATTTCAAACCCCACGGCGGACAATTTGGAAGCAAATTCGTTCCCGCGGTTTTTAACGAACGATAAAAATAGATTTCACCGTTCAGAAAGCAATGGCAAACAACTTTACGTATAAGTGGTGTCTAGAAAATCAACGACTCGTTTACTGTGGTTGATGACAACGTCCTGTAAATGATATACTACGATTTGAATTCATTTTTGTATGTTTCAGAAGTATGAACAATGAACAAGTATTTGAATAATTCATTTTTGTATGTTTCAGAAGCATGAACAATGAACAAGTATTTGAATAATTCATTTTTGTATAATTCAGAAGTATGAACAATGAACAAGTATTTGAATAATTCATTTTGTATGTTTCGAAGTATGAACAATGAACAAGTATTTGAATAATTCATTTTTGTATGTTTCAGAAGTATGAACAATGAACAAGTATTTGAATAATTCATTTTTGTATGTTTCAGAAGTATGAACAATGAACAAGTATTTGAATAATTCATTTTTGTATGTTTCAGAAGTATGAACAATGAACAAGTATTTGAATAATTCATTTTTGTATAATTCAGAAGCATGAACAATGAACAAGTATTTGAATAATTCATTTTTGTATGTTTCAGAAGTATGAACAATGAACAAGTATTTGAATAATTCATTTTTGTATGTTTCAGAAGTATGAACAATGAACAAGTATTTGAATAATTCATTTTTGTATGTTTCAGAAGTATGAACAATGAACAAGTATTTGAATAATTCATTTTTGTATAATTCAGAAGCATGAACAATGAACAAGTATTTGAATAATTCATTTTTGTATGTTTCAGAAGTATGAACAATGAACAAGTATTTGAATAATTCATTTTTGTATGTTTCAGAAGTATGAACAATGAACACATATTTGAATAATTCATTTTTGTATGTTTCAGAAGTATGAACAATAACAATTTAATAATCATTTGATGTTTCAGAAATGAACAATGACAAGTTTGAACATGTAGTTAAGATGAACAATGAACAAGTATTTGAATAATTCATTTTGTATGTTTCAGAAGTATGAACAATGAACAAATATTTGAATATTTCATTTTTGTATGTTTCAGAAGTATGAACAATGAACAAGTATTTGAATAATTCATTTTTGTATGTTTCAGAAGTATGAACAATGAACAAATATTTGAATAATTCATTTTTGTATGTTTCAGAAGTATGAACAATGAACAAGTATTTGAATAATTCATTTTTGTATGTTTCTGAAAAGAAGTATTTAAATCAATGAACAAGTATTTGAATAATTCATTTTTGTATGGTTCAGAAGTATGAACAATGAACAAGTATTTGAATAATTCATTTTTGTATGTTTCAGAAGTATGAACAATGAACAAATATTTGAATAATTCTTATTTTTTTGTATGTTTCTAGTAATTGAGCATGAACAATGAACAAAGGGATTTGAATAATAAGTAATGCCTTTGTGATTGGGATATAAAGAAGAGTAGTTCGAAGTTCAAGAAAAGAAAAGCAGACAAACCAAAAAATTATCGAAAAACTAGTAATGGAGAAAGAATTACTATTACTAAAGAGAATACAGATTAAACAAAATTGTATATACGAGACATAATAAGACATAGCATACATTATTCAAACCTTATAAGAAGGAAAGTTGAAGGACGACAAGCAAGAGGAAGAGCGATACTCAAATTAAAAGATAGTACCAAGAAATGATTAAATTACAGCCTGACAGAATGCAACATGAAGACAAGAGACATGAGATGTTGGAGGTTCATTGCAACCAACTTTCTGTGCGGAGGCGGCTTCTGACGATTAAGAAAAACCGTTGACTTGGAATTCTTGGAACTATCTGGCATTTGGCAACCCTGACTACAAACTACTTTACGAACAGAGAACAACAAAAGTGAAATGGAAGAACAGACACCACATTGTATGACAATAGGTCATCGTCTATTGTGTCCCCAAGTGAGCAACTATTATCATGGCCGAAACCATTACCATACAGAGCATGCAGTAATAATAACTATTATTTACTGAGATATGCAGTTTCGTTTGGCACTCAGACGTAGATACCCGAGGGAATCAAACTGCCTGCCAGCTCTAAAGTTCGTCGCTAGTGTACTGCTAAATTTAGACAAGTCTGGGTCAATATTGAAGTTCTCATTATATTAGCTTGAAGCAATATGTTGTCCAATTATTTAGCAGCCATTTTCAAAAGTTAACCTAGGAAACTGAATTAGATTTATTATTTTCTCGAGAACAGAATTCAAAAATTAAATACGTAAATATTTAGAGGCCATATCTTAATTATAAAACTGATTGTCTTTTGTGTGTCTGAGGAAAACGTTTAGAAAGGCTAAACTCTAGTATCATGAAATTTATATGGCTTATTTTTGTATAAAATTTTAGAATTTTCAACTTTATGTGCTTAAAAAAAAAATAAAAGACCAGTTATGAGTTAGGTATGTTAGCTAAACCGCCCGTGTGTTGCCAGGGCTCGCAAGGGGAGCAAAGAATAGTAACACTGCGACCTACAAGGTATGTCGTAAGATGCGATGGAGGTAGGATCCTAGAAAAGCTACCCTATTAAATAAAATGAGTCGCAGAAATAGGATGTACTGGTCTGCCTGTAGGCGCATAACTTAAAAAAACGTACACTCGCTCTTAGGATCAGATCACATACAAATCACAAAGAGTGGTTTAACAGGTGGTCGATATGGAGCGTTCGAAGACAAAGAAGAAGTCAGCTAAAGAATACATACATTTGCCAGCGTGTTCAATCGACCATTACATTAAGTCATTAAGCATGACCAGTGGTAAAAGCAGTTACACCATTTGTGAACTTGTAATATCAATTTAAAAATCATATTTAAAAATTTACTTCATAATCCAAAACACATAAGACAAATTTAATTTTCTAAGTTTTTTTCTACAATCTCTCTCTCTCTCTCTCTCTCTCTCTCTCTCTCTCTGCCTTTGACACCGTTGGGCAGCAATAAATGTACACCCTTTCTGCTCTTGACCGTCTGCTGTGTTGTGTTCCAGCTGGGATTCATTTCTTTCAGTTCCTGTTCAACTATTCTCCTCCAGGTCATTTTGGGTCTCCCCTGTTTTCGTTTACTCTTGAAATTGTGTATATCATGCAAACATCAAATTCTTCTATATTAGTATCTGTAAAATATAATGGAAGATATAGTTAGTCTCGTAACGCTATACGTTACATATAGTCTGCATGTAATTTCTACATAACGCTTTGTCCTGGGCATCCCGTTTAATCTCTTATATGGAGTTGAGTAATATCTCTCACCTCTCTCAGCAAAGTTAGTATCAGTGTTTCCATAGTCCGTCCTTTCTTTCTTCAACCACAGTCTCGGTGAAGTAGAGGTTAGGGCTCACTCTCGTTCCAAAGGTACTCTATTCGCTCCATCCTGGAACGATCGATATATTTTTCAAGAGATCACTGATGTCAGTGTAGGTGAGATCGAGTTCCTAGTGCTATTGAAAATGAACGATAAAACGTAGGCCCCCCCTTGTTCAATTTGAGCACGTAAAGAACCATTGACAGTTCAATTCTAGAAGAGCGGCTGAAAAGCTTCTGCCCAGGTAAAATTCATTAGAAAAGTTTTAAAGTAAAAAATCCCTACTACGATAAATCTTTACCATTTACTCAATCACATTGGTACCCTCACTGGTACTAAGGTGTTCGCGCACTGCTGCTGAGATCTTCCAGTGTCAGAAACAGATCAGATCACACATTGTTACTTACCGAAGTGCAATGATGATGGTCCTATCAATCAATCAAGCAATCAATCTTGAACCCTTTGATTCCCACTTCAACGCCTGCTTTGTGATTCTTTGATCATTTCTTCTTATAGTATGCTCAACATATCTCAATTTTCGTAAGAGAATATGCAATTTACAAACCAAAAGAATAAAGAAACCCGTTTTCATACCTTGCGGTATATTGGTGAATACAGCGTTAGACCCATATTTTTCATTGAACTACGGCACACGGTGGTGTATGTGATCAGCATCATGCCAGCCATTTTTACTTCCTAGTGTTTTTCTTTTACCCAAATAAAGCTGGGACGACATGAGCAGAGCCAACTATAAACTTATGGGCCTTCGGACTGAGGTAAGAATTATGGGAAATCAGACCACAACTACACCACGTGACCTCGCATTCCAGTATTGTGTATATAGACGAATTCATTTTAAAATCAACACAAAACGCTAAATCGAAGTTATATTATCCAACAAGTTAAGTTTAACAATAAGGAATATCAATATTATGAATATTTTTCACCAATAAATAACCATAGACTCACAGAATTGAGTAAAATTGCAAAAATGCGTGCAGTGTTCTATCAAACATCTGTAATTTCCAGCCCCTTTTCTGATCTAGGTCAGGAATGCCCGGTCAGTTGTCTGGCCTAGTTATCTAGAGTTGGCTGTGACATGAGAATCTTTAGGTCGGAAGCTCCTCATTTGTAACGTACATACTAACAGAATACAACGTACTAACACAACACAACATACATATTCACATACTAGCACTATGTATGGCAATACAACGTACATATTCATATACTAACACAATACAACAATACACACTTACATAGTAATTCAACAATACACACTCACATAGTAATTCAACAATACACACTCACATAATAATACAACAATACACACTCACATAATAATACAACAATACATAGTCATATAGTAATACAACAATACATAGTCACATAGTAATACAACAATACATACACATATAGTAATACAACAATACACTCATATACAACTAAACTACATAGTAATTCAACAATACAACAATACACACTCACATAGTAATACAATACAACATACAAGTCATATAGTAATACAACAATACATAGTCAAATAGTAATTCAACAATACATAGTCAAATAGTAATACAACAATACATACTCACATAGTAATACAACAATACACACTCACATAGTAATTCAACAATACAACAATACACACTAATAGTAATACAACAATACATAGTCACTATAGTAATACAACAGATACATAGTCAAATAGTAATTCAACAATCATAGTCAAATAGTAATACAACAATACACATCACATAGTAATTCAACAATACAACAAGTACACACTTCACATAGTAATACAACAATACATACACAATAGTAATACAACAATACATAGTCACATAGTAATACAACAATACATATCACATATAATACAACAATCAATAGTCACATATAGTAATACAACAATACATAGTCACATAGTAATACAACAATACATAGTCACATAGTAATACAACAATACATAGTCACACATAGTAATACAACAATACATAGTCACATAGTAATACAACAATACATAGTCACACATAGTAACACAACAATACATACATATACTAACAATGAAACAGACAATCAAAATGTCTCATCCATCACACTTTAATCAGATTCACATCTTCCACCTAAAAAAAAGAACGAAAGAAAAAGACAAAAACCCAGCCAGGAACATCAGCAGCGCTCACTATGAGGCAATTCCATCCACGCACTCACTACCATAGTGGATTGGGAGCCAATAAAATATGCACGAATATGTCGGCGCTGTTAAAATATTTAAAGTTTTGAATTCGGAACACACTACATCGGAGCTTGGTACTGTAAATATTTGATAAAGACAGACAATAAAACTTGGTTCTTCTTCCCATTTTTCTCTTTTATTCTTCAATATCTTATCACGTTTGTGATGGTCTGTCACAGAGAGTAAAAATCAAAGCACAAGTCTCGTTTAGAAGGTATTCTAGTAGCTGGTGTCTGAAGAGATATCATTTTTTTCCTTCTATATCTCATGTAAATTTACGAATTTGATAAGAAATGTAGTTGATCATAATAGGTTTCTCATTGTATCTGATAGTTTCATATGTTTTCTCATTTTAGTTTCATGTGGAATATTTTCGTTTCTTATTTCAACCGATTTTCTTTAAAAGTGTATTTTATTGTTTTATTTCAATCGACTTTTTAAATAGTTATTTATTTTTTAGTTTCAACCAATTTCCTTTAAAAGTGTATTTTATTGTTCTATTTCAACCGATTTTCTTTTAAAATTGCTTTTTATTATTATTTTTTTATTTTAACCGATATTCTTTAAAAGTGTATTTTATTGCTTCATTTCAAAAGATTAAAAAAAATAAATGGTGTATTTTATTGTTTTATTCCAACTGATTTCTAGTTGAAGATGGATAAGGGGGATGTTCGTCGGTCTCTTTGCGAGTGTCTGTTGGATGAGGACACTAAAATAGATGTTGAATCGATCAAGCGATTTAAGCAGTTTGGAGTTACCAGTTGTACAAGTAGAACTGGATGAATGAGGGCAGATTGAGAGGTGTGTTTAATCAGTGAGCCACGGGAACCATCAGAATGCATACTCTTCGATATCTGTTGGTGGAGACTGAGCACCTATGGGTCTGCCAGGAGTGCAATGACGTCAGTCTAGTAACCAATAATCAATAACCAATCCAACTGATTTCCTTCAGTGTATTTAATTTAAACCGGTTTCATTAAATAGTGTAATTTATTGTTTTGTTTCACAAGTGATCTTCACATTCCCTTTTATTCCAACGTATATTTTCTTACTGTAGAACACATTCTGACATTTCTTGTGTCTATATGTATTTTCTGGTTATATTAGTACATATCTTCATATCTCTCTTGCGTTCCCGGACATATCTTCATATATTTCTTTTTACACCATATATGTTTTGTTGTTCAGTTATAAGTCGTCTCATTTTCTCATTTCTTGTTTCAATGTGTAATTAAAAATATTTTCTGTGTGTGTGCAAACTTTATCTTCTCAATTTTAGTTCAACGTGTATTGTCATATTTTAATTACAAATATATATCTAGTCATATTAAACACGTCTTGTTCTCATTACATTTTTTCAGCATCTATTTGCTTCTAATACTGTTTTCCAGAACCTACTAGAAGTATACTGTTTTCTATATTATACTAGAAGCAGTGGCGGCTCGTCATTAAGGGCCAGTAGGGCCAGGCCCCACCATAAATAGTGTGTAATGTGTATTTAGTTTTTAATAAATTAAAATATAACCTAATCCCAAACCATGATTTCCCCGAAAATGTGTGTCTGGCCCCATCAACAAAAATGATCACACGTTGCCACTGACTAGAAGTATATTGTTTTCTATATTATGTTACGAGTGAACTACATTTTATTCTCTATTACACCTCAATCGTGTGAAGCTTTGATTGTTGATTGTTCATTTCTATAATAAGACTATAGTACCATTTGTTAGAGAACATAAGACTATAGTACAACATTTGTTAAGAGAACATAAAGACTATAGTACAACATTTGTTAAGAGAACATAAAGACTATAGTACAATATTTGTTAAAGAACATAACGACTATAGTACAACATTTGTTGAAGAAACATAAGACTATAGTACAACATTTGTTAAGAGAGAACATAGACTATAGTACAACATTTGTTAAAGAGAACATAAAGACTATGTACAACATTTGTTAAGGAACATAAAGACTATAGCAACATTTGTTAAGAGAACATAAGACTATATACAGCATTTTTAAGAAAAAACATAAAGACTATCACATTTGTTAGAGAACATAAGACTATAGTACAACATTTGTTAAGAAGAAAACATAAAGACTATAGTACAACATTTGTTAAGAAGAGAATATAAAGACTATAGTACAACATTTGTTAAGAGAATATAAAGACTATAGTACAGCATTTGTTAAGAAGAAAACATAAAGACTATAGTACAACATTTGTTAAGAGAACATAAAGACTATAGTACAACATTTGTTAAGAAGAGAACATAAAGACTATAGTACAACATTTGTTAAGAAGAGAACATAAAGACTATAGTACAACATTTGTTAAGAGAACATAAAGACTATAGTACAACATTTGTTAAGAGAACATAAAGACTATAGTACAACATTTGTTAAGAGAACATAAAGACTATAGTACAACATTTGTTAAGAGAACATAAAGACTATAGTACAACATTTGTTAAGAGAACATAAAGACTATAGTACAACATTTGTTAAGAGAACATAAAGACTATAGTACAACATTTGTTAAGAGAACATAAAGACTATAGTACAACATTTGTTAAGAGAACATAAAGACTATAGTACAACATTTGTTAAGAGAACATAAAGACTATAGTACAACATTTGTTAAGAGAACATAAAGACTATAGTACAACATTTGTTAAGAAGAAAACATAAAGACTATAGTACAACATTTGTTAAGAGAACATAAAGACTATAGTACAACATTTGTTAAGAGAACATAAAGACTATAGTACAACATTTGTTAAGAGAATATAAAGACTATAGTACAACATTTGTTAAGAGAACATAAAGACTATAGTACAACATTTGTTAAGAGAACATAAAGACTATAGTACAACATTTGTTAAGAGAACATAAAGACTATAGTACAACATTTGTTAAGAGAGAAAATAAAGACTATAGTACAGCATTTGTTAAGAGAAATAAAGACTATAGTACACATTTGTTAAGAGAATATAAAGACTATAGTACACATTTGTTAAGAAGAGATATAAGAATGTCGATTGTTAAGAGAAAATACTAACACTAAGTAATTAACAGACATTATGTCAATAATACATATATCATATTAGATTAAACATGAAATTAACATCAAGCTGACACATAGAATGAAGAAGAAATAACTTATAAAGAAATGCTGGAACAACTAGGCGTGAAGCGAGACTTATTCAAAGAAATTAAAGTTAGACATATTCTGATTTGGTCACAGTAAAAGAACAAATTGTTGAAAACTGTATTGAAGAGGACGGTATGAGGGCAAGAGAGCCATGGGAAGACAGATATATCATTTAATGGGGTAAATTTTGACAGTACCTTGCGGTATATTTTCTCAGTATAATGCAAGTCTTCGAAATGCGCCCCTAAATGTTTTTCTTTAAAATAATCTTCAATTGTGATTTTAACTACACTGTTTACGCCGCCCCCTTTTCGGTTCCGTCAGATGCGGTCGCCTCCTTGTATCATAGCACGGCACGGCTCTGCATTTAGAGATGGATAGGGAGCAGCCTTTCAAAGTGTACCACTAGGGTATGGACAATAATTTGCTAGAAATTCATATAAACCAGCCTTCAATGTGGGGATGGCTCATGGAGATCATGGGCGCCAATACGTTAAGGCAAAGGAGATGGGTATAAGGGGGCAGCAAGATCTTTACTCCACCTTCCCGAAAAAGTCTTTTAAAATAAAACATTGTGATTGACTGTTGCTAACTATCTACGGTTTAAACATTTACAAGAATTTAATATTTTCTATACATGGAGCCTGCAATCGAAATCTGATCCGAATATATTCTTTTCAATTTCCACGTAGTAAAGTACATTTTTTATTCCTCTCCTTCCTCCCCACCGGAAAAATGTTATGTGGCCGCCCATGATGATATACAGCTAACAACATGAACTAAATCCACAAGTTTCCACTCTGTAATGTTCCTTCAAAGGAAGCACAAACGTTGGACTGAACTGAAACTGAAAACATAAAAATAACTAAGGTGGGCGATTTTACTAGGCGCAAGAACGAGACTTTCGATACACAGTGTACACAAAACGTGTCAATCGCTTTCATTTCCATTGTAAAAAAGATAAAATACAAATAAATTATTCACGACCATTCTGATAACAGTTTTAAACAAATCATTTTACTTTGGTTTTTTTTTATCATTTGCAGAAAATCATGGATAGCAATGAAACAAACGAGATCACAGTGAAAAAAGAGCCAATCGACAATAATAATGGAAGCTCTGATGATAATAGTCAGATTCAAGAAAACGTTACAAGAATCGATGCAACGTCCTCATCAATCCCAGCCCCTTTGAGATACGTCAGTAGACGAGGACGACCACCAGGGGGAGGCTACTCAATGAAATCTCAAGCCCATTACGTCAGTTTCAGTTCGATACCTATGTCAACTTCTTCTGAATTAGGTCGTCAGGTGTCTAATGGATCAAGTTCATCTTTATCACCTCAAGATTTACTCAAATCTGGGACATCTACTTCGTCAGAAAATCTTGATATACGTCGTTTTGGTTATACAGGTTTCGACACAGACAAAAACTCTTTCAGATGTGATGGGTGTGAGGTTGTCTTCTCCAGTAGAGACACGTACGCCATGCACATGTTACTAAGAGCGAAGAATGAATCATGTGTTGCTCTTCCCACATCAGCAATATCGTCCAACCCAGAAAATCCTACACCAAGAGAGAAGTTTGAGAGAGAACTAAGACAACAAACTATGGTTACTGTTCTAAGAAATCAAGCTGTAGCCATGACTAAAGCTGCTACTGCTATTTTAACCAAATCAGATGTACACTCGGAGAGTGTTTCGTCTGTGCCCCGATCTACAGGACTCGGAAGAGACGATTTTAGTTTCCCTGGGGGATGTGGGTCTGATGGATCGTTTAACTTTAACAACTTGTTTTCTGTAGATGCGTACGGACTTTATGTTGACCCTCGTCAGTACAGACGCGTTTTAGAAGAATACGGATTGCGAACATCGTCTTCTACTGGATCTCTGCAAACTATGACTGAACAGTTAAGCTGTGCAGACTGTGGAGAGGTTTTCTCTGGTAAGGACGCCCTTGCAATGCATATGATGTTTCACACACGGGGTGATGACAAGGAGGCGGCAACTAATGTTGCATGGAACGATGTGCATCCTGGTTCAAATCAGAAACAACTGTCGTCTTGTTCATCTTCTTCTTCTTCTCCGTCGCAATGTGCAGGTTCAAAAAAGTCAAACAAGACGGAATCCAGTGCTGCAGCAAAGCGAGATATGTGCAAAACAGAGGAGAGAGAACTGACAGCTGAAAGAGTAGCAGAACTAAAGCGTCTAGCTATAGAGTCTTCTCTGAGATCGACTCTTAAAAAGTCGACAAATTCGAAACAATTAACACGTCCTAAGAGTGTTTCACAAGATATCTCTGCAACAATTTCAGTTCAAAATCGACCTTTATCGGCAGATGACGTTAGAAGATTCACTACGTCAGAGTCAAAGAGCGATGAAAAAAGAAATGGAACAATGTTTTTAAAAAATTACTCAAATGAAGATTTGAGTGAAACAAAAGTATGTAACAAACGTTGTAACTCAGAGTTGACTGAAACTACTGCATCAGAAGTCAAGCCAGCAAATACAGGTTCATCAAAACGTAAAAGAAATAGGTATGAAAATATGTTTTACAACTTATTTTGTAGAAGTAACAAGAGGGTGCACTCTTATGAAGACGGGGAAATGGAGAACGACTCTATACCTCACGCTAATCATATGCCGTTAGTTTCAAGCCCTCTTGATTCTGATAATAAATCGGATAGTAACTCCGCGAATAATTATGAGTCAAATACTACCAGACCCGGACAAGCAGCTGACTATTCTAAAGGTCGCCCTATTCCTTATTTAGATGCTATTATGTCACATGATGCTGTTCTTGTCCCCCTTGATCCAAAAATCAACATGACAGACAGTGATAGACTTATGGAACGGATAACAAAAACTGCGGATGATAATCCTAGATCTCAGGCTTCGGCTATAGATTTCAGCATCGGTCGACGCGAGACAAGAGATACTATAAACAAAAACAAATGGTATTTACCACAAAATAGCCACGATAACACTGGCAATGAGAATCAAAATGATTCAGTCAAACCGCAGCTGTCATCTGCTGCAAACGTTAAATCTGAAAGAAACGATCACCATCGTAACCGTTTTTTCAAATACCAAAACTCTGATTGCACTTCATTCTCACAGATCGAACATCGTGGACAAAGTTCCATGAACAGGCTGCCATCAGGATCTAGACAAGGATTCAGTTCTAGTAACAATCACCAAGAAACCAACGGACCGTCTCGTAACTGGGTGGAGGAGTCGACATCCCGTGTGAGCGAGGCACGCTACTGCCCACACTGTGAAATTTTATTTTTAGATGTAACATTGTTTCATCTTCACATGGGGCTGCACAATGTCAATAACCCTTGGCAGTGCAACACTTGTGGTTTGGTGTGTTCTGGCAGACTAGACTTCAATACCCATGTTCTACATTACTAAATCGTTGTTTGACACGCCTTCCAAGTTATTCATCAAGAAAAAGGATAGTAACATTATTTATGTTGTTTCCTGCGATATGACGTTCACAGCAACATCTAGATATTCACCGGTAATACGCAACCTTTGTTTGAAATGTCATTCATTAGAAATATTAGGAAAATAAATTCCTACACACTATTTTCACAATCTTATAAATTACATTGGGACATTCGCCGGTGCTACATAGTTCGTGTACTGCAGCTGAGATATTCATGTATAAGAAAGAGATCGAAGAACATATGATTACTCACCAAAGTGCAATGATGATGGTAATATCAATCAATCAATTAATGTCATAACAGCATCATGACAGTTACATCACAACGGGGATGTGGGGATACATACTGCATCAGATGACACCATGAGAAGTGGGAACAAATTCACTATATACAATTGGAAAACTGCAATACCAAAGACATTGATGTCAATGAAACGATTCATAATTTTACATTGCTTTTAAAGACATGAATGAAACGGTCTGATTTATTCCATATATTTGAGGATGACTCGGTTCTGATAGCCTCTCATATAACCAATCATATCTGACACCATGCTAAAGTATAACCGAGTAGATGATACTATAAAGTGA
This sequence comes from Arion vulgaris, assembly GCA_020796225.1. Taxonomy (NCBI): domain Eukaryota; kingdom Metazoa; phylum Mollusca; class Gastropoda; order Stylommatophora; family Arionidae; genus Arion; species Arion vulgaris. The sequence goes on along the minus strand of CM036765.1, from coordinate 41,552,012 downwards.
GATTATGTTTTAAAAATCTAATCGTGGGACGAATTAGCGGGATAAGCGTTCGCTTATCCACTCGGACACAAGAGGGCTGCAGGTTCAATCCCACACTCGACGCACCACATGTGAGAAAAGGAATTGGCTCACCTACCTCCTGCACACTACGGACTATAAATGTGAAGTGACTTCATACCATAAGGCCTGAAATGGCTACAGGAAATTTTATTATTTTAATTATTATTATTAAAGCCTTACCAGTAGCCCATCTACATAACTATATATCATATCGTACAACATGCATGCACTCTCAGTGGTTGAAAAGTAGCCAGATTGATACTGGCTAGACATGAGGATAGAGAGAACCAAAAAGTGTAGCTTTTTGATGAATGACACCCATCGTAAACATGTAGAGACTAAGGACGTGAAGATACTCTTGCCTTGAACATTTGGACACATGTATAACAGAACTCGACATGACAACTTGCAATCTGGTGGCTAGGAATGAGCACAGTGAATCCTACCTTGACTAATGTATCATTGGACAACACAAAGATCTTTCTCGCATTGCAGTGCAGTCCAACTGCTGATACTGTCCCATTGTTAGAAAATCCACAGCCAACTCTGCTCTTCTATGCTATTTACAACATTCTAGAAAGAGAATTTGTTTAGCTGTAAAAAAAAGGCGGAAATTCACTTGCAGTGGATTCCATCTCACTGTGGCATTGCAGGCAATAGGAGTGTTGATGTCTTGGCTAAGGAGAGTAGTGTCAAGAGAAAATTTAACCAACCCCTGTATTTTCAAGAGGTCAACACTCTCACTCAGAGAAAATCTGCAGAAGACTGAAAGACAAACACTGAAAGTTATTATGGAAAAGGCTTCTGCAAAGACCTAAGCAGAACAGACCAGGTCATTATCTTTCGCCAACATACTAGACATTGCAGGCTCAACAAACACTTACATAGACTAGGAATAAGTCAAACAGTTATCTACCAGTGTCAGCAGTCGGAACAGACACCGGAGCATGTCCTGCATGTCATGGGTGAGCTGAGAAGCAGCATGTGACCCAGCCCAGTGGACTTAAAAACTAAACTTTGGTAAAGCCTGACATACTTGAGGCTGACTGCCAAATTTGTGGTACACAGTAAACTAAACGCATGACCAGAGATCGCCGAAGAAGAAGAATTTGACCGAAGGGCGTAAGTTCAAGCGTAGCTGATACACTGTAGAAGAAGATAACCAAAATGTTCGTTCTTTATGTACTGACAAGTTTGTGTATGTTTCCGTTTACAAAGGATTTGGTATGACCTGGTACGGAAAAGAAGTCATTGGGTGTGATACTATCAGTTATTGTAGCGAGTGATACCAACCCTACACCTCCCCATAATATGAAATATTAATGGTACTAGATATCTACAGATTACACATTGAACAGATATGATTTTGTTACTAACTGACATTGGAAATACAAGTCCATGGCTATGAATTATTGTGTGTTTTAAGTGGAAACAAATAAATAATACATCTTATAATTACAGCAGAAACAGTTTATAGACAATTAAACAAGTTCTGGTGTAGCTAATTGACTAGATTTTTTTTACTTTCTAATTGAAATACATCGGTGCCGCTACCAGATTCAAACATTCCTCATTCGACTCATCTGTACTTGATGCCTGTCCATAATATATTTTTAAAAAACTACATAGTTTTTAAATACATTTCTTTGCTTTGAGACAAGACTTGTTTCCTCCCAACTGCAATGTCATCTCTTAAGCCCTTGGCGTAGTTTTGGGGTGTCATGTTTCGAAGGCTTCGCAGAAGACTCGTCGTTAACAGAGAGAAGTTCTACTGCTAAGTAATATATATAGATCCCAGCATCATTAACACTAACATCAAGATCAGGAAATTAAAATTCAATGTGAAAGAAGTACGCCTGTATACATATCAAACACGGAGAACTACGAAGCAGATTACAAACAAAATACAGGTATTCAAAAAAATTTGCTGAATGAGAAAGATCTTACGCATACATTGACCAAAGGTAATTAACAATGAAGAGTTATGAATAAATGATTGACTTCATTGCATCAGGTTTTATCCCATATGGCTCGGCCCTCTCCGCAGAAATGGCACACCACATACCAAGAGTATTGTACAAAGCAAGAACTCCTAGCTACGGCAACAATCCTAGGGTCTTTGGAAAAATACACTCTTGAACAGAACCTCGTGGTCCGGATTCGAACCCTCGATCGTCAGAACGAAAGACAACGTCACTTAGCCACAGAGATCCCAATGAAGAGTTATGGTGTAGAACCACGCAAGAAACTGCCGAGGAATAAATCCACAGGGGAAGACGGATAAGACAAACGGTGAGGAAATCACACAAATCATTGCGAGGCATGCAGTGAACTGAAACACACAATATCATTGCAGATGAGTGAACGAAACATATATTGAGCATGCAGTGAACTGAAACACACAATATCATTGCGAGGCATGCAGTGAACTGAAACACACAATATCATTGCCAGGCATGCAGTGAACTGAAACACACAATATCATTGCGAGGCATGCAGTGAACTGAAAACACAATATCATTGCGAGGCATGAAGTGAACTGAAACACACAATATCATTGCGAGGCATGAAGTGAACTGAAACACACAATATCATTGCCAGGCATGCAGTGAACTGAAACACACAATATCATTACCAGGCATGAAGTGAACTGAAACACACAATATCATTGCGAGGCATGAAGTGAACTGAAACACACAATACATTGCAGGCATGAGTGAACTGAAACACACAATATCATTGCCAGGCATGAGTGAACTGAAACACACAATATCATTCGAGGCATGAAGTGAACTGAAACACACAATATCATTGCGAGGCATGAAGTGAACTGAAACACACATATACATTGCGAGGCATGAAGTGAACTGAAACACACAATATCATTGCCAGGCATGCAGTGAACTGAAACACACAATATCATTGCGAGGCATGAAGTGAACTGAAACACACAATATCATTGCGAGGCATGAAGTGAACTGAAACACACAATATCATTGCGAGGCATGCAGTGAACTGAAACACACAATATCATTGCCAGGCATGCAGTGAACTGAAACACACAATATCATTGCCAGGCATGCAGTGAACTGAAACACACAATATCATTGCCAGGCATGCAGTGAACTGAAACACACAATATCATTGCGAGGCATGAAGTGAACTGAAACACACAATATCATTGCGAGGCATGCAGTGAACTGAAACACACAATATCATTGCCAGGCATGCAGTGAACTGAAACACACAATATCATTGCCAGGCATGCAGTGAACTGAAACACACAATATCATTGCGAGGCATGCAGTGAACTGAAACACACAATATCATTGCCAGGCATGCAGTGAACTGAAACACACAATATCATTGCGAGGCATATAGTGAACTGAAACACACAATATCATTGCGAGGCATGCAGTGAACTGAAACACACAATATCATTGCGAGGCATGAAGTGAACTGAAACACACAATATCATTGCGAGGCATGCAGTGAACTGAAACACACAATATCATTGCCAGGCATGCAGTGAACTGAAATCTTCAGGGAAAACGGAAAAGTTGAAGACAAATGAAGATATGAAGTAGAGAACATGATAAAGACATCAAACAAATGGAAATTAGTTAGGGTTGCACGGAGAGGGTTTCATAGAACAGCAATACCTGGAGAAATATAGTTGATGGCCTATGTCTCGAAGGGGTAAGAGCCAAGGACAAAATATGTAGATGAGACAACATCGTTTATTGTCTCGCCCATGTGTTGCCGGGGCCCAAAGAATAATAACACAGTGACCTACAAGGCCTGCCGTAATAGGCGACTGAGGTAGGGCCTAGGAAATCTACCATAGTAAATAAAAAGCGTCGCAGAAATCAGATGTACTGGCCTACTTATAGGCATATAACTGCACAACGTACAATCGCTCTTTGCTCAGATCACATACAAATCACAAAGAATGGTTAAAAGTTGTCGAGATGGAGCTTTTGTAGAAAAAAAGCTTATTGTCTTACTGTTGCTCAGTCATAACTGGCTAAGACTTGGCAACCTGAATTTTCCCTGAAAACTGCTTACAATCTGTTGTGGAGTCGGTCTAGCGATGTGGTAGTGATTTGCATTCAATCCTCAACATATAGTGGTTCAAGCTCTGGCAGGATGAAATCAATAGTACACTATTAAAAATGAACACTTCAACATTCTGAGTTGGTGAAAAAATGAAAGTTGAATGGAGCATGAGCTACTGTAAGTGCTCTACTGTCGATACTTTTAGCTCACTGATTGATACTAAGAACCTTGTTGAGTGGAAGGAGTGTGTGTGTGTGTATACAAGTGTGTCTGAGTACATATACACTTATTATAACCAGTATTCTTGCTTGCATTCCGAAACAACTTTAATGTATTTGACACATTTATAATTTGTGTTTTATTCGTTAACTTTTGCAACATTTGTAACTTGTGTTTTATTTGTTAACTTTTTCAACATTTATAATTTGTGTTTTATTCGTTAACTTTTATATTATAATTTTTGTTTATTCTTGAACGTGTATTCCCTGTGTAATTTGCATCTAAAGAGCGTAAAGTTGAAGTGTTGATTTCATTGCACTGAGTTCTCTATTTGGCTTGGTCCCTTTCTAAAAAAATGGCACCTCACCTGCAAGAGTATTTCATAAAACACGAAATCCGTAGCCCCGGCAGCAATCCTATCGATCACCAGAAAAAAAAACTAGAAAAAGAACGACGCCGCCCGGATTCGAACCCACGACTTCCTGAAGCAATGCGAACGGCTTAACCACTTATCCACAAACCATCACATTCATATTATTCTCCACAAGACCTAGCAACCTAGCTACGGTTTCTTAGACACGGTGCAAAACTTCAACAGCAGAATACAGAAGACAGGCCAGAAAAGTACTACAGCATCTAACTGCTGTAAACATCCAACAACTGCAAACATTCCTGCTTGCATTGTCTAACAGCCTTCCATGCCGGCTTTGAACTCTTCAGTTATTTACGCACCAATAGATTGTCTTGACTTAAGTAATATGTTAATTTAATAGAAGAATAGGGTAAACCTACCACCTGTTACCATTACTACAAAATCCGAATATCAAGGTAGAAGTTAATGGACAGATGAAAAAATGTATTTTCTTCCAACACTTTGTTACCAGTGCCAAGCTTGGTCTCTTACAGCAACATACCACAGAAAGCTCACCACGTGTGAAATGAAATGATTGAGGAAGGCAGTGGGGTCACCAGGAAAGATAGACTACGAAATGAGGACGTCAGAAGCAGAGTGGGCATAATTGCATGCACCGAATACATTGAAAGACAACAAATGCAGTGATTTGGAATGAGAATGGAATACAACCAACTACAAGGAACAGTACACAATAAAAAGAGATCATGTACTATAGCCAAGGGAGGACCGAGAAAAAGATGGATAGACAATATCAAGACCACGCTAAATAAACACGAATAACACAAGAATAACACAAGAAGATGACTCTGGCCATGGAACGCAAATTACAGCTCCCACCTCTACTCTTAACGACAAGAGTGGACAATCAATTTCATCATCCACCTGGGGAAAGGCAATATACAGGGTGGACTTCATCACTCGTGATGTAATAAAAAGCAAACAAATGTAATTTCCATAAATATTTTTCAGGAATATAATCATCTCATCTTCTCTTTCGCATCATTTTCTCTAACATTTCATCTTCCATTTGCTACTTTTGTTTTGACTTAATGTTTCTTGTTTTGTCGTTTTATTTTCTGGATATGTTGCTTTTTGGTTTACTATTGTATATACTTTCGATGTACTACATTACTTCAACATCAGTATTGTCATTTTGATGAGAAAATAAAACAAATAAAAGATGGGTTGCTTGAAGAGTGAACTGAGAAATTGTCCGCTGAAAGGGAGGGTTAGTATGAATATCAGTGAGAGAAATAATCACACAACAATAGTTTACAATGACAATTGGTTGTCAATGACCAGTTGCTGTATGATGACATTGTCAATGACCAGTTGCTGTATAATGACATTGGCAATGACCAGTTGTTGTGTGATGACATTGTCAATGACAAGTTGTTGTGTGATGACGTTGTCAATGACCAGTTGCTGTATGATGACACTGTCAATGACCAGTTGCTTGTAATGATGACATTTGTATATGACCAATAATTGCTGTATGATGACATTGTCAATGACCAGTCTGCTGATGACTTGTCAATGACATTGATCAGCATGACCAGTTGCTGTCTGCTAGCACTGTCAAGCAAGACAGCTGTTACACTGAGACTGCATTACTTTTTAATCCATACATATCAGAGGTGAAAAAAGACAGAAAAAATGTGCAAATAAGAATATGAATTAAACCTGTTGCTCGATCACAGCAGCAACCAGTAAGCATATCATTGTTCATCATCTGAATGAGACTTTGCACCTATGGGTATATCTGAAGTGAAGTGTTGTCGGTTCTGTTAACTAAGGATATTTTTTTTAAAAAAAAAATATATATATATGTATGTATATATATACATATGTATATAAACAGATACAATGCTAATTTTTACTAAAACAAAAATACATAAAACATTTACAAAATCATTTTATTGGCGAATAGATGTTAACCAGTCTTCTTCTTCTTTGCGTTCGTTCTTTACGACCAATTTTAATCACTCTTTGTGATATGTTTGATCTTTGCCAAGAACGTGTATAAGTTGCACATTGGTTTGGTAGAGCCCTAAATGTTAGACTTCTACACGCTTAGGACACATGCATCCGATTTCATCCAAACCTCCTCAGTCGCCTCTTACGACATGCGTGGCAGGTAACAGTGGTTTTATTCTTTACACCCCAAATTTGGGCCCGGTAACCAATTGGGCGCTTAACCAGTGTTTACCAAGACACTGATGGTAGTAGATACATGTTAGCATATCCCATATATTACAATTACCACAACAGTATTCAAGAGGACCTGCCGATACAAATCACACTTCACCATAACAAACGAGTCATGGTTACATCCACACGATTTGTATGTAATGCAAATAGGCGTTGAACACCCACATCCATTTTCGTTCAATAAAACACTCAAAACAAAATGTGAACTAAAAATTTCCGTGAAAAGAACGGGTATATCTGCTAATGTTAGCATATGTAGAAGAAATATGAAGTGGAACAGTAACACATAATATACAGAAATTAAAATACAAATACATGATACAAATAAATGCTTGTTAATTAGCCTTCCTTTATATTTAAAAAAATTGATTTTTTTGAGGTGCTGCATTTATGAATTTAGTGGAAAAGATTAAGTTAAACTCATGGTACAAGTAAACTTACACAATGTGAGAAAATATATTGCGATGTATTTGAGATACTATCAACTGATTACAAATTATACGAGACAAAGCAAAAATATGCTGGACAGTTGTTAGCACTTTGGAAGAGCAAATCAACATTATAACTGGATAGAAGTGTATGTGGTTGCAGTTTGATCTCATATATCATGAGAGAGCAAGAGCGATAAACAAATGATAGACGATGGATATATGGTAGAAATAGATTAATAGTAAATAGAAAAAGGTTAGATAAGTGAAAAAATAGATATATATATGGGACAGATTAGCGTAACGCATAAGTGTTCGTCTATCGACTCGAACACACAAAGGGTTGTGAGCTCAATCCAAAACTCGACGTTCCACAACTGTGGAAAGGAATTTGCTCTTCTGTACACTAGATTCTAGAAATATGAAGTGACAGACATTTCATACTTCTAAGGTCTGAAAATATATATACACATGTCGATGCAGATTACAAGACCTGTTTCAGAACGTCGTATACAAGAAATGTGTTCACGCTGTCGTATTTGTTTTAAATAGTATGATGATGTCTTGTAAACATTCGTTTAAGTCAGCTGCCCAATGTTACTGTTGTAATTATATTCAAACATTACTACCGTAGATTTCCAGTAAACTATATACTAAACAACGAAACACAAAATAAGTCAACTTTACAACGTAGAGTAGCAATCTAAACTGATGTATTGATATTCTGTAATATATGGTCTTGCACCAAATTCTTTTGTTTGCTTGTTTGTCATGTAGGAGATTAAAGCCTCTTTAAGCCGAGGCACGCACTTTAAAGACGAACCTTGTTTTGGTTATATCGAAACGTGTAGGACAACACACATGAAAAAAAAAAGAATGAACTTTCGGAAAATCCAAAGAGAATAACTCCTTTTAGTTGAAACGTGGAGGTGGTCTTTTATTTTACTTTGTAAACTTATCTTACTTAGTGTATTGATTTTTTGGCTTCAGTTTTTATCCACGAGAATACTGTTTATGTTTACGTCCACGAGAATTATGTTTTTGACACTGTAGTCAACATTGTTGCTCATATCTGCAACAGAGATCGATATAGTGACATTTATGCTAGGTCAGTTAACATATAAACACATACATTTGTTTTAGTATTCGTACATAACGAATGCATTACGTTATATTAAATATGGAGACAATCTTGACACATACAAGATGCTTATATTTAAAAACCAGATTGAAACTAACAAGAGATAAATTTGAAATGCAGTAAAAAGGAAGCATAAGGGCAAGACGGAGACCGAGACAAAAATGGAGGAGAAATGAGATGTACAAATTACAGCCTAGCAGAGTTCAACATAAACGTAAGAGATAGTGGATGTTGAACGTCGATAGCAGCTAACCTTTGATGCAGAGACTCTACATGATGATGATGAGTATAGAGGATCATTAACTTTCATTTTAAAGTAATTACCTCTGAAGAGAGAGATGGCACGAATGTATGGCAGGGGACACTGATAACAATGAAAGCAGGCTTTCAAGCAAAAATCATGCAAAATGCAGAAGCGCTATACAGTGCATCCTGACTACACATGAATTCATAGTGGCGAACGCAAAAAAGAAGAGGAGGAGATTTTAAAGTAAGAACAATAGTCAATCTGTTAGCGCAGAAGCCCTGTCAGTGAATTCAGTTTTAATACATTTTAACCCAACATAATTTGACTTCAAACGGGAAAGACAACTAGCGACAAAGCTCAATAGACCACGTTCAGTAGCAGTAGATTAGTATCACATGGTTACTAGAAGTGCATACAGTTGCCACATCATCAAATTCGAATTATATAAAGATTTTCTGTCAGTTGAAGGACTTGGCCCATTGAAATAATGATGAGGAACAATGTTTAAAATTACATATAAAAAATGATGAAAGAGAAGATACCATCAGGCAGAACAAGAAAACGATAGAGAGAGAAAATTGAAGTAGATCTAGTCTTATTAGAAGTCTACAATTGGGTGGTCTACAAGGTGTGTCCTGAGTCTAGCCCTGCATTGAACAGGGTTGGGATCGGATAGTCTCTCTTAGGATGGGCGAAAAGTGAAAATTAGTCGCCTGTTGACCCTCAGAACGCTCAAGTCGATCATACCTCCCAGCGGTGTACACCGGGAAACTGATCGTGAGGTCAAAGGCAAACGGGGAAATGGCTCGCCTAGGCAAGTGGACTCCCCTAGGTCAGGTTTTTTTTGGTGGTCATGTGGGGAGTAAATCCGACATAAAATCTCGGTGGAGGCCTGGACCCTAGAATTGTGATATGAATGGATTTACCCTGATATCCAAGATCCAGATTCCCAGGTATGGGCAAAAAGCCTCACTGTCTTGTGGGAGACTCGGGAGAGACAAAGACTATGGGAGTAAACCCAAACAGAAAATAGGAGTGGAGCCCTAAGGCGGAAGGCATCGTGTGATACCCTACCGGCAGCTCCTGCAACCAAACTGGTACCAGACGTCGTGCTTGCACCCCTCTAGATTCTATCAGCAAGGTTGGGAGGGGGTAGTTGACACTTGGGCAACTCATCTACAACATAAAAATCGCCCAGGCATGAGTCACGGAGAGGTCACTTAGTGGTCGACTTTGTTGACCAAACCAACACGGAAGACAACAGTTGCGGGTTATAAATCCAGCTCAATTGGCGTAGAGTATTCTAAGCATGTACACCTTGCTGAGTCAGCGATGTCTAAGATGGCTGGGACGTGTGCCGTATGAGCGATTATAGAATCCCAAAGAACATTCTATATGGTCAACTCGCAACTGGTACTAGACAGCATGGACGCCCATTATTACGCTTCATTGACACATGCAAGAGTGATCTAATTTCATGCGGCATAGACAAAGAACATTGGGAGCTGCTGGCCAAAGACAGGCAAGCATGGCGAGCGGCAGTGAGGGCGGCTCAAAAAGAAAAGAAGAACAACACAACCACATGTGGAGACAAAAGAGAGCGCAGAGGGAAGAGAGAACATCCTATGTATCAGTTCCAGTCTCCATTTTTACCTGCAGAAACTGTGGCAAGTTCACCTATTGAAATAATGTAAAAATAATAGAGCAGTTCACCTATTTAGGTAGTAATTTCGATTGCACAGGAAATGTTAAAAAAGAAATTATGATACGAATTGGCCAAGCAACATCAGCTATTAAAAGTCTAAATAAAATATGGAACTGCAAGTTATATAGTATTAAAACTAAATTACGAATTTTCAATTCAAATGTTGTATCAATCCTAACATATGCAGCGAGAGTTGGAAATGACTAAAGATATAGAAAGCAAGTTGAATGCATTTGAAAATAGATGTCTGCGAAAAATAATGAATATAAAATGGAAACGAATTCAGGAGAAGTGATGAAATCAGAGACATGTCTGGTCAACCAACTAGTGACAACTGTTATAAGGAGAAGATGGAGATATGTTGGGCACACCTTGAGGAGAAATGATCAACGAATATCAAAGCAGGTATTGAAGTGGGATGCAAAGGGTTCAAGAAAGAGAGGTTGACCTAAGGAGACCCTGAAACAAACTTTGCTGAGAGAGGCAAGAAATATCGGTCTCAGTTTCCCTGGATGAGATTGAGCGAGTTCCCAGGATAGAGCAGTATGGAGAAATTACTTGCAACCCTATGTAATGTATAACAGTACGAGAGGAATTATTATTAACTATGGCAAGGCATGCCACTCCAGATAGGCCATTAAGCCACAAGAAACGTTGTGATTCAGCGACGAACTTACTACTGACCAAGACCTATTGTCTCCTGAGACAAAGAGGCCAATGATGACAATTGAGGAAAAGAAGGTTAATAACAGAAATAACTGGAGGCGGTGTGGGGGGGTAGGGGGGGGTGGGGGTTGATAATATTGCAGCGATGAACCTAAAAGACTCGGAAAGCTGAAGAAGAAGAAATAACTTCGTGCACGCGTTCTCAAGAATGGGGAATGGGAGCACCCTGCCTCATATAGTGTTCAAAAGAGGTATGTCAACCACTTTCGAAGCTCATTTTGAAATCAAATCCACACAATAGGTCATATCCAGTCTTCACAACGAATCTTGGCTATAATACGTTAGTAAGACCAACTTTCTCAAAGGGGGCGCGTTCTCAATCACCACCCCCATTGGGCGCTGAAGCGCTCTAGGGGGCGATAGTAGGTTTAGGAGAATTTGGGGGTGTTCAGGCAATTAGGGGTCGGTGGCTCCATAAAGAAGAAATTAATAATAAATATTTTAAAATAAATTATTTTCGTGATTTTGCGATTGAATTATCATTTAAAATTTTAATTCTTCATTTTAATTCATCTTATGTCGCCTTAACGATCCATTTTTTCATCAATTTTCTATTTCATGCATATAATCATTTGAAATTGACCATGTATGACAGAAATATATATCAATTTTCTATGTCAAAGAGAAAATAGAGAATCTTTATATGTGGGACGGGGCATTGGCAAACGGTTATAATGCGGAGGGGGGCGTTACAAAGTTTATGTTGTGCATAGTGGGCGGTGGGCCGAAAATGTTTGGGAATCTATGCTCTAGACCAAGGGTTCCCAACCAATGGGACCCCCGAGGATACGTGCTGGACCGTTCAGGGATACGAGAAAAACAACCAGCAATGGTAGCAAAAAATAACATAAACGGTAGTAATAGAACAATAACAACATTGTTTTATTCTTGTTTATGTGCGAAGCGATACAGTTATATATTTGTTAAAATAAATTCAATCTGGCACATCTCCAGTTAATATATGGCAATAACTGACACTACAACCATCAACATCCTTATAGAGACTGACATTACAACAACCAACATCAACATGGGGACTGATATTACAATCATCAACATCCCCATGGAGACTTCTATTACAGCCACCAACAACCCCGTCTGCCCAACGTGTTCGTAGCGCGTTGGACTACGGGTGACTATACCCTCTGTGTGTGTGGGTTCAATTCCGCTGGATGGCAGAAAAAGACACAGATTCCCCAGATTTACGATGTCCATGGCACCGAGCCGAAGAGCTGAAAAGCTCAAGTGCTTCTGGATCGGAAAAAATAATACAGCCACCAACATTATCCCGGAGACTAGTAAAACAACAACTAGACGGAGACTGACACTACAACCATCAACATCCTTATAGAGACTGACATTACAACAACCAACATCAACATGGGGACTGACATTACAATCATCAACATCCCCATGGAGACTTCTATTACAGCCACCAAATTATCCCGGAGACTAGTAAAACAACAACTAGACGGAGACTGACACTACAGTCATCACCCTTATACAAAGATCAGTACCTTACAGCGCATTCATAGACACACTATGTCTCGGATGTTGTTTCCAAAATCGAAAGTCTCCATTTATGATAGGTAAACACATAATTGTTTTAGTGCATCCTGATATAGGACATTTCAGCACAGTTCTCGCGTCCCTAATCTGTGTCGGGTACTCTTGTATAAGAAAGGACCGTGCATGAGCTATGCAGCTAAAGCAGGAAACATATAATATTAATTTGATTGCATCGTTTAGTTAACTAAACACATTATTTAAAAAAAATGTTTTTAACTTAATGTCTGTTTGTTTAAAAATTATCTTTAACCAAGAACTGCTTGTACGGTGTCAGTAAGAAAATAAAGTATGAACACCATCATCCAAAAGAGGCAATGGACATGGATCGGGCTTGTGATACGCATTAGAGTAGTTCTGCCACATGAACTGCACTGAAATGGACACCAGAGGTTTTACGAAAACGTGAAAGACCCAAAACCACTGGAGTAGAACAGTGATAGAAGAACTGAAATAAATAAATTACAGCTGAAAATGATACAGAAAACGAACAAGATCAGAGGCGAATGGTGTACATTTATTTCTGTCCTAAGAGCCAAAGATGACATAGGCTGGAGAAAGAGAGAGAGAGAGAGAGAGAGAGAGAGAAAGGAGAGAGAGAGTTTGTTTGTTAGGTACCAAAAGGAAGTGCGAGTTTTCATTATTTACTTATGTAGAACTTGGAGATGCTTTTAGTCTTTTTTCCCCACAAATGATATTCTAAAACTTTCGGTGTGGTGTTCAATGTATTGAGTTGTGACTGGTTCTCGAGTGAAATATATGGATGGTTTCTACAGTATTTCAGGCACTCGGTCTTCAATGTCACACAAGTGTTCAAGATTTATGGATCCCTATTACTATATCGTTCAGGGTAGACATTGCTATCTATCATCAACAGATAAATCTACTTTTGTTTGTTAGACTAAACGTGACAGTCATCATTGTGCCATTGCAGTAGCTGTCACTGGGTACTGAGCATCGTTCTCTGGGAATATGCTCAATGCAGACGAAATATTACCACAGTCGTAGGAGCATATATATTTGTTTGTGTCTGCTTAGCAACGGCTGGGCCAGCTTTTGTAGAACACTGGAGAAAAGTCATTTATTAAAATCACATCATCTGCTCAGTGCCGGATTAGGCCAGCGCGGGGCCTATAGCAAATTTTAGCGCGGGGCCCTAGGTTTTGTATGAATATAAATAATAAAACACAACTTTTACAAACGAACTTGTCTCGATTTAATGTGAACAAATTTAGAGATAATACTAGACAAATCAGAGAGCCGCTGTAGCGTAGTTGTTAGTGAACTCGCTTCGCAAGGCTGGTGGTCTGGGTTCAGCTCCCGCAATGCGCGTGGAATTTTTCCCGACCACGACGGCTCTCAGATCGACCCAGCCTCAACTGGGTACCAGACATGCTCTGGGAAAGTAAAGGCGGCCGACGTGACGCTGACCACATCACCCATCGTGTGCCGACGGTCAATGAAAATACAGGCCTAACACTGTATTGGCCTATATACCACGAGGTATGAAAGGGTTCCCGGACTAGACAAATCAAATTTTCTCTAAGTAAATTACATTCAATGTTCATTAAGGTGAGGTTATTTAGACGATCTTGTCCCATCATGTTTCTTAACTCACTTTTTATACACTTTAATGTTGAAAAGAACGTTCTCCGCTGCAGTTAGTAATCATTAAAGACAAGAACATTCGTAAGACTATTTCTACATTTGGGAAACACGACTCTAATGAATTTTCCATTATAAGTTTATAAAATTGCAGTTCAAGAGTCTCATGCTTTTCGTTATTAATAGCAGCAGCTACATTAGTTTTAAGAAGTTCAGCGAACTGCATAAGTTCGTCGCCTAGACTTTCTTCCAAATCCTCTTGGTAAGAGCTGACAATATTTGGAGTTCTTTTCAAGATCTTTTCTGCTGTAAGAGATTTTAACTGCCGAAGTATTCCAAATACTCCAGTCACTCTATAGTACGCTCCCATGCGTTTAGCTAAGGCAGAGAGTAAATTATCAATTAGGACAATAAACACCTGACTTTCAAATTTTTGTTTGGGTATTTGATTTGCTACAACATCATCAAGCGTAGTAGAGCCACTGAAATCGTCGTACTTAGTATTTCGCTTGCGTCGTCTTGAAGTTTGTTGCTGATATTCTTCACAGTCTGTCAGGATTTTGGCTTTGGTCTCAATATCTGAAAATGTAGGCTGCATTGCTTGAACGTACCCATGTAACGATTCATAAAGGGCATATCCCGTATTAAGGTCTTGATCAGGTGATTGTAATGAAGCGCTAGACGCTTGCAAGCGTTCTAGAATTCCTTCAGTAAAATGTTCATTATTCCAGTTTCCAACTTACTCATCTCCAAAACTAGTCCATACGCCTGATTACGACGCTCTACCTTTTGATCCATGTTATTTGAAATGTCATCCAAAACATTTTACATTTTACTTTCGTTTTTGTTTTTTGGCTTGTAAAAGATGTTACTACATTGGAAGCATGTGCTGTGCTTTCTGCCTCTCCTTGGCTTGAAGATGATATGGCTAAATAGGGAGGACTTGCTGTACATTCGACTTCAGTTTGTCTTGTGGAAAATGTGGCTAAATCGTGAAGAGTTGCTGATCTTAATGGTAATATTTGTAATGATGATTCTTCTAAGCACCCCTTCATCTACTACACCGTGAGACTTCTGTATTTTCTGCTTCGATTTCTTTGGATTCAGCACCATCACATACGACATTAAAAATTCAGACAGCTTGCGTGTTTTTGATATAACATCTTGGTTATTTTTTTCCTTTTCATCTCTGTCACATAGGCGCGGGGTCCCCGAAAGCGCGGGGTCCGTAGCATTTGCTACTCCTGCTACTAGGCTAATCCGGCGCTGCATCTGCTTCGGGCGCTGAGTATTTTTTTTTCTGGGAAAATGTTGTTATTCCTGGATGACAACCGCAAGCATTTATGACAAATATCGAAGTAAGAAAAAAATACTATGATATGCACGAAATGATGTAGATATTGACATAGATAGGATTGACCATGGTAGGATTAACTATAGGATTGATAATTGTTTATAGCAATAGAAATGTATCGTGTCCCAATTTTTGCTACAAGGATTTCTGGAAACTAGACTTGAAGGCTGTAGTCCCGAATACAACACAAATGGGAAGAGTTTGTCAAGAACATGTACAACTGGAGGCATGTTGTAAGACACGAACTGGTGAAGGCAGAGTAAGACTATTTGTTGTAATAAAGCGTACTATGAGAAAGTTTCAACTTGTACAAAATCGGATCCATTATCCATCGAGACTGGCGGAATACCTTCATCATAAACAATAACAGTGGTAAATTCTTCCCCAAAACAGTTGTGGGAGTTCGGTAGTGATAGATTTTGTCTCCTGTACTTTTCAATATTTATGTCAAACATATTATGCAAGAGACTCTCCATGATTATTAATCAATTGGAGCTAGACATCTCTGCAATCTACGTTCTACTGATGATATCGATCTATTGACTGGTTCAGAGCCAGAATATCAGAAACTAACTTACAAAATAAAACAAAGTGTGCAGTAGATATGGAATGATGATAAATAAGGGAGAAAAAGTTAAATAGATATAAGAATCAAATCACTGCTAACGTTACATTACATGAATAAAACAAAATAGAAACATTAACAAAAACAAAACATGAAAGGAAACTGATATTACAACAAAGATCAGATTACCACGAGCATGAATATTGCCAGTATGGATGTGAAACATGGACATTTAACAATGCAATGGAAAATCATGTAAGTGTTTTTGAGTAAAAATATTGCAGAAGAGAACTCTGTATACTATAGGCAGGGAACAGAACAAATAAATATATTCAGAAGGAACACAATATTAGAGAAAACTTGTTGATGGTACAAATAAGAATACCCAAATTTGAAATATGTTGGACACATAACAAAGACATGACGTGCTAAAGAAGATAATTATGGAAGGAGATATTCCAGAGAAGACGATGAGATTGAGTCATGCTCTGATAACGACTTCAGCATAACGGCAACGGGTTGGGTAATCTGGCCTATGAGAAAGAGAAATTCCGAAGGATTGTTAGGGTGGCAAGTTCTGCTCAGAACAATCTATTGGATGATGATGATAACAAAAATGATATATAAAAGTAATTGAATAGAACAAACTTCGAGAAAACCAGAGGGGAATATAATAAGAAGGGTCATTTCCTGGAACCCACAGAGACAGCGGAAGTAAGGGAGGCCTAGAAATACACGAAGACGAGATTTGGAGGCAGAGATCAACAATATAAAGAAGAGCTGGAGAGAGCTGCATGAGATAGCTAGAGATAGAAAGACTAGACATGAGCTGATTGAGGGTCTATGCCCTAATCCGGGTTAATGAAGCAGAGAGAGAGAGAGAGAGAGAGAGAGAGAGAGAGAGAGAGAGAGAGAGAGAGAGAGAGAGAGATGTGATGAGTAAAAAGCACAATTTTGATTAAAACGAAAAAGAAAATGCCACAAGAAAATTAAAAAAGAGAATAAAGAGTTTTAAGAACCCATGAAGAAACACCAGAGCCAATGAATATGATCAATAAATAGACAGTGAACACGTAGTAGAGACTTCAGGTAAAAAAAAAAATTACCAAACACAGGATTCGAACCCCCAAACCCTTATTTCTTATATAGCACCCACTGCCTATCCCATATAAACGAGCGCTTTTGATAGCACACGAAAAAAATTGAAGTAACAGTGATAAGTGAAGATTGCAATCATAGTTTTCGGCTATATCATACTTTTACAACTACCATTACAACTACTCTCCCTTGCAAATAATATTGAAGTTTGCAATCGAGATATGTTCGAAAATGAACGATGGTACACCTTTCGTTCATATTCTCGTATATTCATCTTCTATTATTACCTCCCCTAACTTGCCTCCACCTTTTGCTCATATCTATGATGGCGAACATGTCTAGTGCTCTCCCTTGCGTCTGTATACATGTTCATTAATTCATTCGCTCATGTATTTGTTATTCATTTATTGATCGGGTCTGCTCTTTTATCTATACTAGCTATCAGTTTCGTTCCAGCATACAGGGTTGCAGGTTTTTTTTTTGCTTTAGCATTTCACAAACTTCAAGTCCGCATTCTAAATGTCTTGTCAGTTTGATTGTCTGTCAGTGCTTCCGCTAGTCCCACGAAGACTATACAAATGCATATAGAACACAGGTTTACAGCGGCACAACAAGCCTTTTGGCTAAGATCAAAGAGTAGTGCTCCCTTGATCGAGGCCAAAGGGAGGGATTAATCATAGAGCTAGTAGGCAGCTAAATGTAGCAAATTCCAAGCAGTTCTAATTCGAAAGAATGACGATGCTATGAGTCTTTAAACGTTTCAAGCGTACCTGGGTCCTTCCATTTCGGAACTGCCTGCTAAGGGCCCAATTTAAAAAAAGAAAAACCCGCCTGCCCAGCGTGTTCGTAGCGCGTTGGACGACAAGTGACGATCCCCCTGGGAGTGCGGTTCAATTCCGCGGGTTGGCAGAAAAGCCATAGATTCTCCGGATTTACGGTGTTCGTGGCACCGAACGGGTTACGATGTCTATGGCACCGAGCCGAAGAGCTGAAAACTCAAGTGCTTTTGGATCGAAAAAAGGAAACAAAGAAATTTTGTGCAGCCAACCTAGCACATCGATAGTGAGCTGGACATGAGTACTAAAATCACGGCGCTCAATTCTCAATACAGTCGATTTTCTGATCTGTCATGCTGAAAATTGGTACTCAAACATCTCGAGTACCACTATTACTATTACTATTACTACAACTATTACTACTACTACTATTACTAGTACTTCTACTACTAATATTACTACTATTACTACTACTACTATTACTACAATTACTACTACTATTACTACAGCTATTACTACTATTACTACTATTACTACTACTATCACTACTACTATTACAATTACTACTACTACTATTACTACTACTACTATTACTACTACTACTACTGCTACTATATTACTACTGCTACTATTACTACTACTACTATTACTACTACTTAGTCCACTACTACCACTTCTACTTCGGTACTACTGCTACTAAACCGTCTTGCTCCCAGTGGAACGTTAGACTCCAACTGTCGCCTTGCATCGACTTCTATTCTGCGCTACCTTCTTCAACTCTGCCCACAAACTCCGATCAATTGGCATCCACTTCTATAGTTTTCGCCAGGATTTGTTGGCCTTCCAACTCTCTTTACCTGTAAGTTCCAGTAAATGTTCCTTGCTGGAACTACTGTATAAGTACGAAACGACTGAAACTTACATATAACTGAAAGCAATCAAGCATCTTCTATTTTAGACTTAATGGCGTCTTCTATTTTAGACTTAATGGCGTCTTATATTTTAGACTTAATGGCATCTTCTATTTTAGACTTAATGGCGTCTTCTATTTTAGACCACTTTTATTCAGATCTATAGCATAAGAAACAACCAATGATTCCAACGTGTCGACAAATAGGACTTTTATCAGAGATTTTTTTTACTGATTCAGAAGCACTTGAGTTTTTAGCTCTTCGGCTCGGTGGCATGGACATCGTAACCCTTCGGTTCGATGCCACGAACACCGTAAATCTGGAGAACCTGTGGTTTTTCTGCCAGTCCGTGGAATTGAACCCGCACTCACGGGGAGCTTGTCAACCCCCGTCCAACGCGCTACGAACACGATGGGCAGCGAGATAAACAACAAACTCTAGGTCATAGACATAATCGACAACACGTTAACAAGAAAGTATTGGCAGAATGTAAGGATGCAACAAAAGTACAAATTCGCGACAGAAGATACGAATTGTCCGGCTGTGTGTTTCATGCATACATAATATACATACATAGACTCGTGAAGAGAGAGGGAGAGAGCGTGAGAGAGAGCGTGAGAGAGAAGAGAGTGAGAGAGGGTGTGAGAGAGAGAAAGAGAGAGAGAGAAGAGAGAAAGAGAAAGAGAGAAGAAGAGAAAGAGAAGAAAGAGAGAGAAAGAGAGAGAGGCGTGGAGAGAGAGCGTGAGAGAAAGAGTGAGAGAGAGCGTGAGAGAGAGAAAGAGAAAGAGAGAGAGCATGAGATATAGTAACAGATACGAATTTCGCGAAAATATTGACATTGTGGGTTATCTTGCTCATATAAAACTATTTACATGAGATGTAATGTCATACACTTTACAGTAGCGTCGTCAACGGCTGCCATTTAAAAAAAATAATGCTTGTCTTGAAGACAACCCTACCTTCGGCAAAAGGTGTGTCCACAGGGAAATTCCATTGGTTCTATGGCTATGCGCATACAGCACGGACACCATATTTTTTTAATGTTTGAAAGCTTAACTTCGTCTGTCTGATATAGAAATATAAAGAAAACATGCATTAAGAATACATGATTTTTGCACAGATAATTGAAAATACATTCAGGGAAAGCAAGAGTAAAATGACATTTAGTTATCAAACATGTACTGTGGGACACTATGGTGAAGTGGTTACGATGTTTGACTGGTTATATGAAGATTGTAGGCTCGAATCTGTACCGAGTCACATGTGCAATTTTGTATGGAGATCCATATGATTGTTGCTAGAGGTACAGAGTTCGTGCGTGGTGCAACAAACTAGGTAAGTGCACCCGAGTGGTTACCGGGGCCCAAATTTGGGGTGTAAAGAATAGAACCACTGTTACCTGCCACGCATGTCGTAAGAGGCGACTAAGGAGGTTTGGCTGAAATCGGATGCACATGTCCTAAACGTGTAGAAGCCTATGCATTTAGGGGCCTACCAAACCAATGTGCAACGTATACACGTTCTTGGAAAAGATCAAACATATCACAGAGAGTGATTAAAATTGGTCGTGAAGAACAAACGCAAAGAAGAAGAAACTAGGTAAGTGACGTGTCATACTGAGAAGGACAGGGCCATATGGATTAATCCGGTGCAATGACGTCACTCATTGGTCTTCAGACCCGTTTAGACGTGTACTTCTTGGGATATTATATTGCTCTTTGTTTCCTGTCTGGACGCATGTATACTAACCTCCCTCTCAACTCCTTCTCGAACAGTACACGATATATTGTAATAAGCTTATGGCGTAAAACATTTTTATTAAAGTACAAAGTTTTTTGTATTTTGAAGTATGTTATCAGTTATCAGAGGACTATCATCTTAGCACTCCGGATATGTCCATATGTGCTCCGATTTCCGCCTCAACAAATCCAGCAGAGTTCAGCTGCGCAACATGCCAGTTTGATGTTGATTAATCAATATCTTTTTAAAGTATATTATCCTCACGATGTAACATTTTTATTGATGTATCGCTGGTGAAACTTGTTCCAAGATAATGTTTTTTCACGTTGTATAAAGCTTATACCAGACATTGATTGATTATGATTCTCTAGTCTAATCGAAGAAAAGAAGCTAGGAAAATTACTTCAATATTTGTCTCGATAAACCGATAATTTGGTATGCAACTTTAACATATTCTACAGATTCTGGATATTTTTATCAATATATTTTAAGTTTGATTGATTGGCCATCATCATTTCAGTTCAATGATTAACCATGTATAAATACTGTAGCTCAAGCAGTAGTGAGCTCGATCACGAACCCAAGCGTACCTGGTTCAAACCCCACGGTGGGCAAGTTTGCAAGCAAATTCGTTTCCGTGGGATGTTTACAAAAGGTAAAAACAGACCTCACCGTTCAGAAAGCAATGACAAACTACTGAACGTATAAGTGGTGCCTAGAAAATCAACGACTCATTTAATGTGGTTGATGGCTACATCCTTAAGGATATGCCATGATTTTTTTCAACCTTCTATTATAATAAGTACTAAATATAATGAGTAACCTTCAAATATATTTTTTAAGTTTGATTGATTGATTGATTAATAAGACTATCATCATTGTAATTCAATGAGTAACCACGTGTGCTCCGATCTTTTTCTTACTCATGAAGATCTCAGCTACAGTGCACGAACTCCGTAGCACCGACGAGGGTCCCGATGTAATTTTGAAGATGGTGAAAATATTTTTGTAGGAATTTCATAAATTTTTTTTTCGTATGAATTTTTCCCGGGCAGCGGCTTTTCATGCTGCTCTTCTTGATTTTGAATTGTCAAGGGTTCTTTAACGGGCTCACATTGAACACGCGACCTACGTTTTATCGTCCGTCTCCGATAGGACTAGTAACTCGATCTCACCTACACTGAGATGAGGTACCTCTGGAAAAATATCCAGATGGCTCCATGATGGAGCAAACCGGTTACATTTGGAAGAGTATTTTAATAAGTGTAATTCAGTCACAGGCAACATGTCAATTTTAATAAGTGTAATTCAGTCACAGGCAACATGTCAATTTTAATAAGTGTAATTCAGTCACAGGCAACATGTCAATTTTAATAAGTGTAATTCAGTCACAGGCAACATGTCAACTGATTCGATCGTATAGCACGTCTACAAATAGTATACCACAAAAGGTAATGAACCCAGAGTAAACGAAAAGAATACGGCCATGCAAGCGCTGGACTGATGGAATAGCAGTCATTGAACACCACTATATACAAAACTTACAAGAAAGCCCTTACCGGCAGCCTATACTTCACCAAGACACCGCGAAGGTACAAGAAAAACAAAAATGAGATGAGCTGATATTTGAAGTGAAAATTTTTTGGACGATATTTTTTGGAGATGGTCACTATAAGTCTTATAATTTTCGTTCAGGTACAGCTCGTAACATAAACGATACAATCTCATTAGGCTCCCTCATTTTCATTACTAGAAAAAAAATGTATGTCGTGCATGTGAAATTTGACTTTATGAATGTCATGAACCTACAAAACTTCTTATTTCCCTGAGCTATGAACCTGCTTTGCTATTGATAATAGACCGAAAACGTTTCGGATGCGCCTGTCCTACACTAGTAGGGAATTAACGGTGACGCAACGTTCTAACCGTTCTTGACAAAAACTGTTTATATATCCCAATAAGAATGATCAAAATGGTGGAGAAGAACCTAAGTAAATAAACAACAAACAGCTATTGATAAGAGGTCATGCATTCATGCTTAATTCTCAGTTACTTCGTTCGTCAATTTTGTTTATGCTAACGATATACTGCAACTTTGCTTATGCTAACGACATACTGCAATTTTGCTTGTGCTAACGACATACTGCAATTTATGCTCGCTTATGACTAACGACATACTGCAATTTTGCTTATGCTAACACCATACTGCAATTTTACTTATGCTAACGACATACTGCAATTATAAAAACAGTTTAAAATAATTTTAAAAAAAAACTAAATTTTAATGCTTGTTTATTGACATGTGTGTGAAGATTAATAATACATTTCATAAGCTAGGTCTAGTTATCTATCAACGATCCATCGACGATAGACGATAGCAAGAATGACGTAGATGAAAAGGAGACATACATTTTCTTTTCGTAGATACTGGCATTTGATGACAAAACACTGAAGCACCGCATGTTGATTCTTATAAGGGACCTAAAAGACAATATAGGCATTGATAACACTGACAGAAAAAGAGAGATATGAAATAATACTCTGGTGAGCCTGACACAAATGGCTAGCAATTTGCAGTTGTCTTTGCCTCCAGTGAGCTAGCCATTGGGGACATACTTTGTCATTTGTGGTTTTATTTTGCCATTTGACATTTAATGAAGGCTCCCACATTTGGTTGGCACTACACTTTAATCTTAGACCAAAGGCCGAGAAGCGATGATCGTTAGTTGCGAGATAGATAATTAGGAACCATCTCAGGAGCTACCGTGCGAGTGCTCTGCCGCTGATACTTTCATATAGCTGAACTGATCAAACACCATGGGGGTGTTTTGGTGAATATACTTGGACTCTAACCAGTTTTTTATATTACATTTTATATATACATTACCTAGCGACAGTTAGAAAGAGCTCTTTCGTTGTCCACATCAACAACAACAAAAGCTGATGAAGGAAGTCTAATGAAATCGTTCGCATCTACTCTTTTGACTTTTTACCTTTCTTGACTTTCATAAGACGTACGCTAGTCTCCTTAGTTACTTTTTTTTTTACAACCATTCCCTTCCAGACGACTTGAAGTTACGGTAATGGATACAAGAAAAATCCATTAGGAAAGTGAAACTCAGTAACAAATTACTTGTGATCAGTCCTCTTTTAGTATTCTACGCTTGTTTCAGAACCAACTACCATTTGAGTCCTGACAATAATGGATTGCCATGGTCACGATACTATTACTTAAGGGAGGAAATAACGTCTCACAATTGTCACTGAGAGTAACGACCCTTTTAACGCATTCCAGGGGTTCCAAAATTTGTCATAGACGCGCATCCCATTGAAGTATTCGGTATAAAAACAATACGACTAACCACAAAGGAAGGGTGATATATGGACAATATATTTAATTTTACGAAAACTTTATTTAAAAAATCATGAATTAGATATGAGGCAATGATGTGTAAGTAAAACTTTTAATAGTGGCATATCCTAAAGGACGTAGCCATCAACCACAGTAAACTAGTCGTTGATTTTCTAGGCACCACTTATACGTTCAGTAGTTTGCCATTGCTTTTGAGCGGTGAGGTGTATTTTTACCTTTTGTAAAATCCCTCGGAAACAAATTTGCTTCCAAACTTGCCCACCATGGGGTTTGAACCAGGTACGCTTGGATTTGTGATCGAGTTCACTACCGCTTGAGCTACAGACGCTCACTAGACTACGTGCACATTAAACATTTATTTTTGTTTTCAAATAAGTTTTAAAAAGAGGTTTAAAGACAAAGTATTGACTTTACTGAACCGGATTTCCATATGACCCTGTCACTAAAAAGGTAGATTTCCTAGCACAACTGTGAAAATGGACATCGACTTAATGAGTTGAGGAAATATTATGAATCACTACAATATTTACTCGGCAAGTGTTATGAAACTGGCCCTTTCAACAATACAAAAAAGGAGCTGAGCACCTTAGGGGAACCCTCAATGCAGATACATCGATTTTTAGCTAGTTTTCAATTTCTCTAATGCAATGATTGATTAAAATAAATATTCAATAAATATATATGGATTCATGGGACGTTTACAACAGTTTGATAACTACTAACACTGAACCATTAGATGCAATGATACTGTTGAACCTCAAAGGGATTAAATGTTTCATGAATGACATCATAAACTAGATAGCCGACTTTAACGGTAATAAACGATTTCATTCTAATTTGTTTTCATATGTTTAAAATCTCTCCATTGTGGGAGTAATCATTGTTTCATACTTGAGATACTTTCAAGTTACTCTCGAATAAATACAGTATTTCTATATTTTATGCTGTATTTCGTATTTATTTCAGTTTTCAATAAAACGTTGGGCTGTAACTTATCTTCAACATTTATATTAGTTTTCATGTCAGATTTCTTAAAAAACATGTAGTGCTGAAATTGTTCCAAGTATTACTTCAGTAATTCATTGCAATTTCTGTAAACATATCCATTGTTATAGATTTCGGTTGTTAGTCTTAAATTTGGTAAACATCTGATAACTTGGTGAAAACTGCCCAAGATGGCACATATTTCTACATATGGGTTACTTATAGGATTCTGGGTATTTTTCCAGAGATACCTGATCTTAGTGTAGGTGAGATCGAGTTCCTAGTCCTATTGGAGAAGGATGATAAAACGTGTGTCCCGTGTTTAATTTGAGCACGTAAAAAATCATTGGCAGTTCAAAGTCGAGAAGAGCAGGCTGGAAAGCCGCTGTCCTGACAAAATTCATTAGAAAAGATTAAAAATAAAATTCCTACAAAAATATCTTCACCATCTTCAAAATTACATCGGGACCCTCGTCGGTGCTACGGAGTTCATGCACGTCAGCTGAGATCTTCCTGTGTAAGAAAGAGATCGGAGCACACATGGTTACTCACCGAAGAGCAATAATGATGGTCCTGTAAATCAATCAAGCTATATGATTTTGAAAAATCGTGGCATATCCCTAAAGGACTAGCCATCAACCACAGTAAACAAGTCGTTGATTTTCTAGGCACACTTATACGTTCAGTAGTTTGCCATTGCTTTCTGAACGGTGGCGCCATCGTCCTTTGTTAAAATCAACGGAAACAATTTGCAAGCAAACTGTCCGCAGCGTGATTCGAACTCAGAACGTCGGGGTTAATAGACAGAGTCACTAACCCTAGGCCACAGACGTCACTGTATATGATTTTACAACTATAAAATCCTTTACAGTATCAAATTTACAAAGATATCTAACAGCATGATGTCAGATCTGGTTTTCCACAGGGTATACCGTCAATGTTGCCTATAGTACTATCTTTCGCTTATACATCACCAACTTTGTCAAATTGATAGAGAGTTTACACCACAGTAGAAAGATATCAAGCTCTCTACGGTAGTTTAAGCCTAGTATTGTGAGATCTAAAATTTTACATATTGACAGTTACGTTGTTAATGCTGAGAGAGGTATGTATACAGAAGATCATTAACAACATCATAAACGCCCGAGTGGTTTACCGGGACCCAAATTTGGGGTGTAAAGAATAGAGCCACTGTTACCTGCTACGCATGTCGTAAGAGGCGACTAAGGAGGTTTGGATGAAATCGGATGCACATGTTCTAAACGTGTAGAAGTCTATGCGTTTAGGGCCTACCAAACCAATGTGCAACGTATACGCGTTCTTGGAAAGATGAAACATATCACAAAGAGTGATTAAAATTGCTCGTAAAGAACGAACGCAAAAGAAGAAAGAACATCATAAAGAAATAACAATTTTCGGACATGACACAAGACAAGACATCTTAGAAAAATATTGCGACCACTTGAATAACCACATATGGGAGAAAGCAGGCGAGGGGGATGTACACAATACACAAGTGATAAACATAGGTAATCGCATAACATATAGTGTCGTGCAGGTGTGGAGTCTCACAGTATCAGGTCTCAACATATACAGCTACGACCTATTAAGGAGGCTAGCTTATTTTTCCACTAACTTTGACCTATTCAAATATTAACATATAACGTAATTTGAAAACAATCTATGACTTTGGACAAATTATATGAAAGTGGACAACACGTATTATTTTGTACATTAACAATTCAGAGACATACAGACGACACTAGTCAGTACGATGTGCAGACTAGATGTACGATTCGAGAGATGAATTAAATGCGAGACTTAATGATTTTCGATTGCAGCAGATCAGTCTGAAGATATTAGCATCTCTATTTGATATCTACCTAAACATAGTTTCATTGTCCCCAAAAATGGAGCGTATTGCCGTGAACACTAGTTTAAAAGTAATAGAAAGGGGCAGTTGTTTGACTGAAATTTACCAAAAGTATTTTTCAGCCGATAATAACCTAAGCGAAGAGAGCTCGTGTATAAAAGAATGACACTTTTTATGAGCACATATGCATGTTAATGTAAAAAAAGAATGAAGTTAGTCAAGTCAAAACACGAACAGAGATAATATACTCGTTTGAAGAGCTCGTTATGGCTATCAATATCTCACATAGTATCTGCTATCTTGCGTCTTGTTAAAGAGACACAATAACAATAAATGTGTCAATGATACTATCTGCGCAGATTTTAAATTAGATATAATTTAACTAACTTGTTTGTTTAAATACTGTCATAACAGACTAAAATATAAACTCTCTGACATGACAATATATTAAGATTAGATGTAATGAAGCATTCAGATCAGCACAAAATCATAATATAACGAAATTTTAATCTTGAATTTTTAGTCGGTCACCAACTGCGAAATTATCCATTCGGCATGTGTATAAAAAAAAAAGAAAATGCCCATTCTTGGAATATAGTAGGCCTATTAGCAAATTGCGTCACGATGGCCTGGAGAGAACAATATTGGAGGACAGGGTCACAGGACGCAGAGGCACATCAAGAAGAGGATGGCTACAAGATATTAACTCCTTGTAGACCAAACGCCACACTAAGTGGTGGCGTTTTTTACTCTAAAATCATATTTGCCATGGTCCACTAGTAAACCATGAATATGACCATCGGCGAAGTGGGTGAACTGGCTAGAGACGAGTCAATTTCAGATGCGCTGCAAAAATAGCAACGTCCTATAAAGGACACGCACCTTGATGATGATAAACAAATTGGAAACTATAATAATCTAAAATGGAATGTTGAAATCTTACTTACTTCCAGTAAATCTACTAGATCTAACCCGAGACGGTCTGGGTCCTCTTCATCCTGCGTTTGTATATCGTAGAAGCTTGAGTATCGTAAATGGCAATTCTTTGGACGCCATCTTTCCTTTGCTTTTGTCGTCATTCTCAAGCGTGAAGTCTACCTCAGCTAAATTAAATACACTTGTTAAAATATTTATGAGACATTGTACTTATTTCGTAAACTGTCAACAACTGCCAAACTATGCAATCTACAACATTAGATAACTGTTCACCCATGCGTTGTCGGGGCTCGCATGGGGAGCACAGAATAGTAACATTGCGACCTACACGGCATGTCGTAAGAGGCGACTGAGGTGGGTGCCTAGGGATGTTACCAAAGTAAATAAAAAACGTCGCAGAAATAGGATGCGCTGGCGTATAACTGGCACAATATACAATCGCTCTTAGGCTCAGATCCCATACAAATCACACAGAGTGGTTAACAAGTTGTTGATATGGAGCGATCAAAGAAGAAGGAGAAAAAGGGAGCAGTTCGCCCGTGTGTTGCCGGGGCTCGCATGGGGAGCAAAGAATATTAACACACCGACCTACACGGCATAACGTAAGAGGCGACAAAGGTAGGGGCCTCAGGAAGCTACCTAGTAAATCAAAGCGTCGCAGAAATCGGATGTGCTGGCCTACTTGTAGACCTCTGGCTCAGATCACATGCAAATCACAAAAAGGGGTCCATATGGAGCCTTCGAAGAAGATAACTTTGTTTTAAGAACACACATGTTTATACACTTTCGGATGACGAGGCATATAGAATAAATAAAAGGAAAGAACACCAAATCAACGATACAATGTGCGTAAATATTCAAGTTGATTAATATGGGCAGACCAGTAGGAGCTCAGTATCCCATTTGAGATATCGAAGTGTTTGTCTGCTGATGATTGTTGTGACTCGCTGGTACTCCTACCACACATTCGGTTTCTCACATTTCCAATAGTAATAATACTCGCGCGACGTTTGATTCAACATGCTTAATATTGCAGTATAATTACGTTATCGATTACCATCTCCTTATATAACATATTAACGTTTAACAACTGTATTCATCATCATCAGGTGCCGTCTCCACATCGAAGGTTGGCTGCAATGAATCTCCAGCATCCTCCATCTTTCGCCTCGGTGTTTCACACTGCCAGACTGTAGCCTGTCCATTTCTTACAGTTTCCCTCCCACTAATCTCTCGTCTTCTATTGCTCTTCCCCTCTCAATTTTCCCTCTAGTAAAAATTTTGTGAAGTGTCATGTCTTTTTATGTGCCCAAAATACTTTACTTGTCTGAATTTTATTTCTCTTAATAATTGTTTCTTCTTGCCTAGTTTTCCTAAAACTTGTTTATTTGTCTGTTTTTCTGTCCATGAAACTCTGCCTATTCTTCTATATATCCACATCTCAAGTTTATCAATTCTGTCTTCTAACTGTTTCTAACAACTGTATTTTATCCTTACTATCCATCGTCAAGGCCCCGACTATAGGTGCATCTGATGGAAGCATGTCTGCTCTCCCATTAATGCCAACCACAACATGTCCAGGGCAATATGTCCATCTAAAATCACGAAAGCTGAATATAACAAAAGACCACATTCCCTCATATAAAAAAAGACTTCTAGCTCTTTCCACGCCCATTTATTTCTTCAATTTTTAAGCAGTTAATTCAAGGGAAGTAAAAATAATTTGTTGTAATTACGATCCCAACTACTCGTCAATAAATAAACATATATATATTATTATATACTAAATTGAAGAAAACTGACAACCCAATAGAATAACAAGGTTAAAAAGTACTATAAGTAAAATAGTAGAAGTAAAACTAGAAAGACTTCTTATAAGGAAGCAACTCTATGGCGCAGTGTGCGGCTTAAAGCGTAATTGTCATAGTAAGTGACGTTCCATAGATCCCTTGTGAACGACAACGGTTTCAATTTTCACTATACCACTAATAATAATTGTTACGTATGCTCCATTTAGCTTATCAAAGACTCGTTCACGCGCTTTAAATATAAAAATATTCAAATTTATATATATATATATATATATATATATATATATATATATATATATATATATATATATATATAGAGAGAGAGAGAGAGAGAGAGTGAGAGAGATTGTAAAGACTAGGACAATTGAGAAAGTCGTCCTTGTAATTAATCAACACTATACAGCTCTGTCGTCGGGGTTCAATTTATTTCATGGAGTTGAGTCCGATATTTCTCGCCTCTCTCAGCAAAGTTCGTTTCAGTGTTTCTATAGGACGTCCTCTATTTTTGAACCATTTATCTCCAACTTCAATGCCTGTCTTGTTATTCTTTGATGCTTTCTTCTCAAGGTAGGAACATCACATCTCCATCTTCTCTTTCTTATAACAGTTGTTACTTTGACAATTCGTCATAACTCATAAGCTTATTCAAAGACATAATATATATGAAATAACTTTTATCTTTCTTTCTTTTGTCCTTCTCTGTTTTCTTGCTTTTAGTAGTCGCAGGTTTAACTGATGATCGATTTCCGAGATTGTGCATGCTCGGTCGCTTGATAGGCTGTGATATTGTGAAGTTTTAAGATGTCGCAACTCCATCAATCCATCTTTTCAATAGCTTTTATAAATGCAATAAATACAATTTAAATATTCATCATCATTATATCTAGTAGCTTGTCTATTCTGAAACGTGGATTCCATCGCAGCAGTTCTGAAACACTCTCTATTCTGTGCAGGTTGACCGGCGTCAGCAGCAGTCATTCTCAGAACGTCAATGACATGTCGCACCCATCATCTTCTAGGTCTTCCTCTTATTCTTCTTCCAGGCATCATTCCCTCCAAAATTATCTTCTCTAGGCACTCATGTCGTTTGATGTGTCCGAAATAATTAATTTTCCTTGATTTTATGTTTTTTAATACATACGCATTTGTTGTTCTCTGTCTTTATCATATTCTAAGTACTCTACTGTAGCATTTGCCTTCAAAGGCATTAATGATCTTCTCCGCCGCTTCGTCAATGTTCCATGCCTCACAACCATATGTTGCCAAGAAAAAAAAGGCAAGTTCTTAAACACTTGATTTTTGTTCTTATGTCAATTCCCTTCCATAGGTTAGTTAATTCCTTTAGTTTTTACAAAGCAATGCCTAGCTTTCTTTTAATTTCTTTTATAGCATTCCCGTCCCTTGTCAACAATGCCTCAAGACATTCAAAGTTGTTAACTGTTTCTATCTGTGACCGTTGACACATACATTAGACCTCAGTTCCGTTTTACAATAACAATATTAACATAGTTTGTTTTATAGAAGATATTACATCCTCTTTAAGCCAAAGAACGCAATTTAAACCTAAGAAAAATCATTTTTTCCCGTTATATCAGAGCATTTATATTATATTATATCGTGGCACGTGATGAGGAGGGGATGATTAAAACACATTATGACAACCGGTAAAATCGAGGGTAGGCGAGACAGAGTAAGACAGTGAGATAAAATTTTGAAAAGGTTGACTACATGGCACCGAGCGTCAATATCTCATAACTGAGATGATAGCAAACACCAAAGACAGAGTTGTGGAGATTCATGATCGCCTACGATAACCGGCACGGTATCTGATGATGATCAGAGAGTATTGACCACATAACAAGAGAAATAATAATTAAGTCATATTGGGAATGAAAAGCATGATTAACTTACAAGTACAAATTTAGGATGAATGAATCCATTTCCCCGTCTCTAGTTAAATTTTTGGACAAACTATATATTGACGTCATAAGGGTATGACGTCACTTGTAGAAATGCTTAGGTTGAATTGATTTCACACTAAATCCAATGTATGAGAGTAGTCTCCCCTAGTCTGTTGTGTACTTATGGAGACAAAATATTATGGTTGGGTTTTCTAATATCGTTCAAGAAGTACACAGCTGACATATATACACATCATCATGGAATCTGAAGATGAAGATGTAATTTTTGAGGTATATATAATTCAATTTAAGTGCCACGAAACTGCTTCCGTATGAGAAGTATTGATTGTGTTGACAGTTGTTGTTTGAATCGACCTCATTCAATGCTCATTCAATTAATTAAATCATCACAAATCACTCTAAATAATTAAATAATAGTTTAAGAAGTTATTAGTATAATGATTATATGTTAGTTTGGATCACTGCTGATTCCGTGACTGTCGCAACACGACTGCGGACATATTAGGTGATCACATTATATTTTTAATTGCAATGGTGCCCAGTCTATCCCAGCAGAAGTTGGAAAGTCTGCACTGCATGCTGATGATTTCCGTGACTCACTGGACTGGTTCCTCGCAAGGGAGAATAATAATAATACTGCGACCTACACGGCATGTCGTAGGAGTCGACTGAGGTAGGGGCCTAGGGAAACTACCCAGTAAATAAATAACATTGCAGAAATCAAATGTGCTGCCCTACTTGTCAATAACTGGCACCGGGTACAATCGCTCTTAGGTTCAGATCACACAGAGTGGTTTAACAAGGGGTCGATATGGAGCGTTCGACGAAGAAGACTGGTTGGTTAATCATAATCCTTATTTAATCCTTATTCGAGCAAACATGTGCCCAATCTCACTCATGTAGTAATTATTTCAAGTTCTTTCAGTCACAGTAATTTAATTATAAATACATCATAAATTCCATGTCTTCATTCAGATGGTGATCTCTATACAAATGCAGTATACTGAGTATATTCAGGATGGCTTTATTGATCTTCACACCAGCTATAGATTCTTGTGATGCATACCTGTATGTTTTCTCATTGATGCAAACATATGCATAACCATTAGATTAGTGAAAGACCCTGAAGATTGGAAGCATGTCATTTAGTCTTACTAAAACTGGCAATTTTCAAACTTTCATTGGAGACGATAATTGTTTTAATAAATAAATATAATTTCACTTCTTCTGTGACAGCCTTCAGATCACAACAACAATAGCTTCAATGAACACCCTGCTATTTGTTTCAGGTCACCCATAAAACACATCAAGTTGGAAGAAGTTCTAACTTGGTTGTTTAGCTGTGCATTCTACATGTGTGAAGAATTTGTTCGGCCGCCTCTGGTCTCAATACACAAGTCTGTTTTCCCAAATTTAAGTTTCTGTACATATGACTTCTCACTCTGTTGTGTCCTGTTCAGAGTTTGTGTACAATTGTTTTTTCTTTGCCGTGACATTTGGTGGTAAGGTTCTTTAGGGTTTGCAGTTTGGTGATTTTGTTTCCCCTGTTTCTTAAATTCTGCTTTAGTCATAGCTTTTCATTTATTCAATGCAATAATAACCTGAATCTCCATTCTTATACTTTATGTTATGCTTCTTCATTCACATTGACAAACAAATCAAACTATGTAGAAGCTAGTAAACCTCAGCCAAATTTATCATTATGATGCATAGCTCCATCTGAACCTACAACATCATCATCATACTAACCTTTATCTGCAAAGAGCAGATTTTTCAGTTCCTCTTTCGCCCGAGTGGTTACCGGGCCCAAATTTGGGGTGTAAAGATTAGAACCACTGTTACCTGCCACGCATGTCGTAGGAGGCGACTAAGGAGGTTAGGCTGAAATTGGATGCATATGTCCTAGACGTGTAGAAGTCTTATGTGTTTAGAAGCCTACCAAACCAATGTGCAACGTATACACGTTCTTGGCAAAGATCAAACATATCTCAAAGAGTGATTAAAATTGGTCGTAAAGAAAGAACGCAAAGAAGAAGAAGAAGAAGAAGTTGCTCTTTTCTCTACAAAAGCTATATTTTTAAAAATAATGAATTATGTATAGGACAATATGTGTATAGGTAAAACTATGTGCACATTTGCCATTAATAAATACTTATTTATTTATTTTTGTTTCTAATCGGCTTTTTGGTTAAGATCAAAGTGTAGTGCCAACTTTATCATGGCCAAAGGGGAGCCTTCAAAAAACGTCAAATTGCACAATAAACTACGCTTAAAAAACACAGCAGCTCTTATTCGAAAGAATGATAACACTCAGAGTTTACTTTTTTACCGTACTGGGTCTACTCGTTGTAGGGCCCAATAAAAAAATTTTATTTCTTAAACAGCACAGTTATTCATAAATAAATACATTAAAAACCATAATTGTTTTTTGTAGATGCTCTCTAAAAATAATGTATTGCTTTTGGTTTGTGATAATTCTTTTTATTTTCAGAATTCTGTTTTACATCGAGCTCTTACAGACATAGGTGTCACTGACTTAAAGACTGAGCCAAGACTGCTTATAGAAGAAAATGCTGCATATGGGACAGAAGCAGCAGACAGAAATATCACAAGTTTTCTGTGTGGTATCAAAGCAAAGAGATTTTATAGTTCACATTCAAGTATTATTACACATTTATTTTACAGCTCAAAGATCTTAGAGGAAGTGGTATGTTATTTTTTTTGTTGATATATATTTTATATGTATTTCTTATGCAGCTTATATATCATATTTTATTTAGTTTAATCTGATCTATTTGTAGCTTTTGTATATATGTATATATTGAAACGTTTGAAATAAGGTGCTACCGAAAAATTCTTAGAATGACAGAGTAGAGAAAATAACAAGGACACACTACAAGACTTAAATATCGTTGAGCATTGGCTCTTAAACAACATTATGTCCCAAAAAATGAAGTATTTTGGTCATGTTCAACAATACAGTGGTTTGGAGAGAACAGTAATGGAAGACATGATTCCTGGGGGTAGAGGTAGGGGAAGACCAAGATGAAGGTGGCAGAAGGACATTAAAGAAACTTTGAACATGATATTGAAAGAGCCAGGAGAACTTGCTAGAGACAGAAAGTTTTCAGTCAGGCTGTGATGAAGCGACGTTCTGTAAGGGACATGCTACTTGTTAAATATATATATATTCTGCGAAAAATAATGAACATAAAATGGAACAAATTCAGAAGTGATGAAATCTGAGAAACGTCTGGTCAACCACTAGTACATCTGTTATAAGAAGGAGAAAATGGAGATATGTTGGACATACCTTGAAAAGAAAGGATCAAAGACAGGCATTGAAGTGGGATGCAAAGGGTTTAAGAAAGAGAGGATGACCTAAGGAGACCCTGAAATGAACTTTGCTGAGAGAGGCAAGAAATATCTGCCTCAGTTCCATGGAGGAGATTGAGCGAGTTACCCAGGATAGAGCAGTATGGAGAAATTGCTTGCAGGCCCTATGTAACTTATTTCAGTACAAGAGGAATTATTATATTATTTTTATATATATATATATAAAGTGAAGGAACCTGTGTTTGTACCATGAAGTATAATGAGAATAGAGGGCTAGGTCTGTATATTTTAATTGACCATCGGCACATGATGGGGTCAACATATTGCTGGCCACCTTTATTTCCAGTTCTTCTCTGATACTCAATAACTTTTCTTTCTTTTGTACGAAATTAATAATAAATATTTAAAATAAATTATTTTCGTGATTTTGCGATTGAATAATCATTAAAAATGTTAATTCTGCATTTTAATTCATCTTATACCGATATATTACACAGTCAATTTTTTTATTTCAGTTATATAATCATTTGAAAATTGACCATGTATGACATAAATAAATATATCAATTTTCTATGTCAAAGAGAAAATAGAGCATGTATATATGTGGGGAGGGTGGTCAAACTATAATAATTGGAGGTGGGTGGGGGGCATTACAAAGTTTATATTGTGCAAAGTGAAAGGTGGCTTGAAAAAGTTTGGGAACCTATGGTCTAAACTCATCATTCTTCTCTGTAATAATCGATGCAAAAGAATAAGAACAATGATGTGAACATGTATAATATAGACATATTCCAGCAAATAACAAGTATTTCATCTTGAAACTGTTTCCAGCACAATTACTACAGATATCACACACTGAAGTGGCTTATATCATCACATCTGCTATTAGAGGATGATCAGCTGTTTCTGCAGAGTTATGTGGATGAGGAATGTCCAGCAAGGGATCCTGTGAAATGTCTTTCATTGTACTCTTTTAATTTATTGTGGTATGTATTTATATAATTTTCTTTAATCTTTTAATCTGACTATCACTGCACAACTCTTGTGTATATAAGGATGCTTAGTTGTGGATGAATATAGAAAATATTTAGTAGCTGGCAAAAATTATATGGAGCTTATAGTTTATTTATATCATTTAAAAGCTAATGGGTCTAAAGGTGAAGGATTTACTTTATTGCACCAGGTTTTACCCCATATAGCTAGGTCCCTCTCCACAGAAGTGGCATGCCACCTGCCAGAGTATTGTACAAACTTTTTAACTCCGGCAACAACCCAAGGGTCTCTGGAAAAAGTGCACTTGTGAACAGAGCAGCGTGGATCGGATTCAAACCAACAACCTATGGTGCGCAAGGCAAAGGCCTTAGCCACGGAGACCCACTATTTATATCATCATATCATAGAATCAGACAATAAATTCCTAATGGCTCAAAAATATTAGGAATCTATTGTCTGATTCTGTATGTAGTGTGCCCTGTAAGAAGTGAATTTTTTTCACTTCTGTTGTATCCTTCGTTTGGTAAAGGCCTTTTGGTCAAAACGTTGCTGTGTATTGTTTTTGTATTTTGTAAAATTACAGTACATTGTTTTTACTTGTTTCGCCATTATTAGATATCACAGAAGTTGTGATACACTTTAGTAATGGTTTTAGAAAGATGTAATTTTAATGACACAAGAGAGAAATATAAGACCCAATGAAAAGGAGTATCAGTAGTTACTTACGATTAAGAAGTAATGTGTGTTACATCACACAAGACCTACCAAACTGATTTAAATGTAGGCATTGTTTCGTATGGACTATTATAACATGAAAACTAATTCAATCTGTGAAGATCAAACCTATTTGTTTTATGAAAGTCTACCCTAAGTGTCATATGTGCTTCTTTACTAAGTTATTCATTAATACATATTGTTAAAGAATCCTACATATTTAGCTTTTAATTAAACAAAGACTTTCTTTCACTGTGGCCTATTCCCGGTTAAGGAATGCTAGGGAATTTCTTAAGTTGTCAAATAAAAATGGCAGAGAGCGTTACCCCTTGTTGTTGCAATAAAGATTCAGTTTTGATTTGAAAAGTTTTTGTTGATAAGAAAGAAATACTGACATTAGTGAAGGAAGAACTCTTGTCGGATTGAACATTTTGGTCACATAAATAACAATTTGTAATAAAACTAACATTGCAGTATTAATTTTAAATAACAGATTATCTACAGCCTTGAAAAAACATGCCTTGACCGAAACAATTTGTTTTAATTTATTTTACTCTGCAGGTGTATTTACAAATTAGTCTGTAAATTTCATATTTCTGAACAATATTTGATGAATGTATGTAATTTTGTAGAGAAATTAATGCATTTTTTTTACAATTTAAAGAATGAGAGAGAGTAAATTTAGAACCGGAAACAATCTTTACTTTTAATAGTTAATGTGTTGATTATTAAGTTTGTTTCAAATTATTGAGAGTACTATTGGTGCTAATAAAAATTCAGCATTTAAAGAAAACAGTTGTTAACTTTTTGTCTTCAAAGAGCAGGTGCTGAAATAGTAGTGGAGATGAGAAATTTCAGTTAATTTAGTTCCTCTTATTTTGGACACTTTTGCAACATGTTCATCTGCCATTTTGTCTATACCAGATATTCTAGTTTAAATCAATAAATAATAATAATAATTCTGTCAGCTGTCTCTGAAGTTCATTTTCTCAACAAACATTAACCATTTGTTTTTGTCCTGCACCATCCATTCCATATTTTCCCAATCACCTTAATATCCATTTCCACTTGAAAAAAATTAGGCTGTTTAAATTAAGTCAATAACATATATGTGCTTTCGAATATAATATAAGTGTTACAATAGAGTCCATTGTATATCATGGACAGAGAAGAGAACAAATAGATCTATCCAGAAAGAACTCAAAATCAAAGAAAACTGGCTGATGCTACAAATAAGAATGAGAAAATTGAGCTATTTTGGACATATAAAAAGACATGAAGGGCTGGAGAAGACCATCATTGTAAGGAGGCATACCAGCAAAGAGTAGAAGAGGACGACCACAGAGAAGATTGATTCAGGATGTGACTGATGGTTTGAACATGACGGCTGCTGAGGCGAACATCTGGCCTATGAGAGAGAGAAATTGAGGAAGACTGTTGGGGTGGCAAAGTTCTGCTCAGGACATGCTATTTGATGATGAAAACTGAATGTAACAGTTTTGCCATATAGCATCACTGAAAACATTATGCGAATATCTTTTTTGTTTCTGTCATCCTGCAGCCTCCTGATAACCAGTATGATCCTATTTATTATTATCTGCCCAGTGGATGTTCTGTATTCTTGGGTTATCTTGCTTGTTGACAGCATACCACACATGTTCTCAGGATTTGATGTGTACTTACATGCAATCTTGCTAATTCTGGTATGGATACTGTGTTTTGCTCTACCTGTCTTAGTGCTGAAGAGAAAAGTTTGCCAACAGGTAATTGTTTCGATAATTCTGTATGCTTTTAATATTCTTATTATCCAATTTTTCATTTCTAAAATAAAGTTTCATAATTATTTATGTACATTTTATTTTCCTCTCTCGTCTTCTCTTTATTTTTATTGCTTTTCTAAATTGATTTAAACTACTTTAAACTCTTTCCGAACGCAGTTATTTCCTCAGTTTTGCACAGTTAGTTCAAGGGAGGTAAAAAAGCTCTCATATACTAATTTTAAGAAAACTGGACAACACATTAGAATAACGAGGTTAAAAAGTAGTAGAAGTAAAAACTAGAAAGACGACTTATAGTGGAAACAACTAGAATGGCGCATGGCACAGTTTCTATCAAACATCTGCGAGTGTCTCTCATTCAAGTCAACTGTAACTGGACACAAAGATAAAACTGCTTTAGTGAATGACGAGTAACAAAAATAATAATAAAATATCTTCCAACTATATGAGGGTTAAACTATAGACTTAGATGAAAGATCCTACAGAAATTTTCAGAGTTAAAAGTGGAAATATTTGGCTGAAAAAAAAAAGAAAACTGAACACATACCGACTCAGAAAATATTTGTTTTGTCCTGAAACACCTTTTCTAGAAGAGCCTGTATAATAAACAAGTACTGGTTTGTAAAAGTATCAAGAAATATCAAAGGCTTGGATAGCAGTCACTAACAAAATTATATAGTAGATAATAATTCCTCTCAAACCGTTATATGTTACATAGGGCCTGCAAGTAATTTCTCCATACCGCTCTATCCTTGGCAACTCTCTCAATCTCCTCCATGGAACTGAGACCAATATTTATTGCCTCTCTCATCAAAGTTCGTTTCAGGGTCTCCTTAGGTCATCCTCTCTTTCTTGAACCCTTTGCATCCCACTTCAATGCCTGCTTTGATATTCGTTGATCATTTCTCCTCAAGGTGTGTCCAACATATCTCCATCTTCTCTTTCTTATAACAGTTATCACTAGTGGTTGACCAGACATTTCTCTGATTTTATCACTTCTGAAATTATATGGAAGATAGATACTCAGAGCTGATAGGAACAAAGCATGATTTAATTAAGTAATAAGACCTTACTGAGTTGGCAGACATAGAACATAATTCATTGCCTGGCAGGCAGGGAACATAATTCAATGCTAGCATATACTGAGCTGGCAGACATGGAGCATAGTTTAATGCTAGCACATGTTGAACATAATTCAGTGCTAGCTTCTTTACCAGAAGCAAAGGCAAAAGAAACCTCTTGCAGGTGACAACGTTATAACCCTATAGTCCACAGCAAACAGATATAATTATTGTCTCATTCAAAATCATCAGACTGACTCATGATGTGAAATTTTATTTGATTACAGGTTCTGTCTCAGATGCAGAAGCAGGACAAATGTATTAAAGATCTGGTGATGGAAGCTGTTGAATTACTGCTCTTAGAGAGAAAATGTTTGCGGCTCATTAAGGAATCTGAATTGGTGGCCAGAGGGTTTACTTTGTAAGATGTATTATTGTTTATTCTATGTTTTCTATATTATAGTTAATTCTAAGTTGCCATGAAGTGACTTCAGTATGTCCCTCATATCTGTAGTCAATGTTCCCATTTTTGACACTTGTAAATACAATCTGCAGACTCTTTCTGTGTTTTGTTACTATATACTTCACCAAGAAATTCATTTTGTGAAAGACCTCTGGATGTGTGACCTTAATAAACAAAACACAATCTTATTGTAGCCACTCAATTTGGACCTTTTTGAAGAATGGACAGAGCATGATAAAATTAACTGCCTTATAACTGTGTTAAGAATGTCCTGAAATCCTACTTTAGGGCAGAAATAACTGCTTTAATCTTCATTCTCATACTGGAGGTGTTTTGTCATTAAAGTAGTGTTCTGTAGTGGCACTGCATCTTAAGCAAGCTGAGAAGTCCAATTCTTATTTCTCACTACACAATACAGACCCACATGTATAGCTGTAACAGTAGAAAAATTGTGGAGGATTTTACTTACTACATGTTGTTTTTATTTCAACAGTTGATTTGTTTTCAGTTTCGAATATCTTCCGAAAATGTCTGTAGGCGCTCCAACCTCCTTTGTAATATCTCCAACAACATCTAGCACCTAACGCATAAAGTTCGATGTTGATTGATGAGCCTACTCATATACCTGTTGTGCTGTTCTTTTCTGGTCACTCCAATCTTCAATCCAAGCTCTTGGAATCTAGCAGTTCTAGGATTGGTGTAAATTAAAATAATCTTTTGATTTGTTGATTTTTTTAATTACTGCTCTTAGAGAAAAGAAAGTTGATTTGTTTGTATAACTTGGCTGTGTTCATTAATCCAAATGATATCACAGTAAGATGGCCATCATCGCAACTGGCAAATAGCAAGGTTTAACAAATGAAAAGAGCACAACTAACGGAATTTTAGTGAATGAATCACCTGCTTATGTTAACACTACACCTGCCCTTGTTAACACTTCACCTGCCCTTGTTAACACTTCACCTGCCCTTGTTAACACTTAGTTAAGTCATTATGTTCATTAAATATCCCACTTCCTTTCTTCTATAGGGCAAGTCAACACCATGTTGCTTCAAGAACAGGTCATGGTCATCGATCTTGCTCATCAGATCAGCTTTGTCCTGTGCTAAGGCAGGTTATGCTTTCAGAGAATGTCAAGGTCATGCAAGAAGTAAAGATGTGGGTTGTCAAAATGTTAAGAGGGTATCCTTTGATCTTGGTTCTTGTATCATCATCATTTTTCTTCCTCCAATAGAAGCATGATACCACAACTCCAGCTGTCCTGCTTCCAGTAGATTTATATTTCATCACATTAGATCATCTTTGACCATCCCTTAAATTGGGCATTTGTTATGTGACGTTAATTTATAACGCAGAAAAAGATTAATAAGATTTGTACAATAATTACTTACAAAACCCCGTCTGCCCAGCGTGTATGTAGCACATTGGATGCCGGGTGACAAGCCCCCTGTGAGTGCGGTTCAATTCTGCCGGCTAGCAGAAAAGCCACAGATTCTCCAGATTTATGGTGTCCGTTGCACTGAACCGAGGTCACAAAAGACACTCTCTACGAAGCGCACACAGGGGCCCGTTTCAGAAATCTCTTCTTGACCTGACGCTGTGAGGCGAACAGGATTGGAGAATAGAAAGAAAAAGAAAGAAAGGCACTGAACCGAGGGTTATGAAGTCCATGGCACTGAGCCGAAAAGCTAAAAGCTCAAGTACTTCTGGATCCACAAAAAAAAAATGTGAGTCAATGACCGTATGTAGTGTTGCTATAATAACAATAACCATCCATCACAAGCGATGATGACAACAGCATCAGACGTGTTATTGCACCTCTCTGGTGTGTTTCAGACAGAGCATGACAGCTGGCTACATCCTTTGTCAGAGTCATTGACATGAAAATCTGAAAGTGAGCAAATAAGAAGAACATATTCATTAAACTTCCTTCTATGTACATTTTAAATCCAATATGTCAACTTACTATACAACAATCTGTTATTTGTTACTATGATTTGAGATGATTCAAATTTATTTAAATTTCTGTAAGAGTTTCAGAAGAATGA
The DNA here is from genome assembly GCA_020796225.1 of Arion vulgaris. Taxonomy (NCBI): domain Eukaryota; kingdom Metazoa; phylum Mollusca; class Gastropoda; order Stylommatophora; family Arionidae; genus Arion; species Arion vulgaris. The sequence goes on along the minus strand of CM036765.1, from coordinate 41,509,894 downwards.
AATAATCATTGTTTGTTAATATATATAAATATTTTCTTAACTTGTTTAAGTGTTCCCATGATATGTGTGGATTCAGATTTCAGCACACTAGAAGATCTTAAGTTGAATGAAGGTAGACCAGATACAGAAGCAGTGACACAATCAGATAGTATAGGAACAAGAAGCACTATTGAAGCCCATGACAAACATTGTGCCACAGAAAGGGAGAGTGGCATAGCAGAGCTTGACAAAGATATGCTTATCTCCCCCTTTAAAACTTGGTGTAAGTTAAATGTAATACAATTTCCTGTAGTCTTTTCAGACCTTAGGGTATTAACTCTTTCCACGCCCATTTATTTCCTCAATTTTTAAGCAGTTAATTCAAGGGAAGTAAAAAAAAATTTTAAATTACGATCCCAACTACTCGTCAATAAATAAACATATATATATTATTATTTACTAAATTGAAGAAAACTGGACAACCCAATAGAATAACAAGGTTAAAAAGTACTATAAGTAAAATAGTAGAAGTAAAACTAGAAAGACTTCTTATAAGGGAAGCAACTCTATGGCGCAGTGTGCGGCTTAAAGCGTGCAACGGACTTCCGCCATGGCGCAGTGTGCTGCTTAAAGCGTGGAAAGAGTTAAGCCACTTTACTTCACATTTCTAGACCCTAGTGTGTAGGAGGGCGAGTGCCTTTCCTCATGTGTGAAACATCAAGTATGGGATTGAACCCACAACCTTCTTGTGCCAGGGTCAATAGGTGAACACTTATGCGATACACTAATCCGTTAAACTGTAGGCTGCTGTAATGTAAGAACTTTTCAATTCCCTTAAAATTGTTGCTGTAATTTGTGCAATATTCTCAGCAGGTGGTGGGCCACTTCTATAGCAAGTAACTGAACCATGTGGAGAAACTTGGTGCATTGAAGTCTTTGTCTTTAGACCCTATTTTTATTTGTGTTACTTCAAGCAGTTTTTCAGTTTATTCAATTCATTCATTGTTTTTCTTTGTTAGGAAAGTCTTTCGTACACAATCTTATTTTGACTGATTGTTTTATTGCTGTCTGTTTCCACAGAGATCAGTGGAGTTGTTGAGTGTTTATTTTTCTGGGTTTATTCGAAGACTGGCACTGTGCTTCTATCCACAGAATCTCAGAGGTAATGATAATTTCACAATTATTGTGCTCCTGTACAAGGCCTTATTCGGTCATATATAGAATATGCTTGCGCTATCCTTACAATTAGTACATGCAGATAGTGAGGCTGGAAAGAATTCAAAATAAGGCACTATGCGCATCATCCTGGGGTGCACCATAGATATACCAGGAATGGCAATGAGATTCCTTCATGACCTTACCACTATTGCTCACAGAATTGAAACCTGGAGGGTTTGATCATATCTAAAAATCCACGCTAATAAGAAACATCCTCTTGATGAAGAAATCATTGCTAATCCGGGTGGAAGATATAAGTAAAAAAAAATTTTTTGGAACCCTTTCATACCTCGTGGTATATAGGGCAATACAGTGTTAGGCCTGTATTTTCATTGACAGTCGGCACATGATGGGTGATGTGGTCAGCATCACGCCGGCCGCCTTTACTTCCCAGAGCATGTCTGATACCCAGTTGAGGCTGGGTCGACCTGAGAGCTGTCGCGGTCGGGAAAATTCCATGTGCACTGCGGTAGTTGAACCCAGACCACCAGCCTTGAGAAGCGAGTTCACTAACAACTACGTTACAGCGGCTCTCCGGTGGAAGATACGCTTGGGAAAATATGTGAACCTTCTGAAATTGAACCAGGAGAGGAATGGATTGCTATGCAACCTTGATTTTAAACTGCTTTCACAGTTATTTTATCCATTTAGAAAAGTTGTGAACAAAAGGATTCATTATTAATTAATGCAGAGGTTGAGGCCCTCTTGAATGACATCAATAAAACATAGTTATTTATACCGATGGTTCAGTCATTCACCATGAATGATGTGCGTGAGCTTTTCGGCACGCCAGGAGGAAAAGTAATAAGAGAGGCCAGTGGGGCCTATGCAACAACCACAAGTAGTTTAACAATGGAGTTGCAGGTAGTTACAGAGGCAGTGACATCGTTGCCATCTCATAACTTCTCTTGTGTTTTCATACTCAGTGACTCCATGAGTATGATTCATAAAGTCGAAGCAGGAATGGTGAGATGAAACTGGATGGAGGTACTGGTGAAATCAGAGAAATCACCTTCATTTTTGTTCCTGTGAATGCAGAAGTCATGGGTAAGGAATGAGCTGATAGATTGGCTTGCATGAGCTGATCAGATGGACGTGTGACGACATTCTTAACGCATTGAGTCTCTCTGAACAGAGGAATTTTAGGATTATGCCAAATATGCAAACAATTTAATTAATCATTGAACTGGCATGTTGGTTCGCTGGATGCTGCTGGATTTGTTGAGGCAGGGATCGTAGCACCTATGGACATATCCGGAGTGCTATGATGATAGCCCTCATATAACTGATAACTGACTACACACATTTTCAGATTACCTAATATAATGACATCATAATATGTTATGAAATATGAACTAAATATTATTTTTATTATCTTATCTTATCCACATTTGCCATGAAGCGTCGTGGGGACATTTAGTTTCTATCTTGTGCCAGGTGTGTTGCGCTTGATGTTGTCAGTCCATGCTTTCGCAGGGACTCTGAGATGTTATCTATCCATCGTGTTCTTGGCCTACCTCGTGCTCTGTGCTCTGATTGTCGATTATTGTAGGCACGTGATGGTAGTAAATGTGGTTCCATTCTCATTAGATGGCGGAACCACTTGATTCTTTGCTTCCGATGTACTGTATGCATGGTATAGTACCAACGATGCTTCTGATATTCTCGTTTCTCACTCTATCTCTCCTTGTAACGTTGACAGCTTTTCGTAGAATTATTTTTATTCAGTAGTCAATAATGTTATTTTTAGAACTGTTTTGGTGTATAATTTTCTCAATGTTTACTACTGAATATTTGTACTTTTTCTTCATAAGACAGAACAATAAACCCATATGTGGCCACAGATGAATGCACTGACATGTCCAGAAAGACAATTGAAAGATCAAAAACATTACTCAAGCAGTCGTACACATTCTACAGATCAGTCCATCAATATGATAGAAATGGAGCGGCAAAGAAAACGCAAGAATTAAAGCAGAATACACAACAGAGTCAAACTTATAACTTGTATGTTTGTGTAAATAGCCTTGACCTTCATCTTCAATCAATGCTGCAAATGTAAGTTCATGCTTTGTCAAATATGAATTGTCTCTAAAGTTTTGGTATAGTATCTTCCCAGTGGGAATTGTGGGACCTCTAACTGCGATGGCCAAATCAGGATACCTCACCCCAGAAAGTAGGAACAAAAGGGTTGTGCATAGGGCTAAAAAACTTAGTGATCTCCTTCTTCTTCTCTGCGTTCGTTCTTTACGACCAATTTTAATCACTCTTTGTGATATGTTTGATCTCTGTCAAGAACGTGTCTACGTTGCACATTGGTTTGGTAGGCCCCTAAACGCATAGATTTCTACAAGTTTAGGACATGTGCATCCGATTTCAGCCAAACCTCCTTAGTCGCCTCTTACGACATGCGTGGCAGGTAACAGTGGTTCTATTCTTTACACCCCAAATTTGGGCCCGGTAACCACTCGCAAACTTAGTGATGTTTAATTGAATGATTGATAGGACCATCATCATTGCACTTCGGTGAGTAACCATGTGTGTTCCGATCTCTTTCTTACACAGGAAGATCTCAGCGGCAGTGCGCAAACTCCGTAGCACCGCGATGGTCCCCATGTAATTTCATTTGGAAGATGGTGAAGATATTTTGTCGTAATTTTATTTTTAATCTTTTCTAATGAATATTCCCATGGCAACTGCTTTACAGCCTGCTGTTCTCGATTTTGAACTGTCATAGGTTCTTTCACAGGCTCAAATTGAACATGGGACCTATGTTTTATCACTGCTGAATGAACAATAGTATACAAGCAGTGATAAAGTAGGGCATTAATCTAGAGTCTAAAGACGAGGATCGATTTCATTGCACTGGAATGTATCCCGTATGGCTCGGTCCCTCTCCATAAAGTAGCATGCCACCTGCTAAAAGTGTTGCACATAGCACCAACTCTGTAGCTCCCGCAACAATCCCATGGATCTCCTGAATACAAATGGAGCCGCGACCAAAATGACACGATGCGGAACCGAACCCATGACCTTTGGAATGCAAGGCAACGGCTTAACCACTTACTCATGTGGACTGAATCTAGACTTTTCAAATGCAATCTAACAATAGTTGTATTTTCATTCTTACTCGTCTTATCCTAGTTCTTTTTACTTTGACACAGTCATTTTTACATGTACTTTTGTGCACTTTTATTTACAGTTTGCTCAACTTCTTTCTTTATCTTCTTATGTTATTCTGTTATCATCCATAACACACTCCAGCTATTTGCATTCTTCTACACTCCAGCTATTTGCATTCTTCTTTTCTATGCTTATTTGTCCATATCTTAATAAAACTCTTTTGGCTGAAACTTTGATTTCGCTTATTTATTAAGATGCTTTTAAAAATATTTTTGAATTGGCTGAAATTGATTTTTTTTTCTTCTTAATATGTGAATTTTTTGTTATAGAACTAGAAATCTGACAGTGACACTAGAAGACAGAGTTGACAAAGAACAATACAGATTGACAGCTGTGGATAGCGATAGTAGTAGTGAATTGTGCCCTATCGGTGAAGATGATAAAAAATTGTGGGAAGATACATTAAAGAAAATCAAGTCGAGCTTGGAGTCTTGTAGAAGCTGTTATGAAGAGAGTTTGAAACATCTTCACCAACGACCAGATACAGGTAATTTTTATTGTGTTAGTGCTGGTAAAGCACATTTTATTTTTCTTTACTTAAGCTGTATACAAAACTTAGTTACTGAAAACTGCAATAAAGGTGATGTTGTGATTTACACGGATGGATCGGTAGTTTGCCATGAAAAGTCTGCATGGGCCTTCTCTGCAAGCTCATGTGGCTGAATGGTCCAGGAAGCCAGTGGTGCATTTAGTATGACAACAAGTAGTATGACAATAGAAGTACTGGCAGTGAATAAGGCACTACTCTGGCTGGAGTCACAAAACTACACTTATGCGTGCATTCCAAGTGATTTATGATCAGAAAGGTGGAGACTGGTTCGGTGCGTAGGCAATGGACTGAATCACTACAAGCGTCAACAATTTGCAGATTTACACTCACCTTTGTTCCAGAGTACATGGATGTTGATGACAATGAGAGAGCAGACAGGCTGGCTGGAACTGCCACCATATCAAGAGGTCAGCCAATGACTAGGCTACAAGGTTAAATGTAGCTCATATATGAAGGGAACACTGGGTAGATGATAATGTACTATGCTACAAGGATAAATGTAGCTTATATATGAAGTGAACACTGGGTAGTAGGTAATGTACTATTCTACAAGATAAAATGTAGCTTATATATGAAGTGAACAATGGGTAGAAGGTAATGTACTATGCTACAAGGTTAAATGTAGCTTATATATGAAGTGAACACAGTGTAAAAGATAATGTACAAGGTTAAATGTATCATATATATGAAGTGAACACCGATGCAGAAGACCGCAAAATAGGTCAAGAAAACGGTGAATATATCAAGTTTTCTGAATACAGTTGTGGAGAGAATTGGTTGTAAACACTTCTAGACAGACAAATACGACATGCTGCATACACAGTTTTACAAAATCACAAAAGCAAAACTACCACAATATCAGCAAAATAGGTTTTTAATGGGAACACAATAAACATGAATTTTTGAGACATAAATATGGTAAAACAAACAAATACAGTGCAGTTTAGTAGAAGCTTGCAGCCTGATTTTTTTTCTGTTAAAAGCACATTGAAGACCAGAACCTTCTTTCTGAATACAAATAAATGTTAAATATTTAGCAATTTTTTTAAAAGCTTAAATAATTGAATTTTTAACATTGCCTTATATAAAATGTCAAATAATGTGGGTCAATGACTTACCTGGGCGAAATAGGTTTCTCTTCATAGTGGCCTATATGATGAACCAGACTATTCTTCGTCAAAGTAAGACAATGTCCTGCTTCATCTTGTTACCACATAGAAACCAACAGTTTACTGTCATTTCCTTAACTTATGTAGATTGAAACAGCATTTGTCTATGTTGTGTATATGTTAAGTCGGACGGATTAGTGTAATAGATAAGCGTTCGCCTGTCGAATCGGACACAAGAGGGTCGTGGGTTCAATCTCACTAGACATTCCACATGCGAGGAAAGGAATTGGCCCTTCTATATCTTGCGTACTATGGGTGAGAAATATGAAATGACAGGTACTTCATACCTTAAAGTCTGAAAATGCTATGGGAAATTTTTATATTTTGTTAATTATATATGTTAATACCGTAATATTAACAGGTACAACAACGGAATCACCTGTGAAGGTTACCAATCTCAACACAGTTCAGTCAAAACAGACAAACATCACATTGATACCAGCAGAGGATCCAATAGTTGTAGACCAGGTGATTTTCGTTTACACATCTTATACCATAAGTTTTCAAATGCTATAAACAAAACTTTTTGTTTCCCAACTACTTGACCAATGCATTTTACTTACCTGTTTGTTTCTTTATTCTCTTAATACGCTTGTTTAAGTTCTTTTGATATTTTTTAACATCAGCCTACATCCATGTGGTTTCTAGGGTAGCAAAGAATAGAACAAGTTCCTCTTCTCAACACATATAGTAAAAGGTAATTAGGAGGGGTAGATGGTGAGATGGGCGACCATACACTGTAAGATAAACAAACAGAAACACAAAAACACAGCAATGACAGCGGAAAAAAAGGATGTCTAGAATGACATGGACAAATTTTGAAGTAGAGCTCAAAGGCATGCTTATGTCTAATTATTTAGATAGGTAAAAAAAAGGCACAGAATTGAATTGAGTAGACGTTTTTTTGTCTCTGTCTTTATGTGCCATTAGGCGAGACCAGGACTAATGATGAATTTCAGCCAAAGTGGGGTGCCCATGTGGTGCCGGGTCCCACAAGGGAAGCAAAGAATACTACCACTGCAACCTACAAGAGGCAACTGATGTGCCCCTAGGGAAGCTAACCTAGTAAATAAAAAGCGTAGCAGAAATTGGATGTGCTGGCCTACTTGTAGGCTCATAACTGGTGCAATGTGCAATTGCTCATAGGCTCAGATCACATACAAATCACACAGAATGATTAACGAGTGGTCAATATGGAGCATTCAAAGAAGAAAAAGAAGCCAAAGTGGGGTAATAAATTGAATTATAAACACACAGAAATGCTAGATGTAATAATAAAAAACTACTTTTAGAAGTTATGTGTAAATATTTAACTGGTAAATTTAAAAATTATATAAAATTTCATGCAGGTATTTGAGGCCATCAGTGATGCAGCAGAAGAGGATGATTTCTCAGTATCAAGACGTCGGTATAACGCAGAAGACAGAGTGAGATTTTTGTTATCTTCAGTGAAGTATTAGTGACTTGGATACTTGTGAATTGAAAATTTGAGTCTTCTAAAAACTAACTAGCTGTGTATGTATGTATTATCAATATAATTGAAGACTGCAGTAAAACTACGTAGCAATGGCGAAACACGCAGAAACAAAACTGTGGTTTTACAAGCTGTATATTGTTTTTGTACTTTGTAAAACTACGGTACTTTGTTTATACTTGTTTTGCCATTGCATATATGTAGCATTTGGGGGAGTGATTATTCTTTTCTTCTACCACTATATATACAAAAGTTAAATTGTTTAGGCCATGTGTGATTCCTGTACTGACCTACGGTTGTGAAAGTTGGAAATCAACAAAGAAAATTGATAAGAAACTGGACAGCTTTGAGAATAAATGTCTTAAAAAATGATTAAAAGTAAAATGGAGTGATTTCGCTTCTAACAACACAGTGAGAGATAGAACACAACAACAACCCTTATCAAATATTATAAGGAAACGAAGATGGAAATATTTAGGTCATGTTCATAGATCAGATGATAAGAGACTAAATCGACAAGTCCTTATGTGGTCACCAGTTGGAAAAAAGAAGACAACGTGGAAGACCTAAGACCACTCTTCGAAGAACAATCCTACAAGAAAGTAAACTATTGGGATGTAAAACCATACAAGATCTCCAACTGCTAGCAACGAACCGCATCACATGGAGATCTAAAACCTCTGCCCTATGTGTCGCCTAACACGAAAGGAACAAACTAACTAACTCTACCATTATAAATAGTCCTAACCTTTTGAATCAACAACTATATGCTGTATGTCTTGTTTTGTCTCGTTACTTATGCAATGGAAGAGTTCATAGGAAGGTCAAGTTCTCACACTGTGTTTGTGCCATTGTCAACATCATACTTGCACTAGCGGTTGTTCCTCTCTGACTGATAACTGGGGTGTCCTCTTATACTAGTAAACACTCAGTCTCTAATGCTACATTGTCGTACTAGTGTGCTGCCAGTTTTCTACCATGGGAAGGTGCAGCTGAGTTTCCTTCATTAAGATGAGACCATGAAAACATTTCTCAAACTCGCCAATACTTTGAAGAATGGACCTAATAGAGGGACATAAAAATACTGCTACTGTGTCTTTAGTAGATGGGATGCTGAGGTGTGGTGCTTGTCTTATGCTAAAAAATTATTCAGTTTGTGTCTTATGTGGAACAATCGGACTAGTTTTCAGTGATTCCTGAAAATTGATAAGTGTAAGCTGGACAGCTGCTGCAGAGATGAAAATTATTAATACCAGTTACACAATATTCCAACCAAACGTTTCATCAATATAGGCTTTCCCAGTTCTATTAATAGTTTTATGTTTCAAATTCAGTTTTCCAGTTTCTAATAATAGTAATGCATCCACTTCATGCTTTTCATTTTGCATGTGATCTAAGATTAGACAAATCTTTAGTTGACCAATGTTGTACTTATATTTTCGTAAGATCATCATTACATGCTGCAATGGCTGGTGTTGGCAATCATGGATCTTCACAACCGTCTGCCCTTAATAAAGGCTATCAATTTGGATGTTGACACTCTTCCATGCCTTGAAGCTACTGTCCAGAATTTTATCTTTCATTCTCTGTCTTGTCTTACATTGAATTTTGAAACTTTGTATCGATGCGTGTATAAAATCTATTAGTTCATTTACTATTGTTATCGTGAAAAATTGTCTCATTCAAGCAAATTAGTGGCTTGCCTGGCAGATATACATACATATTTAAAGTGGGTTGAAAAATAATTTACTCGTAACTATTGTGCTTGTTCCTCAGTCATTGAATGATAATTTCCTTTTCCTTCTCTAGGCAAGGCATCAAGAGGAGAAAGAAGCACTAAGAAGATTTAGGCTGGAACTGCACACAGTGGTTGGTCACAGAGCAATACTTTCAAAGGCAAGGGAAGAAAGAGCTCTAGCTAGAGCTAGAGGAGACACTATTCACTGCCAAGAGACAAGTCTGGAGTCATCTGTAGATTTGATTCCAGAAGCAAATTCTGAAATCTTTGCAGGCAGTGTGGATGTTAGTCATGATGTGGAGGCTAGTCATGATGTGGAGGCTAGTCATGATGTGGAAACAAGTCACGATTTTCTGCAACCAATTCAAGCAGGACTACCTACAGAGCAGCATTTGAAACTAACTCAGGCAGCAGAAATTGAGCCAAGGAAAATACAAAATACAATGTCAGCAGAAATGAAGCGAGGTATAATACATCAGACAATATTAAAAGAAGTAGAACCAGAACTCCATTGTCCTGTGCAGATAGGAGAGGTAAATCATAACACAACTTGTTCTGAAATAGAGAGGTTACAGCAAGCTTTAATAGAGAAGGAAGGTAATAATTATAAAGGTAAATCATCATGTCAACAAGCTTATCAAAGTGTACTAGAAGAAGAAGCATCATTGAATTTGCCAGTAACATGTGATCTATTACCAACATCTCTCACTGGAGAAGATCTGTTATTTAGTCATAAATGCAATACAGAACAACTTCTACAATCTTCACTCATGAATGAGCATTCAAGCAGTTTAGTCATGCAAGATAGTTGTGGTGATTCACAGTATAATTGTGTACAGAATATTAACTTTGAGACAGGAGATATCAGAAGTGGAGGTAAGGCAGACACAGACAATGGGAAGATAAGTCAGGTGATCTTATGTGATAATTCACATGCTCACAATCAAATTTCTACAATATGCAGCAGTTCTACTGAAGCATCTGTGTTAGGAAATGGTTGTAATCAAAGTCATTTTTTCAGGACTGATAGTAATATTAGTGGTAGTTTTCTGGACACTTCAGAGAGGAATGAAGAAAATTATACAGATACTGAAAAAACAAAGGATTCAAAGAATAAGTTAGCTATGTTCCAGCATTCATCTGAGTCATTTGATTGCTTTGAACAATCTCCCTTACTTCATGATGATATCGCTAAACAGAACTCATGTGTACCACCAGAGGTAAATATTTCTAACAACTTAACCACTGCTATTGAACATAGAGGTACACCTCTTATACAGAGTGATGTAGATCATAAGTTTAGTGGTTTAAGTGTACAAACAGTCCCAACCTGTAACTTCACAAAGAGCATAGCAATGATGGTTGCTTCTCAAGCAAAAACTCTCACTAGTTATTTGGACGAGGAACAATTTGGAGATGAGAGCAGTGATTCTGAGAGTAGTAATTCTGATGATGATACTATATAGTCCATGACATTAATGTGTTATTGAACTTGATGCGGGATCGAGAGTGAGAGAGAACTTGATGCAACTCATTGTGCTATCAGCCAATCAGATTTTCATATCAGTTCCGTTTAGTTTGACTGTAATAAAATGATATTTTAAAATTCTTCGTGGTTGCACATTTTTTTTTTTTCCTTCCGATCCAGAAGCAGTAACCCTTCGGTTCGGTGCCACGAACACCGTAAATCTGGGGAATCTGTGGCTTTTTCTGCCATCCGCGGAATTGAACCCGCACACACAGAGGGATAGTCACCCGTAGTCCAACCATAACGAACACGCTGGGCAGACAGGCGGTTGCACATTTTGTTTTTTTTTCGATCCAGAAGCACTTGAGCTTATTAGCTCTTTGGCTCGGTGCCATGGATCACGTGGTGGTGTAAAGCTAGTTATCGTAAACTTCCAGTTATCTTGTCTCTATGCAATTGGTATATTATTATATAGATGTCTTCGCAAGATTATGAAAATCAGGTGGTACGACAAGATAACCAACTCTGAAGTACTGCAATGTGCAAACTTGCCTTTCATCATGGGCATGCTCAGCAGTAGAAGACTTAGATGGCTAGGGCGCCCGAGTGGTTACCAGGGCCCAAATTGGGGTGTAAAGAATAGAACCACTGTTACCTGCCACCCATGTCATAAGAGGCGACTAAGGAGGTTGGGTGTGGGGCTAGATACCCCATACCGTAAAAACACTAGATGGCTACAGAACGGAGAGTGAACCGAGTAAACGCTGGCTGAAACCGGACACATCACCGAAGGATAAGCACCAGAGCTCCAAATAATGCTGAAGATGTGATGTAAAACACACCAATGCCAAGGTTGCATGAATCGGATTTCCACATGAATAAAATGTATGGGAAAGTCTGGTACATTGGATTGGGCGGTGATCGCGCGAGAGAGAGATGGCTAGGGCATGTGCGAAGAATGAACAATTGCCGCATACCAAAACAAATGTTGCTCTGTGAACTTTCGTGGGGGAAGAGGCACTAAGGCAGATCACTACTCAGATATAAAGATATCTGCAAGGCCTCAATGAATAACTTTTCTATCGGCCCCAGCAAATGGGAAAACTAGCTGATGATTAAGATATATGGAAAACAACATTACACAAAGGTGCAGATTTTTTTAAAGGAGACTTATGGATGAGCTGAAAGACAAGAGAGATAAGCGAAAACTCAGAATTTGTCACAGTAAAACACTTGTCAACTGACCGTCTATAAAGAAGAAAAAGGTCACATATATATATATATATCATCATCATTGGCTTCCCTGTCCCAGGAGACAATAGGTCTTGCATCACGTAGCATGCTCTGCGCTGAATCACGTCTCCCGTGGCTGCAATGGCCCACTCCGGAGTGGCAATCCCTGCCACAGCCGCTGCAGGTAAAACTGGAGAATGGAGCCGGCACATAGGATACTCTCTCTGCCCTCCCCCGCCTCCACATGTGGTGATGTCCCTCCTCTCTTCCTTCCGAGCCGCCCCTCACCACTCCTGTCCGGCCAGCTGCTCCCAGTCCACGCCGCACAAAGTCAGATCACGCCCGCAGGCGTCAATGAAGCGCAACAATGGGCACCCATGCTTTCTAGCACCAGATGCGAGCTAACCACATAGAATGCTCCTTGGGATTCCATCATCGCTCACACGACCAGCCATCCCAGATGTCGCCGACCCAGCAAGGTGTACATGCCTGGAATGCCAGCACCATCCAGGACTTCCACACTAGAGATGTGGTCCTGCCATCGGATGCCATACATTCACCCGAGACAGCGCATGTGGAAGGTGTTGAGGCGATATTCTTGTCTAGCATATGTGATCCACGTCTCATATATATATATATATATATATACAATTCCCAGAGGGTATAAGATCAATGAACATTATTTAAAAAATTATTTTTGCTAAGGAAATATTGAGGTTTAGTAATCATCATCATCAGGTGCCGTGCGGGCCGGCGTAGGCGATCATGGATCTCCACAAATCTCTGTCTTTGGTGTTTGCTATCAACTCAGATGTTGACGCTCTATCGTGCCATGAAGTCAGGCTATCCAAAATTTTCTCTCTCTGGTGTCTTCCTCTGTCTCGTCTACACTCGATTTTACCAGTTGTTACAATGTAGTATAAATGAGTAATATAAAATTGTAAAACTATAATTGTCACAGTACATAATGACTGAGGTAGAGCCTTTTTTGCATGCCTTTCTAACTGCTGTCTTGTCATTGTCTGTTTTTGTAATGTTATGATGAAGATGAGTGTAATCAAGCTTGTATTGTAGAGCTGTATGCAGTATGTCATCTAACTTAAGTCATGGTAAATCAATCATCATTCAAACACAGCAAACCTGTCGTAGTCTTATGGTCAAGTTTGGTAGTTATTTAATTATCAGTTTGATAAAACTAGACTTCCTGTGTGGACTGTCCAAGATATTTTTTCAGAGATCCCTGATCTCAAAGTAAGTGAGATCAAGTTTGGTTTCTGACCACTCAGTTTTATATAATACTTGCTTATAATACTACTTTCTTCTTCGAACGCTCCTCATCGACCACTCTTTGTGATATGTATGTGATCTGAACCTAAGAGCGTTTTTACGTTGTGCCAGTGATGCACCTACAAGTAGGCCATGACACCTGATTTATGCAATGTTTTTTTATTATTTACTAGGGTAGCTTCCCTAGGCCGCTTACCTCAGTCGCTTCTTACGACATGCTTTGTAGATCGCAGTGTTACTATTCTTTGCTCCCTTGTGAGTCCTGGCAACACTCGGGCAGCTTATAATACAATCATGCATAACAGGACTTAATGTGAGAAATCATGGACAAAAATGAACACCAGACAATTTAGATGTTTTGGGCACATAAAAAGAAGCACAATCACTTTTGAAAATCACGATTTAATAAAATTCTGAGGTTAAAAACAAAAAAAAAAGAAATGAGTAATATCAACGTATAAGCAGCTATAAGGAAGAAAAAAAAGATCAGCCAGCAAATAGCATGATAATATATATCATCAGAGCAAGACAGAGTTATTAAATTACATGTTGGTAGTTTAATGTAGTCAATCTGTTATATGGGGATCAATCATAATATAATTTGAGAAACTTGTATCATGTATTATCATCAAATAGTTTGTCCTGAGCAGAACTTTGCCACCCTTCGGAATCTCTCTCTCTCATAGGCCAGATGTCCTGCCTCTGCAGCCACCATGCTAAAATCATCAGTCACATTTTGAATCCATCTTCTTGGTCTTCCTCTTTTCATCTTTGCCAGAATGTCTCCTTCTTTAATGGTCTTTTCCAACACTTGGGACCTTTTAATATGTTCAAAAATATCTTAATTTTCTTAGTTGTAGCATCAGCCAGTTTTCTTTGATTGTGAGTTCATTTTTGTTATATTCCATATTACTTTTAGGGTTATCTAGGCATCTTCTTTGAAGATAATCTGCCTTTGCTTTCCTTTCTGGCAGTGATAAAAGTTTTGAGACGATAACCATTGACACTGCTCCCTCACTGATCTATTACTTGTTCCCATGGCTTCACATTAACCTACCGGGGAGGGCTAAACAGGTACTCCATCTCGCCCAAGTGTGTCCCGTAGACTAACAGAGAGAAGGAATCTAATGAAATATATCTGCCCAGTCAATTTTGCATACTTCTAGACAACCTTAGAATTAGCTTGATGGAGTAAATGAATAATAATTGTATTTTTGTTTTGTAGTTGCATTTTTCAAAATGGATCCAATATAACAGTCTAAGATTTCATTGATACTCTCAGTTATTGATGCTCTTTAGTGGATATATATGAAATGTTAATGTGATCATACCACTTACTTTGAGCTGTTAGTAGACAACATTAGCTTGTTTTTAATTTCTTGTATTTAATAATGAAATGAATGAAAATCGTGGCATATCCTTTACAGGACGTAGCCATCAACCACAGTAAATGGGTCCTTCATATTCTATGCACCACTTATTCGTTTAGTAGTTTGCCATTGCTTTCTGAACAGTGAGGTCTATCTTTACCTTTCGTAAAAATCCCACAGAAACTTGCCTACCGCAGAGTTTGAACCAGGTAGGCTTGGGTTGTGATTGAGCATCACTACCGCTTACGCTATAGACGCTCACGATCTAAGATTTACCATTAAAAAAAATTATAAAGACTCTCAGTGATTCTCTGGTATGCTTATTTATTGTCTATGATTATCTTCCATATAGCAGGATTGGCTGGCTGTTTAACAGGGACACATAAAACATTCAATAAATATGCTAAGTAGCTTGAAAATGTACAGTAAATAAAGTTGTGAATATTATACATGCAGCAGCATATAGATTCTTCTCCTTTCTCCAATAACATTGGCACAACTGTTGAGGGTAATATATATAGGCATCATTCTTATCACTCAGAATAGAGTAGGTCATCATTCTGTGCTTCATAGTAGGGTACAATCAACTGGGAAGTCATATGATGTAAACAAAATTCAAGATCATTAACTCAGTCATGACTGAAGAGCACATTCTTCACGACTGCCTCAAATATGATATATTACGGCAAACTCACTGTCCCAGTGAAACAACACTGAAAAGAAATACACACAGACCTCTCTGTGATCTACAAAACACTAAAGTTTATACTAGAGACAGCATTGCATATAAACACATTATATTTTAAGCAAACATATAATCCTCAACATAGGGTAAATTTTGAGAAATTTAACATTTGAAAAATTGTTTTACAAAAAGTATAATTATGTAAATTTGTTATTTTAATTAATTCAAGAACTACAAAAGTGAATGCAATATTTCTCTGACATTTAGTTATACATCTTAAACACGGTACAAAGTAACAATGGTAAATCAAAGAAACTAATAAAAGCAAGCATTATAAGTAGATTTAAACCGTAGATTCACCAATGGTATTTAGTTTGACTACAGTAAAACACTTGCCAATTGACCATCTGTAAAGATGAAAAAGGCTGTATATTTAGTTCGACTGCAGTTTAAAGTTAAATGTATAAGTGTGGACAAGACGTTTGATTAATCGATAAGAACTGGAGTGATCAGCCTTCTTATGCTAATGGAAATGTTGAGGAGGAGATCTGAGCACCAATGAACCTGTTTGTAGTGCAATGATGATGATCCTCACTAATATGTAAGTGTGATGCATTGAAAGAGTCTTTCCGAACGGAGGAGTTTCAAGGCTGTGAATCCCACTCGCTGACCAGATTGAGAGAGATGGTTGTCAATATTGGTGCAGCCGAAAAGAATGACATACTAAATATGCAAAGAGATTGATTAATCAACATCGAACTGGCATGTTGGGCCACTGGACGCTGCTGGATTTGCTGAGGCGGAGATCAGAGCACCCATGGACATGTCTGGAGTGCTATGATGACAGTCCTCTGATAACTGATGTGTGACATTTTAAGCACAAAGAAGTATCACAGCATTCTATAGTTCTAATTCAAAAACTGGATTGTTTGTTGATACATGTGTTTGGTTAGTAGAGATAGTGTAGCTCTAGAGGTGAACTTTTGTGTGCTAGTCAGGGTTTGTTTTCCAGTAGTTGATTTGTGCACAATCATTGATGATGCTACTGAATAAGTGCTTTTATGCTGATACTGTCAGAAGTTGAAAGACACTGCACCTATGGGAGTTGACTAGATGCGTAGATATCAGTTAGATTCAGTTTGGTTTTAGCTGGCGGATAGTGTCTAGCCTATCATTTACTTCCCTTCCCTGCTTCCACCAGGAGATATACTGGTCGTGAATAATGGATTTATTTTAAAAATAGGATACATGGATAAACTTGAATTTCTTTTGTAGCTCCCACAGAGATCTGACGGAGTGTGTGCATTTTGAGCAATAATAGAGAACCTTTATATATCATTTTTTTTTATTGTTCACCCGTTATGAATTCAGGGCACTTACCATGGCACCTCTGACTGATTTTGTTGTGAAGGCTAACTTTCCTTATCAGTGTTCCTCGCCATTCAGGCAAGTCTTACTCCGACTTCTAAAGTACCTGTAACTAGATCCCCAAGTAAAGGATCAGGAAACCAGTAGTCCACTGCACACCCAAATTTCTTTTCAGCCAGATTGGCTTCAAACCCCAGAATTAGCACAGCATATGGTGACTAGCAAAGCATGTTATCGTCTTCTAAGGCCCCTTTAGATATTGAAATCTAGTATGCGTAAATTCTACAGTTGTACACTTCGGGTGCTGTCTACTGCATTCATGAGTGGTCTCCAAGCTGTAAAGCAGACCAATCTACCAACTAAGAAGATCCTTAGTGCCTTGGGGAGTACCGTAGCCTCTGCTCTGAATTTGAATGGTCGGTTTTTTTAAAAGAGCATTACAGAATTCCCCCATCACTGTATCCTAGAAGGATGCACCTTATCTGTGTATGCATGTTTTTTATTTATATTTCACATCTATCATCTGCTGTTGTATATCTCAGTTGTCATAAAACTAGCTCACTCCACTGGTTGTTACAAAGAATAGTAACAGCCTGTACTTGAAAAAACAGCAGACAAATATTTTCGAAGATTGGGTAAAGAAATGTCACAAAAATATTGTAAATATTTTGATCAGCATAAAAAACATTCAAAATAACACACAAAATAATACCAATAGCACAGTTTGGAAAGTACAATATCAACTGAACAACAAAATGTCTGTTGTTAGTGTTAAGATCATGTCAATAATCTGAAAGTCAGACACAATATTAGTTTGGAAAATCAAAGTGAGTAACCAGGTATTTTCGTAAAAAAGATGAGGTTTTAAAATCAAGCCTGCTCACAAAGAAACTTTATCAGATAATAAGAATCGGACAATCAAGGTCCTTTGGCATTAATGCGAAGGGGAGATTTAAACCAATTAGTGACAACAGGTAAAATTCAGGGAAGGAGAGATCATTGAAGACAGGGGGAGAAGATGCTGGATGGTCTGACATCTTGGTTCGACAAAAGATTGGCGCCAGAACTGATTACCTACATGAAGGAGATAGAGTTGTGGAGAGGCATGAACATCTATGCCGACAGGCATGGCGCTTGATTGATTAATTAAAAAAAGACAATATTTAACATTATTTTAAATACTTGTGACCACAATCCCTGCAGGTTCATCACAGCTGCTTTATATGCTGAAAAGTCATCATCCAACAAGTGATCATTGAATAACTTCAGTTTGTTCTCTTATCCATGTCTAATGTACATATTATTAGCACTTTCACATCCAGTTGTTCCATTACCATAAACTCTACAGAATCCCACAGCAGCGTACTTTCAGAAAATGAGAACAAAACACTAAGAAATGTTAACATAGTAATATATAAAAAAACAAAATTATTTGTACCTGCAAATTTTCTAGAAATATATAGCCTTAAAAAATGTTACTAGCAAAACATGATCAACAATTACAAGACACAAAGAGAAATAATCGAACATAAAAATATTATTTGTTCAAATGTCAGGATTGTTTCCTAACTAAACCTCTAGACCTCCACTTTACTGTTGATCTCAGGGATGCTGCTGACTGCCTGTGGCTCCATGTTGGCATAGATAAGGTAGATCAGTGTCAGAGCAATGCCAAGAGTCAGCAGTTTCAACCATATAGAAATAGATTTAGTCTCTTCCTCAGGTCTAGAGAAACAACAAAGATAAGATAGGTAACAATAGACATGTGACCAAGATCCTTACTTAGCTGATTCACTACAGGTTTTAGACAAAATTATTTTTTTTAGTTCCCGAAAAAATTGCACTCGTAGTTTAGCAAACCTAAATTATTGTTCTAAATAAAATTTACAATATGACTTATTATATATCAAATTGAAGACAAATGGATGTAGTTTTATAAAATGCTTACTGTATTAGCAAAAATAATGCAGTGTTGATTATACAGGAAGCATATCAGCATTCATCAAAAATTAACATTGAAATTGATAGAACAAAAATCCAACTTATGAAATCCAACAATAGGTTGAATAAACAAGTCCGACTGCTCTCGTTATATTGATAATCCATATATGAATACATAAACATTCAGAAAATTGTGATTCGATGAATTGTTTATTAACTGTTTACAAACTAGTATTATGACAATTTATAAAAATCTCTAGTTTTTTTTCTGTCACAGAGTATCCTAGAATGAATGGTAAACTACATTTCACTTCTACCTCTAGCATAAGTCATGATATGTATTCGTTATCATTTACAGTTCACTTTTAAGCAGTTTTCAGTTAATATAAAAGTGAAATAGAAACGAAAAGTAATAGAAAAGCAATGAAATATGTCCAATCTTTAAAGCGATGGCTCATCCCTGCGATAAGGCTTGTGGATCTTTAAAGCGATGGCTCAAACACAATCAGTTAAAACATAAACCATACAAGTGAATTCAACATACTAAACACCTTTAAAAGTGATTTTTAGTTGATCTAAAGGGTTTTTAATTCACAGTATCCGACCTGCAACTATAAAATATAGATCTGTTTTTATCAAGAGTTGTTTATAAACTGTATCACTTCCCACATTTTTATTGCCAAGTATTGGTTTACTCCAAAGGCTGTCCAGATTAATGACTATTACCACAAATATAAACAATCACTGCGTAATATTTGAATATAAATAATGGCATCTTACAAAAGAGGTTGACAAAACTAGGCTTCCTAAGTTTGTCATAAGGTTTTCGTAAAGAAAACTGAGTATGATCATGTGATACTCTGTTCGTTATCATATGTAAGACAAGTCTGCAAGGGTTGCTTTTAATAGAGATTGTATTACAGGTATAATGAAGCATGTCTTCACTTTCAATCCTTTGTTTCTACAGTTTGGCTACTGCTAATATTAAACTTTCTTGTTCTCAGTGGAACATAGAGCTGCAACTGTTGCTCTCCACCAAACTCTATTCTGTGAGGTTTCTTCTGCTATGTCCATGAGACTCTGACCTTTCTAAGCTACATTTCCATTAATGATTGTCTAGTATTCTTTCAAGGGTCTCTGTGGCTAAGTGCTAAGTCTTTGCCTTGCATTTCGAAGGTTGTTGGTTTGAATCTGGATTATGCCATTCGGTTCATGGGTGCATTTTTCCCAGAGACCCCTAGGGTTGGTGCTGGAGCTAAGGAGTTTATGCTATGCGCAATACTCTTGGCAGGTGGTGGTACCATTCCTGCGGAGGGGCACAGGAATCTGGGATAAAACCTGGCGCAATGAAGACTTTCAACCCTTTTTTCAGTATTCTGAGATGGTAACCATATCACCGCCTCTGTAACCGCCCGTACATCCATTGTCAAACTACTTGTGGTTGTCGCTTAGGCCCCACTGGCTTCTGGATAAATTGTGTGTTTATCTATACATATTCCCAGCTTCTTTCATTACATATCTCCACCTTCTCTCTTACAAATCTCTACCTTCTCTCATTACATATCTCCCCTTCACTCATTACATATCTCCACCTTCTCCATTACATATCTCCACCTTCTCTCATTACAAATCTCCATCTCATACATATCTACCTTCTCATTACAAATCTCACCTTCTCTCTTACAAATTCTTCTCTCATTACATATCTTCACCTTCTCTCATTACACATCTTCACATTCTCTCATTACATATCTTCACCTTGTAATCATTCACAAATCTGCTTTCAGAAAGAAAATAGTATAACCAGTACATGGAACTAAGAAGAAGAAGTCTTATTTTAACAGAGAATAATATGTAGTCTTACGTTGCCTTGGGGACAGATCTGCTAACAGGCGTGGAATGCGAGAATGTCGTCAGTCTATCCTTAGACAATGAGGGATAAATTCTTGTTTCTGCCTCTCTCATTGATCGCACACGAGGCTGCAGTGGTTCTGGCCTAAATACAATATAGCATATGTGAAATATATATGAATGCTATAAGCAAAGCTTGCGCTTAACACAGAATTTTAGAGCTGTCACTGACACATAAGAAAAATTCCACTATATGACACGCCCAGATAAATAGATATAGTATTAGGTAACACAGTGTAGAAACACAGGTTAAACAGTCATTGGTTATTGCGACCTATAGGTAGCATACTGTGATGACATTGTGCGTATCGGAACATGAGATGTAGTAATGAAGTAAGATTTGATAGTACATAGAATAACATGTTGTTGATCATAAATTAGGGTTGAGTGTTTACTGTGTTGAATTTGAACTTCATTGAAGTGACGCTAAGAAATAAAAGTAGGCTGATATTAGATTATAATAATCGCCAGTGTTGTGCCGTGGCCTGCAAGAGAAGCAAAGAATAGTACCACTGCGACTATTCGTCGCAATGCATGCCATAAGAGGCGACTGATGTAGGCCCTAGGGATGCTACCCTAGTAAATAAAAGCAGTCGCAGAAATCAGATGGCCTACTTGTAGGCACATAACTGGCACAACGTACAATCGCTCTTAGGCTCAGATCACATACAAATCACACAGGGTGGTTGACAAGTCGATATGGAGTGTTCGAAGAAGAAAGATTATAATAACAGCACAGACTTAATATATTTCATGAGTAAGAGAGCAGTCACAAAATGAATAGGTTAGTGTGGAGTTGGTTTTTGGATTCTTGTACAAAACTAGTTTTAGAGCTCACAGCATTTAAAATAACAGTAGATATATTTTTGCCACTATTTATTGACCTGACATTCAGAGTATCTGAAGAATGTCTGTGTCATTTTAATTTGACATGTTGCATGTGACGACTGATCAAGACATTCGTTTTGATCTTATTAAGTAGTCACTAGCATCCCCAGGCTAATCACCATTTTAAAATGGTGCCAATTTTAAAATGCAAACATGTTACCATGAATACAAAAAGAGTAATGTTCAACACAATATTTCTCCCCACATTATGCTATCAGTGCCAAACCTGGACACTGACCCTCACAATGATCCTCACAATAGGAGTAGTTGTCCTGTATACTGCATTTGCTCTAAAACTACAATGCGTGCTAGCTAGGAAACTCCCAGCATGAATTCTCACAGATCCATTGGTACATACAACATAATTATCACATGTGTTATCAGCTTTTTAATTGTAAGTTCAAGTTTCATATTGCCCCAATCGCTACATTTCCTTCCAAAAGTGGTGACATCATTGCGGAAGTTCATCATGCTCCCATCTACTGAGATACATTCTTTCCCTGTAGGTAGGGGCACAACTGTGGTTACCTGACCAATTGTTCTCTCAACTTTGGCCATCCACAACATGCCACACTTGATTCTTGTGCCCTTAACATAATCAGTGTTCTTGTACAGTGAGTGTCTCTGATCTGCAGTAACCTTGGTGATAGCATGACAGGAACATACTGACAGAATGCCAAGCACATATCTTCAAAATGGGAGTATTTCTGCTGCAGTCAAAGACTTCATTCTGAATATATTTCAGTCGATCACATTGTGATTGTGATATAGTGAGGATACAAAGCTCGTAATCTACCACAGAAAAAACCAGTTGATGGAACAAGAGGGCAAGTGGTCGCTGCTAGAGCTATGTGACCACCATAACTTTGAGTTAAGATGTCATCTGCAAATGTTGATGTCTGGTCCAACCCTGTTGGTTGAACTTTTTCTATATTTGCTGTGTAGATGTTGAACAACACAAGTGATAAAGTGGAACCCTGTACATACAGATAGCCAAACCAGCGTTATTATTTCTACAGTAAACGTGAATTCAATACATTATACACTTTCAGAACAGACATATTATTTATATTTTCATGATGTATTATAATAAAATTAAATACTTACAGAATTGGAGACGGCCATGTCTTAGATGCTGGGAGTCTAGTTTGAACTTCTGGATAAAAAACAAGAAAAAATTATCTCTGTAGTTTACAAAGAATTATCTTCCTAGAAAATAGTTTTAAAATATTGCTAATTCAAAACATAGTGTTAATTGACTTCATAGTCTGGAGTGCTATGAAGTCGGTTAAAAATACCATGGGACAGAAAAAATGTGAAAGTGCACAATAACCAGTATGGCATATTGAGAAAGATATTCTGCCTGTGTATTGCCGGGCCTGCAAGATAAGCAAATAATATTAACACTACGGCATACTAAGAGACGACTGAGGTAGGGACCTGAGGAAGCTACCTAGTAAATAAAAAGTGTAGCAGAAATCAGGTGTGCTAGCCTACTTGTAGGTGGACAACTGGCATAACGTACAATCGCTTTTAAGCTCAGATCACATACAAATCACACAGAGAGGTTTACAAGTGGTCGATATTGAGCATTAAAAAGAAGAGTCCTGGAAATTCAGTAGATACTAAAGGGTTAGTTGTACAATAGTTAGTGGTACAAAGAAACCTTATCAAAAGAATAAGAATCCGACAATCAAGGTTCTTCGGGCATATAATGCGAAGAGAAGGTTTAGAACATTTGGTGACTACAGGTAAAATTCAGGAAGGAGAGATCGTGGAAGACAGAGGAGAAGATGTTGGATGGCCTGACATCATGGTTCGACAAAATATCGATGTCAGAACTGATTACATGCACCAAGCAAAGAGTTGTGGAGAGACATGATCGCCTATGCCGGCAGGCACGGCACTTGATTGACTAAAGGGTTAAAAGACATGACCCATTATTGAAGATCATTTTAAGGGAGAGTTAAGGACAGGGAAGCAATGGAGAGATAGATGTAATTGGGAAGAAAATATCAAGAGATGAACAGACATAAACTTGTTAGAATGTACCATCGGGGCAAGGAGAAGAATTTGCTGGAAATCTATTGAAGCCAACTTTCGATGTGGAGACAGCACAAACTGATGATGATGGCACATTAGAAAGAGAAATTGAGAGACAGATAAAGCGCAAGGACTAGAGGTTAATTCTGTGATTACAGAAAGCATTACTTAAAAATATCTGTATTACTTATAAAATGCATCCATTAACTGAAAAATATTTTACCTTCATCTGCTTCGCAATCATCATCATCATCATGATCATCATCATCGACAGGGGGATAGTTGTGAGTGGGAGGTAACACAGTTCCTGTCATCAGTTTAACCAACCTGCGCTCATATGTCTGCCGTGTGGCTGCTACAATACACAGAAATAACAAATAAATATAAGTGCAAAAGTTGACAGAAAATATTTTAATTTGATACAAGATGAAAGGATACATCCAACAAAATGATCTGTTAAAATGTACAGTTATCTTGTTGTCAAAGAAAGCAAGAGCTATTAGATTGGAAGATGACAGCCCAATTCACCTTATGAGACAGATGATAAAAATACTATCAAACAGGATCATAAGAGAAATAAAAAATAAAATAAATGTTGATGAACTGTGCTGGTTTATTGAAGACACAAGAACAAGATATTTTATTTAATCAGTTTTTTGTTTATTTTTGTTCTTCTTCTCGACCATTTTGATCATTCTGATTGTGATATATAAACAGTCTTTGCCAAGAACGGTTAGAACGTTGCGCCCCTGTTAGGCCCCTACTAGTGTAGGATGAGCGCATCCGAAACCAAAGTTTTTGACCTAAGGAAATGTTTGAGTCTGTCTTGCCGAAAGTCAAACACTTTCTTTCGCGTGCACATTTCTCTTTAATGATTCGTTTAACGCAGTATATTTGGGCTTCGATCTACGCCAAAGAGCCTTTTGTACTATGCAACCTTTCTGACTAAGTGCGGCGTTCCTTTTTGCATCATACGATAAGCACTATTTAATGATCTTTTGAATGCCATTTATTCAGTTAAACACTAACAGCTGCAACATCTGTGTTCACAACTTGTATGCTTTCTGTAACAGTAGAATAACAGTTTTTGTGTTGCTTTATTCATGTGCTCTCTTGTTAATAAAGATTCCTTTGTTGAAACATTGGCTATGTCTGATGCTGTACTTCTACAAAGCTGCCTAACTTCATTTTTATGTGCCATTGGTAGTTACTTTCATCCACATCAGACATTCATCATTTTTCAGTTAGCAATGAACCAGGCTTTCTTTTTCTTATTCAGACACTAAGCCCAGAGTCATTTTGTTGGATTACAGTAGCAGTCCCAGGTACTTGGCTGTTTTTCTTGAAAAGTATCAACACAGAACTGGAGTGATTAGTCACCTTATGCTGAAGGAAATGTTCAGGAGGAGCTCTAAGTATCTATGGAGCTTACTAGAGTGCAATGAATATGACTCTCACTAATTACAGAAAATTCTACAGGTAGGGATCATCACCAGTTGTTTGGGATAGATATTGCTTCTAGTATGGCTTTCATTCCTTTTACTTGTCAGAATCCATTTATTGACTTTGGTTATTTCTTAAGTAAGCTTGTATTTATTGTACTCTAAAGTTCATTTGCTTGTTTGTTCTGCTAAGCAAAATTACTGCTTTGTGATCAGTGTCTATACATTAGTTTGCTATGGTCCTTGATCTATCACCTACTCTTTTCCTTTAATCTTGGCTAGTTGGTGATATCTATTTGCCTTTACAGTCTAGGTTGTTCCATTTATACCAGGTATATATGAGTGACTGCTGATGTCGGAAGTGAGTATTGGTAATGAATAGGTCATGCTGGTTGCATAATTCGAAGCATCTTCAGCCATTCTCAAATTTCTACCTTTGTTGTCTAGGTCCTTACGTTTATTATGAGTGGGTATTATATGCAAGATTTTATGAAATATATATAAAGTGAGTTTAATTTCTTCTTCTTCAAACGCTCCATATTGACCACTTGTTAACCACTTTGTGTGATCTGTATGTGATCTGAGCCTAAGAGCGATTGTACACTGTACCAGTTATGCACCTACAAGTAGGCCAGCACACCTGATTTCTCGACGCATTTTATGTACTAGGGTAGCTTCCTGGGCCTCTACCTCACTCGCCTCTTATGACATGCCTTGTAGGTCGTAGCGCACTATTTTTTGCTTCCCTTGTGGGCCCCGGCACCACACAGGCAGAGTTTAATATGAAAGTATATAATGATGAAGATATATGAAGTGTTAAGACACTACAATGCTAGAACTTAGAATTTGAAGGTGAGGTATCCAGTTATTTGTCTCACTAAGATTCCTCCCTGAACTCAGTAAGCTATGTAGTATGTTTACAGTTGGGTAGATTACAGTGTTCATACTTGGACAGCACACAAAATCTATTTCTATTGTAAAGTCAGAATTCTCATCACTTAACAGAGCTAGTACTCTCCGTTACATAAAATGCAATCTTAAAATCTGTATTTGTAATTAGGCAGACCCAAAGGAGACTGATGGTGCAATGACTTCAATCATGGTGTGCAAATTGCAATCTAAACTGATTTCACAGTGGGCGAGTAAGCACTCAAGGTCCAAACACGGACACTTTCCCAGCGAATAGGATAACACTCCCATTAAAGCTCCCAATCAGATAACCCATGTGTCTTAACAATTGAAACATAAAACAAAAAAGAGTTTCTATTAACTTTAGTTCATAAAAAGAAAATCTCCCAGTCACAAACATGTGTAGGAAAGACTCTGGGATACAGCTTATACAGAAAAAGTAACAAGATCTGCTGAAGATGTGTCAGTTATTGCGCAGAAAGCAGGCTTGGTCACAGCACATATAAAAAACAGGAATATGTCCATCAGTTCTATTCGTAATTATTACTCCTATCAACTACATCAGGGAAGCATGAATCTGGTCCATTACGCGCCTGACATCTGGACTGGGAGAGAACTACAAATGTCATTTTGACGACAAGCTTGAAGATCTAACAAGACCAATTACCAGAAAACATTAAGTGACTAGTACTAAACAGTTTTACAACACAAAAACAATATGGTCAATATTTTATAGGCTGCTTACCATTGATAGGACCTACATCAACTGCATATTTCAACAACATCTGTGATAATTTCTCATCACTGAGACTACTGACATCAGGTTGACCAGTTGGTGGCATTGTTTAATTCTTTGTAATTCTGTGCAATGAGTTATCTAAATTGTATAAAAATAACAGGTAAGTAAGCTTTAGTTAATAAGTTGTTTAGTTTGTCATATATAGTTTAGTTTAGTCGTCGGATCACCATCACTGCACGTCGAACAAATTAGTCCATAAGTGCTCCGATCTCTCCCTCAGTATGTCCATCAGCGTGTGGCGACTAACGACACCGGTTCTATGTTGGTTTACAATTCTTCTTTGTCTGCCAGAATAGCGTTCTTGTCGAGCTACACCACACTTAACTTTGAGTTCTTGCAATCTGGTTAGTGTTGTGGATTCACCGCTATTACGTGATATATTCATTGTAAATCATTATTACATTAGTGAATCTGCCAGACCAGGAGTGGATCTTGCTATTCCATTAATGTATGTTGGCAACTTTCGAAAGCATATTCACAGAAGACTAGACAAAGAGATAAGAGGCTAGAGTGTAAAAAGCAAATGCTGTAACCTACCAGCTAGCTCCATTGTTAGAGCACCCAAAAATCTCATTGACAGCTAAACAACAGCATTTTCATACCTACTTTGTGTTACCAGAGCCAAACATGGACAAAGTGCAGTCAGAAAAAATAACTACATGTGAAATGCGGTGTCTGCGAAAAGTTACCAACAACACCAGAAGAGACAGTCACCAACATCAGCATTAAAAAAAAATTAGCACATTACATTGAGAAACAAAGAATGGTGGTTTGCCACTTAATAAGAATGCATCCAAACTACCCAGTATACAGTCTTCTACAACAGTACATCAAGAAAGAAAATGAGAAGTAGACTACAAAAAAGATGGTTGGATGGCATAGCAGAATCCTGTCAAAGAACAAAGATAATCACCCAAGCCACCAGAACAGTGCAAGACAAAAATAGAAAACCACAACACTGAGCAACAAAGAAGAAACTTTGCTATCAGCGACATTACCCAACTTGATTAGTTTTTCATTTTTCAGCACATATTTTAATTTTAGGGCAGTTAGGGATTTATCGACTGACTGTGTATGTAATGACTAGTGTATAAGAAAACCCTTTTCCTACCTCGAAGTATATTGGGGAATACAGAGTTAGGCCGGTATTTTTCATTGACTGTTTGCACAACAAATAGAACTCTGCCACTCTAACAGTCCTCTCATAGGCCAGATGTCCTACCTCTGCAGCCATCATTTTCAAATCGTCAGTTACATCCTGAATCCATCTTCACTGTGGTCTTCCTTTTCTCTTATTTGTCAGAATCCCTCCTTCCATAATGGTCTTCTCCAACACTTTGTGTCTCTTTATATGTCTAAAATACTTCATTCTTCTCATTCTTATTTGTAGCATCACCCAGTTTTCTTTTGATTTCTTTCTGGGTAGATCTATTTGTTCTCTTCTCTGTCTATGCTATACGGAGAACTCTTCTGTAACACTTATATTCAAAAGCACATATATATTTTTCCACTACATATAAATGTCCATGCTTTACACCCATAAGTTACCACTGGGAATATGCATGCTCGTAGTATTCTGATCTTTGTTTTTGCTATCAGTACTATTCCATACTGTTTTGAATTAAATTTGTTAAGGCCATGTTTGTTCTACTTATAATTTCTTTCATCCCATTTCCATCTCTTGTGAACAGTGAACTGAGATATTCAAAACTGTTCAAATTTTATATTTGATCTCTGTTGGTAAAAACATATTTTGTCATGCTTTTTTTTTAATCCATTGTCATTGTTTTGTCACATTAGCTTGTTAAGTTGTTATATTATATTGTTTTTCTCTTGCCCTACCATTATGATTATTAATTTCTCAATACTTCTTGTGCAGTAGGCCTACAGCCAATTTGATTAGTAATACACCGTGACCACTTTTAACCTACAGCACTGACTCAGTCATACTGTCACTTCTTCTTTCTCGAATCCTGTATGCCTCACAGCGCCAGGTCAGGAAGAGATTTCTAAAACGGGCCTAGTATGCGCTTCGTAGATAGTCTCTTTCGTCGCCTCTGTTATCTCTGAGGTCCATCTTTTGCGTGGCCGACCTTTTGCTTTGTACCCATTGTATCAGAGCAGCATTGCTCTTTAGGGTGCACTGTCTGATGGTAATCTGCTTACATGGCCGAACCATTTAATTTGTTTCATGATGAAGTCTAGTACTGATGTTGTACCCACTTTTTTCTGATATCTTCATTTCTCAACCGGTCTCTTCTTGTTACACCCAGCATTCTGCGTAGACACTTCACTATCTACCGTGAATTCAGTACACACTTTTCACAGTAACTGTACGTAATTAATTCGGCCAGTGTAGTGTATTATGTATTCACCGAATTATTCGGTCTGGTAGATTATTTGTTAAGTAGAGGATTAACAAATCCCACTTCTATAAAGAAGCAAATGATGGAAGAGAAGATTAAAGCCTCTTTATTGACTTTAAGCTGACGCACGGCGCTTTCTGTCTAAGGAGTCAGGACGAACCTTGTTTTGGTTATATCAGAGCGTGTAGACTACTGTAGACCAACAAACATGAACAAAAAGAATTAATTTCGGAAAATCCAAGTATTATTTATAACTAAGCCTAATTGTTCGGAAGGATATATTTATCCATATGTTTTCATCATGGTTAAGACATAATTAGTAAATAATAAATTACAGACATCGATATAAATTAGTGTGCGGATGCAAAATTTTAAAAAATATTTGACTTTAGTTTTAAAAGAATTTAAGAAATAAGAATTTATTCAAATTAAAAATCAAATTGCAGCTGCTCCGTTCGTTGGGACTCGGTCTCGATTCGTAAATATAGATGAGGACATTTACACCATAATGAAGTTTAAAGTATGTGTATTATTGGAAACGTGTCGACTCATAGTCGGCATAGGAAATGTTTTATGCAAGATCTCAAGTATTATTAATTATATTCATAACAACAAAATGTACTACCTTCACAACAAACATCTGTATTCTGTCTGGATATGCGAATAGTAACTAATTGAAACTCGAATACCTATTACTGACTTTATTCGAATGTAGCACTAAATAATAATCTCATTATCTTGTATCGTCCCCAACTAGAAGTTTGACTGCAATGGACTTCCAGCAAGTTATCTTATTATTCCTGATGGCACCCATGATTTGATTTTATAATTATATCCCTGTCATTTCGGGTAGAAAGACTAATGCCACTAATCTCGAATACTATTTATTCGCATAAAATTCGCTACTCTAATAGTGTTCGCTACATGAATGATAAAATACCTACGGGGTTCTGAGCCCGTCTAGGTTGATCGACCCTCCTAGGTCAGTTCTTTTCTCTCTCCTCAAACCGCGACTGATTTAGCAAGACGTCACGGGATTTTCTATTACTCGAAGAGCTAAAATGAAGACCTGTAACAAGTTTTAAAAAAAGGGTTTTTAAACCAAGGATTGACTTCATCGCACCGGGTTTTACCAGATATGGCTCGGTCCCTCTCCGCAGAAATGGCGCGCCACCTGCCGAGAGTATTGCACAAACTCCGTAGCTCCGGAAACAATCCTAGGGGTCTCTGGAAAAAAACTGCACTCGTGAACAGAACGACGCGGTCCGGATTCAAACCATGGAGTTCAAGTACCTACGAAGTATAATATCATCTTCAGGTGCCGGCTGGCGTAGGCGATCATGGATCTCCACAATTCTCTGTTTTTTGGTGTTCGCTATATTCTCAGAAGTTGACGATCTACCGTGCCATGAAATCAGACTACCCAAACTTTTCTCTCTCTCTCTCTTCATCTGTCTCGTCCCCCCTCGATTTTACCGGTTGTTACAATGTGTTCTAATATAAGTTGAAAAATCAAATTGGGAAAAAAACCCAAATCAAATCAACTCATTTGCAGATGGCTCTATAACTGAACAACAAATACGTGTCAATAGACATAACGAAAAAAAAACAACAAGTTATTTTGCCTAACCCATATGCTCCCAAACTGTTTCGGCCCACCGCCCACTTTGCACGACATAAACTTTGTAACGCCCCTAACCTATGCTACCAAGCCAAACATTGACAATAAGCGCAAAAGAAAAATTGCAACGAAAGAAATAAGATTCTTGAGAACACTCGATGTATAAAGCAGAGAGAAAATTATAATTCGTACGAAGTAAGAATTAATATGAAAACTAAAAGAGATACAAATCGTAAAATGTTAATACAGGGGATAGTTGAAGGAAGCGAGCAAGAAGAAAACAGACATAACTGGAAAGTAAACATCAAGCGATGGACAAATAACAGTCTGACAGAGTGCTAGATCAAGGCAAGAGAGAGAAGATTTTGGAGGTCCATTGCAATCAACCTTCGATGCGAGGACGGCCTCTGATGATAATGATATCATGAACTAATATACTCAGTGATGTTTTCTTTATATTTCCCTTGTTTCTAAAGCATAGTTTTTGTTAAAATGTAGTGTATTTCTTACGTGGTCTCCGATAACCTATGCTGCCGGGGCCACAATTTTTACAACCACAATATATTTCTTATCCCTATGGTTTGTAAATGAAGTTTAAATAAAAAAACACCCCAGTATCTGCAAGTCTGGTTGGTCATAACTAGAGAGCAGAGTGTCGTCGCGTGCTAAATGTGTTGTACACGTGTACCCACATAAATGTACACGTATTATTAGGGAATTAAATATAATTAATGATGAGTCGACGTCAAGGATGGTGGTGAAAACGGGATTATTTTTGGAATACCCGCATTACTAGTCCTAGCAACGACCACTACAGCTGCAATCTTTATATTCAATGTCGTCATCATCTTGACATGTGCTGTTGGATCTATCATCTGTTTAAGATTTAACAGCAAAGCTAAAAAGCTTGTTGCTACAGACCTGTATCATTATGCTACTAAGGGGCACGCGTAGAGCTGAGCGCCAGTTTCAGCTTCAAGAAAAGCAAACAAGATAAAATGATGGACACGTGGCATGGCGCAATGTAACGCCTTAACAAGGCTTAAGTGTGGTTAGAGCTGATCAACACTATTATATACCGCATCAGAAATAAATTGTAGTTATAGAACGACCAAGCTATTTTGAACTTTTTGTTGTTTATTGAGGATAAAAACAAACATATAAAATGTAAAACATATGGGTTATCAGAACTTTTCTTTTTCTGTGAAATGATTCTTTAAAAAAACCAGAAAATCTTTTGAAATTTGCGCAGTGCGACCAATCACGTGTTCACTCATTTTCAGCTTAATAAAAGTATCAGCATTGTAGTTCTGGCAATGTATGTACTATAGGATGTGACACCAAATGATAGTGAATCTATTAACCCTTTCATTCCTTTTTTAAAACACATATCTTTGGACGCAGTTGTTTTGTAATGTACGAGTTACTACTAATGTATGAGTTAGTCAGTATACTTGATTTGCGTCATCTTAACTCCTTGTGGACCAAACGTCACACTACGTGGCTTTGGGTTGGAAGCCTTTTTACCAGAAGCCACACTAAAGGGCCTTTTTTGGAGAATGCGAATGAGTTAAGTAATTTAAATTTGTTTGTAAATATACGTTGTACTAGCAGAACTGGACACATGAGGGATAGAATGGGGGCTGCAATTTCCTTACCGTGAATGTTACCGAGTTCTGACTACAATTGTTTTATGATACCATGATTTCATCTTAGTATCCCCTTAGTAGCATAAGACTCTGTATACTGTGGAGTTTGGATGCATTCTTATTAAGTGGCCAAACCACTTCATTCTTTGTTGCTCAATGTCATTCAAACAAGGTTCTGTGCCAACTTTCTTTCTTATACTGATGTTGGTGACTGTCTTTTCTGGTGTTACCAGCGTAAAATCAACACATATGCTAAACATGTTGTGAGAAACTTGCACCAAAGTACTCATCTACTCTTGCAGTTAAGAATCATTAGAAACTTTGAATAGTTGCTAACCAGAAGCAATGTCTTCACTATCTGACAATAATTTGAAACTTGCTTTGTATTTGGTGCAGTGTTCTAATCTTTACTTACACATAGTGTACCACGTGATCCACATAGATAATTACACATTCCATGAACAATTGGCTCATTTATTCATGTGTACATTCTTTCGTTGAGTGAGAAGACAAATATAAGGTTGAAGTCACCATCACAAACACTTATCAGATATTGAACTCCAACACTATTTGCTGAGCAGATCGGTGACATGCACGAATATACTTAGGTGTTCGTCACGAAAAGTCTGCATGGGCCTTCTCTGCAAGCTCATGTGGCAGAATGGTCAAGGAGCCAGTGGTGCATTTAGTATGACAACAAGCAGCATGACAATGGAGGTACTGGCGGTTACCAATGCACTACTCTGGCTAGAGTCACAAAACTACACTCATGCGTGCATTCTGAGTGACTCATTATGATACGAAAGGTAGAGGCCGGTTCGGTGCGCAGGCAATGGACTGAATCACTGCAGGCGTCAACAATTTGCAGAATTACACTTGTCTTTGTTCCGGGGCACATGGGTGTCGTTGGCAATGAGAGAGCAGACAGACTGGCTGGCTCTGCCGCTATATCAGAGGGCCAGCCAATGGACAGAGCTGACATCGTGAACGCCCTCATAGAGCGTGGCCGCAGAGAAGACCTTCATCTAAACCAATCCATGTCAACTACTAGATTGCGAGAACTGGGTTTGAAGATTGGTGTGCAAGAAAAGAACGGTACAACAGGTATACGAGTCGGCTCATCAATCAAAATAGAACTGGTACGGTCAGTCGCTGAACGCTGTTGGAGACATTGCGAAGGAGATCGGAGCACCTATGGACATGTCCGGAGTGCAATGAAGATATTCCCAACTGAAACTGAAACTGAAACTTAGGTGTAACGATTACATATAAATTAATTAATTTTTGAGAGGTTGTTAAGACCAGGTTACACTTTCACCTGTACTTTAAGTTTCAAATTAATTCCTAATATAAGACACCTGCAAGCAACAGATAATCTATATATCTAAAATATAGAGTCAATATCGTTACTTAAATTGATACTAAACGGGGTTGATAAAGAAATCAGAAGAAGGACAGTGGAAACAAAAATGAGCTAGTCATGTCTGATATGGGATGCAATGGGAGAAATGTGAATCACCAGTGAATGCACTACGTGTCATCTATAACATTAAAAGTAAATAAACTAAAAAATCATGTGTCAGGAATTGAACATATCCCGTTAGATGCAAAGATACATGAGGCTTGCCTGCATTGGTAGACAGTTCATCTAGGAGATATCAATCAGATAGATTAAGCCTGCCAGCATTGGTAGACAGTTCATCTAGGAGATATCAATCAGATACATGAGGCTTGTCAGCATTGGTAGACAGTTCATCTAAAAGATATCAATCAGATACATGAGGCTTGCCAGCATTGGTAGACAGTTCATCTAGGAGATATCAATCAGATACACGAGGCTTGCCAGCATTTGTAGACAGTTCATCTAGGAGATATCAATCAGATACATGAGGCTTGTCAGCATTGGTAGACAGTTCATCTAGGAGATATCAATCAGATACATGAGGTTTGTCAGCCTTGGTAGACAGTTCATCTAGGAGATATCATTCAGATACATGAGGCTTGTCAGCCTTGGTAGACAGTTCATCTAGGAGATATCAATCAGATAGATGAGGCTTGCCAGCATTGGTAGACAGTTCATTGGATATCAATCAGATAGATTAAGCCTCCCAGCATTGGTACATCATAGGAGATATTGATATGAGGCTGTCAATTGAGTAGACAGTTCACTAGGAGATATCATCAGATACATATGTTATTCACATTGTGACGTTCATCTAGGAGATATCACATAAGAACATGAGCTTGAGCTTGGTGACAGTTCATCTAGGAGACTCAAACCATGGCTTGCACTTTGAATTCTCTGGAGATATCAATCAGATACAAGGCTTGCCAAGCATTGGTACGTTATCTAGAATATCAATAGATAATGAGGCTGACATTGTGACTTCATCTAGGAGATATCAATCAATACATGAGTTGCAGCATTTGTGAGAACTTCATCTAGAGATATCATCAGTACTGCTTGCCAGCTTAGACATTTCATCTAGGAATTCTATCAGATACTAGTTGCAACAGAACAGTTCATCTAGATATCAATAGATCATGAGACTTGCTTTGATTGGTGCAGTTCATCTAGATACTCAACAGATAGATTACCTGCCACATGAAATTCATCTAGGAGATATCAATGATACATAGCTTGTCATCATTGTAACAGTTCATCTAAAGAAATCAACAGATAAGGCTTGCCAGCATTGAACAGTTATCTGGGAGATATCAATCAAACAGCTGCCACATTTGTGACAGTTATCAGGAGATATCAATCAGATACTAGCTTAGCAGTATCAGTCATCGGAATAAATCAGATACATGAGGCTTCCAGCATGGTAGACTAGTTCTCTAGAGATATCAATCAGATACATGGTGCTTGGCATTGTAGACAGTCATCTAGGAGATACAATAGATACTGAGGCTTGCCAGCATTGGTAGACAGTTCACTAGAGATATCAATCAGATCATGCAGGCATTCCTGCATGTGACTTCATCTAGGAGATCAAAGTAGATGTGCCAGTTGGTAGCAGTCAATGGAGAATCATCAGTCAGGCGTCAACATTTGAGAATTCACTTGTATCATGATCAGGGGGCCCCACATTGGTGACAGTTCATTAGAGATATCAATCAGATACGGGCTGGCATTTGTGACAGTTCATCAGGAGATATCCAGATACAGAGTGGACATGGCTGACATTCATTGAGATATCAATCAGATACATGAGGTTGTCAGCCTTGAGAAGACTTCATCTAAACAATCCATTCAACTACTGAGGCTTGCGAGAACTGGGTTGAAGTATTAGGGTCAAGAAGAACGGCTTACAACATGGTAACAGTTCTTGGGATACATCAATAAAAGCTAGCATTGGTAGACGGGTCACTGGTCAATCGCTGGCGTCGTTGGAGACATTACAGGGATATCAGACGAACAGGGACTGTCGCATTTGGAACAGTTATCTAGGAAATAATCGAACACTTAGTTTGTAACAGTTCATCTATAAATATAATAGATAATCTTGAGATTGGTAACAGTTCATCTGAATTCAATCAGTACTAAGTTCAGCTTTTAACATTCCTAAATATCAAGATACTCTGCAAGCAAACAGTTAATCTAGAATATCAAAGATAAGAGGTCAATATGGTACGTTCATCAAGATATTTTCAAACAGAGGCTTGATCATGGTAACGAGACGGAGTGATCAAAGATAATGAGAATGGGACATTTACGGAAACAAAATAATGAGGCTAGCTTTGTCGTCATTAGAGATGCAATCAGAAATGCTTATCAGCTTTGTGAGAAGTCATCTAGGTTCAATGATCATGAGGATGCAATGGAGAAATTTTTGGAGTTTCAACAGTAATGACTTGCCAGCATTGGTAACATTCATCTAGAATAAACTCAGAACATGAGGTTGTCAGCATTGAGACATTCATCAGTAGATATCAATAGATACATGAGGCTTGCCAGCATTGGTAGACAGTTCTCTAGGAGATATCAATCAGATACATGAGGCTTGCCAGCATTGGTAGACAGTTCATCTAGGAGATATCAATCAGATACATGAGGCTTGCCAGCATTGGTAGACAGTTCATCTAGGAGATATCAATCAGATAGATGAGGCTTGCCAGCATTGGTAGACAGTTCATCTAGGAGATATCAATCAGATACATGAGGCTTGCCAGCATTGGTAGACAGTTCATCTAGGAATATCAATCAATACATGAGGCTTGCCAGCATTGGTAGACAGTTCTCTAGGAGATATCAATCAGATACATGAGGCTTGCCAGCATTGGTAGACAGTTCATCTAGGAGATATCAATCAGATACATGAGGCTTGCCAGCCTTGGTAGACAGTTCATCTAGGATATATCAATCAGATAACTGAGGCTTGCCAGCCTTGGTAGACAGTCCTTAGGAGAATAAATCAGATAATAGGCTTGCCAGCCTTGGTAGACAGTTCATCTAGGAGATATCAATCAGATAGATGAGGCTTCCCAACATTGGTAGACAGTGGTTCCCAAGGAGCCACCTTGTCTGGTAGGACAGATCATGGAATCATGTGTGCTCCAATCCCTTTCTTATACAGGAAGATCTCAGCGGCACTGCACGAGCTCACAGTTCAACATAGGTTCAATTAGGTTACTTGTCAGTTCACGTTTTCTTCACTATCTGCAGATATACAATAACTATTGACACACAACAATCAAAGATCAAATCACACAATTAATGCTTTCTTCGGAAGATTGAATAATACAGTTTAAACTTTATGACACATGGGAACGGCAGTGTTACGTGTAAATGTTTTTCTGTGTATGTATGTGAGTGTGTGAGTAAGTCCATGTGTGTGTGTGCATGTTAGTGTGTGCATTCTCTACTGTATATAGTCTTCTACAACAGAACATCAGGAAAGAATGAGACAGGTAGACCACGAAAAAAGTTGGACAGATGGTCTAGCAGAATCCTGTCAATAAGCAAAAATATCTATCACCAAAGTCAATTGATCAGCACATGACAAAAACAGAAAACCACGACACTGGGCAACAAGCCGGTAACGGTGTGAGAACAACAGAAGAAGAAGAAGTTGCGACATAAATCAATATTTCATATTTCTAACTGCAATCACAGTATTTAGCTTCCTCACAATCTTCAATATTTTTTTTATTACAAAAACGTTTTCACGCGATGTCAGTTTTATATGGTAAACATAATGACGTGTAAAAGAAAACATGTAGTCACTTCAGAATCGTGTATATTATGATTTGAGAAGTAAGAATATGAGAATTTAGCAAACTACAAAGTAATGTTGCAGAAGACAATTAAGGAAGGTTGTGCCCGAGAGAGTAACACATTTAACGTGCAAAATAAATTATTAACGAATTACTCAGATTAGATTAAGTATCATCTCCACATCGAAAGTTGTCTGAAATATGTCGTGTATCATGCGTCTTTTTTTCTCGTCTTGCGGTATTTTTGACACTATTGTTGTTATTGGTTCTAATGTACAACTGTGACAATACAACAACGACATGATGGTGAAGCTATCCAGGGAATTGAACTCAGTAAGAGACAACTTAGAAATAAAGAAATCAGTGGAAGACTAGATGTGAAACTAATCATGCAATTCATAAAAGGACAACGGATCAAATGGTTGACAAGAATGCCCTGGTATCATCTACCATAGAGTGTTACACTGAAAAAGTACGAGTACAGAGCAAGAGGACGATCACGTAAAAGTTGGAGCAACGGCATGACGAACAGCCTTAAGAAAACGAATAACAGCTTACAATGTGCATTAGAACAAGCACACTACATCCTCCTCCCTCCTTTCCCCCACCCCAATATTTCTATGAAGAAGTGAATGGTGGAAGAGAAGAGGGCTATATTTGAGAGTATGTCAATCAAGGTAGCTTGGGAACCGTTGCAATTAGAGATGCTTGTGAAACAGTGTTTTATGACCTGGACATAGATGCATATAAAAGAGTCGAAACTAGAATTTAAACACACACAATCTACGCTACATCACACATCGAGACAACTTGCGTGAATATTTATATCAAAAATATTGTAAAACACAAAATGTCTTCTTTTGTTTTGACGGTAAATCAAATTGCTGTAATCATTAACATTTAAAAAAAATGTTATAATGTTATATTGCAGATATTATTATGTACTTATATTTTATTGTGCGAAGGTTTTCTTTTTTAAAGGACGAAACTGAGTTGATTGATTGATTGATTGATAGGACCATCATGATTGCATCAGGAAGATCTCAGCTGCAGTGCTCGAACTCCGTATCACCGGAGAGGGTCCACGATGTGATTTTGTAGATATTTTTGTAGGAACTTTTGTTTTTAATATTTTCTAATAAATTTGGCCAGGACAGCAGCTTTCCAGCTTGCTCTTCTCTATTTTTAAGTGCTAAGGGTTCTTTTACGTGTTCAAATTGAACACGGGACCTACGTTTTATCATCCGTCTCCGATAGGACTAGGAAGTCAATCCCAATACATGGAAACAACAACAAACAGAGAAAAACATTACAGAAGACAAATATCTAATGAATAGGATAAAATGTCAATTTTATTGACAATGTGACATAAAGGAACAAAAATCATGGAATAGCTTTAAAGAATGAAAAGATCCACCTCCAACAGTAGACAGAATATGCACCAACAGAACTACGTTAAAGTGGCATGAAACTACAAATCTAAAGAAGGGATGAGATCATTAAGATTAAATCTCTTAAAACAACAGGTTCAGAGGTAGAGGACTGAGTCAATTTGTAGCAGAACTCATTTCAAAATAGACCTACAACTCATGCATGCTAGATATAGCAAGCCTTTTACCATATAAACCCAAAAATACACATGGATGCATTTCGAACACATATACAACTCAAGAAAATCTACCCAAAAGGCAACCATTTGCCGATTGCTAATATTGAGACAGTGGAACAACAGATGTTTTTGTCCCAACTTAAACTTATAGAGAACATCATCGAGAACGTATACGACTGCCTGTGAATTAAGAACACTATTGAGAAATGCATACAAGTAGATTGCAGAGACAGATGTATCAGGCAAAAGGTTTAGAAATATCATGAGACAAGAAGAATGGAAGCAACATCTTATTTAAACAACTGAGAGAAAAGGCTTTTGATAGATACAATGAAAGCTAAATCGTGAGACAGCTAGAATATCTGTGCTTCATATAATTAAAAAAGCTGCTCAAAGAGTCTGCAGAAGATGGTTGAATTTAGAGACAAAGTTTGAAGTAAAAACAGTGCAGCAAGACAAGGATCTGTTATGTCAGCCATTATTCAACACTGTCATAGATTGGGTGATCGTCAAAACAACGGAAGATAAGGCAA
This sequence comes from Arion vulgaris, assembly GCA_020796225.1. Taxonomy (NCBI): domain Eukaryota; kingdom Metazoa; phylum Mollusca; class Gastropoda; order Stylommatophora; family Arionidae; genus Arion; species Arion vulgaris. Next base: position 41,470,241 of record CM036765.1, on the reverse strand, counting down.
GAGGTATTAGATGGACGCTCACAACCACTCTGGAAGACCTAGATTTTGCAGATGACATCGCACTCCTATCTCATACACATAGAGATATCCAGGAAAAGACCTGCCGCCTTAACCAATATAGTGAGATGGTTGGGCTGAAAATAAATCAGAAGAAAACTGAAGTAATGACTCTGAACATAGCAACCCCAGCACCAGTCAAACTAGAAGGTAAAACCCTCCGAGATACAACCGCTTTCACATACCTTGGAAGTGTTATTAGCAATGAAGGAGGCGCTGGATCTGACATTAAAAACAGACTGAGTAAAGCACGCAGTGCATTCATGACGCTTCAGACCGCCTGGAAATCTGCCCAATACAGCATCAGAACCAAGACTAGTATCTATAACAGCTGTGTGCTGTCAACTTTGCTGTACGGATCGGAATGCTGGAGAATGACAGAACAGGATATGTCCAGACTCTCCGCCTTTCATACAACTTGTCTGCGAAAAATCTTACGCGTGTACTGGCCGACTACTATCTCGAATCAAGAATTGCTTGCACGATGCCAACAAGAGAATATGGGCACTATCATCCGAAGACGACGCTGGAGATGGATTGGACATGTGATGCGCATGGAGACTGGCTCCGACACGAAAACTGCACTGAGATGGACTCCAGAGGGTAGGCGAAAGCGTGGAAGACCAAAGACAACCTGGAGGAGAACGATAGAGCAAGAGCTGAAGTAAATGAATCATAGCTGGAACACAATACAGAGGAAGGCCATGAACAGGGAAGAATGGTGTACGTTTGTTGCTGCCCTAAACGCCAGGGGCGTAACAGGCTAAAGAGAGTCCGATAGGACTAGGAAGTCAATCCCACATACACTGAGATCGGGATCTCTGAAAAATATATAGATGGCTCCACGAGGGAGCGAACCTGGTACCTTTGGTACGAGAGACAGCACATAACCTCTATCTAAAAAAGAAGAGAATTATTTGGATAAAACATGTCATCACCTTATTTTATTATTGCTTAATTAGTTGACATAAATTATGCACAAAGATATGGGAATAGCTCCTCCTGGCCAAAGGAATGGAAAAGATCAGTATTTATACCTATTCCAAAGAAGGAAACATGAAACTATGCACCAACTACAGAACTACTGTCCTTATAAGTCGCGCCAGCAAAATCCTACTAAAAATCATAATGAAGTGGATGGAACAAAAAATTAGAAGATGAAATACACGAAACACAAGCAGGTTTCAGAAGAGGTAGAGGCACTAGAGATCATATTTGTAGCATGAGACTCATTATCGAGAAATGCAGAGAATACAACATGCATGCATGTTTCATAGACTATAGCAAGGCTTTTGATCATATACAACACCAGAAAATGTGGAACATCATGAAAGACATGCACTTTCCAACACACATAATACAACTCATAGAATCTCTATACCACGAACAACAGGCAACCATTAAAATAGGAGATGAAATAGCTGAATGGTTCGAGATCCAAAAGGGGGTACAACAGGGATGTATTTTGTCACCATACTTATTCAACATATATGCGGAGAACATCATGAGGAATGTAAAAGACGATGCCAACTATGTGAATTACGACCATCTCACTATAGGCGGCAAATGCATACCAGAGTTTAGATATGCAGACGATACAGTATTATTATCCAAGAGCAAAAGAAGGTTTGGAAAACCTAATCATGACGACCAAGAAACATAGTGAAGACCAACATCTATATTTGAATACACAAAAACAACTGACAAAGCAAAAGCTCACCTAACATCCAAGTAAACAATGAAGAACTCAAATGTGTAGACAGCTACGAATATCTGGGCTCAATAATTAACAATAACGGTGACTGCTCCAAAGAGATCTCAAGAAGATTGGCACTAGCAATCAAGAAGTTAAACACAATGAAGAACATGTGACAAAGCACCAGCAAAATATAAAAAATATTGAGAGCATGCATTTTCCCAGTGGCTACTTATGGTTGTGAATCGTGGACTATTAAACAAAAATTAAGAACGAAAATCCAGTCTTTCGAAACTAAATGCTACAGAAAGATCCTACGAATACCATGGACAGAAAAAGAAAGAACACTGATGTCCTGAAAGAACTAAATGTTAAAGAGAATTGGCTGATAAACAACATACTATACAGAAAAATTACATACTTTGGTCACATCAAGCGTCACGATAGCCTGGAAAGAACAATACTAGAGGGCAGAGTAACAGGACGCAGAGGCAGACCAAGAAGAAGATGGCTACAAGATATTAAAGAAACCATGAACATTACCATCGACGAAGTGGGTGAACTGGCAAGAGACAGAGTGAATTTCAGATGTGCTGCAAAGAGAGCAACGTCCTATAAAGGATACGCACCTTGATGAAAGTAAAAAAAATTTAAAAAAACAAAAAGGAACCCTATCATACCTCGTGGTATGTACTGCAATACAGCCTGTATTTTTCAATGACCGTCGCTTCTCGATGGGTGATGTGGTCAGCATCACGCCGGCCGCCTTTACTTTTCCAGAACATGTCTGGTACCCAGTTGAGGCTGGGTCGACCTGAGAGCCGTCGCGGTCGGGAAAAATTTCATATATTCATAATCTCTCCACCTTGATGAGGAGTTTACATAACTTATCTGAATACTTAAGATTGCATTTGAGCGCTTTTTTTTTTTAAAACGGTTTTAAAGCCGAAGGATTGACTTGATTGCACCGGGTTTTACCCCATAAGGCTCGGTCCCTCTCAGCAGAAATGGCACGCCACCTGCCGAGAGTATTGCACAAGCACGAACTCCGTGGCTCCAGCAACAATCTGAGGGTCTCTGGAAAAACTTCACTCGTGAACAGAACGGCGCGGTTCGGACTTGAACCCACGACCTTCGACTCACAAGGCAAAGAACTTAACCACTTAGCCCTTTCTATATAAGGAAGACAGCAGTAAAAGTATGTAGCAATGACTTAATACGAAAATGCAAAGTACTGTAGTGTTACAAAGTACAAAAAGAATATACGAATGTGCATGGTGATAATGAAAAACAGCAACAATAATAAATATGGAAACTGAACGTTAAACTGAGTATCAACTGAAAATGTAATATAGTTATAGAAAGGACAGCAACAATAAGGAAATCAATCAATGCGTTAGTGCTTTCTCTCTCTTTCTCTCTCTCTCTTTCTCTCTCTCCCTCTCTCTTTCTCTCTTCCTCTCAGACATACAATATACACACATAGATGAGGCAGAATGTGTCGTAGACTGCAGTGAAACTGAATACAAATGTAGCGAGCAAGTTGTTATATTCCGCTTCCGTACCGGCCATAACAGACACCGGGTCCACATGAAAAACACATTTAAAATTGGCACAACTAGCCTGTGCCACTGCGAGAAGGTGGACATGACGGCAGAGCACCTACCGCAAGACCGTCAACTGCTAGTAGGCCTGAGAAACGAAACCTGGCCGGAAAATACTGAACTGAATGGGAAGCTGTACATAGGGACGGAATCCCTAAAAATAACAGACGTAAATCTCTCTCACTCACACACACACTCTCTCCAAATATTAATGTATTAGGTAAATATGTTTTAACCGTTTTATAATTTCTGAAGTAAATTAAATATTTCGGATATATCAAACGACATAAGTGCATAAAGATAATTTTGGAGGGAATGGTGCATGGAGAAAGAATGAGAGAAAGGTCAAGAAGACGAGGAGTACAAGATGTCATTGACGATTTGAATATGACTGCTGCTGACGCCGGTCAACTTGCACAGAACAGAGAGTTTTTCAGAACTGCTGTCATGGGATCCAAGTTCCGGAAGGGACAAGGGACGGGACTTGATGATGTAGTAAATATGTATTCTCATATTATGAATCTAATGCAAAGTAAATCTAATTATCTGTATTACAAATTCTCAAGCAAATATTTTTTTTCTTTGTAGTAAGTAACGTATTAAGTAAACCATATTTTATTTTCCATATGTTTGAACTTCTTCAATAATTCCATCTTTATGTCTTATTTTATTAAATTAAATTATTAAATTAGCATTTAAATATATTCTCATGTGATATAATTTCAAACTTTTCAGAAATTGTAACAGTTTTGTCTTCAACATATACATATTGGATCGTTCTACAAACTGGTAGTTTTTCTTCTCAATGATTAATTCCATCCTTTATTCTATTTTAATTTATTCCCCTCTTCTGATAGCCTTTTATAACTACTATTCATCAACATTTATATCTTCCTATTGAATGAAAATCGTGGATATCTTTACAGAACTTTGCCATTTGTCCCAGTAAATTAGTCGTCGATTTTCTAGGCAACACGTGTACGTTCAGTAGTTTGCCTTTGCTTTCTGAACGGTGAGGTCTATTTGTACAGTTCGTAACAATCCATGCCGAGCAAATTTGCTTCCAAAATGCATGCCGTGGAGTTTGAACCAGGTACGCTTGGTTTGTGATCAAACTCACTGTCGCACGGACGCACAGACACCTTCCTATTACTACCCATTTATTTGTCTTATTTATGTCTATTATTGTCAATTTCATACAAATTATTCATTTTTGTTTTCATTCTCAGGTTCTAATATTGGTTGCAGAAATAGTTCCGTTGTTAAATGTAAGTAATTGCTATTTTTAAATGTATGAGTTTTGTTTTGTTTAGTTACTGATGCAGTGAATAGATGTTCCGAGAGTTTTGTTTACCTTTCTCATTCAAGAAATCTCAAACTCACCACTGTTTTTAAAACTAGATGTTTTTCTTATACCTTTTACTGTTTTACATTCTGTTTCATTTTCATTGTTTAAGAACCGATATAATTACACTCACAAAAGACAAATAGGTACTTTATCTTCAACACAAGATGGCGAAGAGTTTGTATGATAAATGAAGTCTTAAAGTATTTCCTCGAATCTGTTACTTTCATTTAATTGTCTATTATAACCAACATTTATAGCACATATAAAAACGTACAACATCTCCCAGCACATACATAAACAATGCTCAGACTTAAGTATGCAGAAGTATGGACAAAGCCGATGTTATCAACGTGGTACGCTCTCATATATGTGATATGGACGAGTTTCAGATACTGGAACGAGTGCAAAAATTAGGAGTTACCCTTGTGGACATACAAGACAGTGTCAACTTCGTGGTAGAAAGAGAAAATATACTAATTAAATTCTCGTGGATACGGTGAGCAGGTGGACTTTGGGATGGCTGCTGCGCGAGGACAGACCACATTTGGGAATGCCCATTGTGCAATTACGTTGATCGCTTAACGTAACTAATATGTTTGTTTTCCTAACCTACAGGAATTATGGGTTTATTTCATCCTTTTTCTTATATTGGATGGAAGACGGTACCTGGCCTTCTTGAAGACCTAGGAACCTCCAACAACTGTAGGCGTGTAGTGCTACTCTTAGTGTCGCGGAGACTCTTACTCAGGTAGAGTCTATTGGTGACCACTGCAGTACTCCCTCATTTCTAGCGATGTAGTTGCTCTAGAAACATCACTCATTGATAATTTATGAAAATTCTGGTTTTAAAATGTACTATCCTTCCTTGGTTCTTTATTTACTGTCTAGACATTTAACTAGAATGTCATTTCGTTCTCCGTATTCAGGAATCTCATATAGTAGATTTCATCACAGCCCGCCTGAAAAAAAATCTATGTGTCTAGCATAGTACACCAGCTTTCTCCTGAGTCATATTGAATGTTTCTTGATGTCCTGCTGACACCTTAGTCTTGGTCGTTCCCTGCCTCTGCTCCAGGAACAGTGCCCACATTGCTGTTTTCTCCAAGCCACTGTGATGTTTAACGGGACCAAGATATTTCATCTTCCGGGACATGATGTTTTTATGAACCAATGCTCCTCAATATGCAGGTCTTGTAGTATTGAGGAATATCCTAGTATAATTAACACGTGTAGCTACCATTTATGAGAATGTTGGATGACCATCTAGAACATAGACAAGTAGAGAGAAATGACTGTAGAATAGCAGCAAAAATGATGTCTGTATTTTAATAATAATAGAAAAATAGTTACCATTAAGCACTCAAAATGGTTAAAAAATATCAATCATTTCTGTCTTTACCCATTGATTGACGGAGACTTTAAGATGTGATAAAGGTGATGTTCTTTGGTCTCTTCACGACTTTCTGTTGGAGAAAGACACCAAACTAGCTGTTGAATCGGTCCAACAATTTAAGAAGTGTGAAGTTACTCCTCTGTATAAGTAGAACTGAATGCCTGATGGGCAGAGTAAGAAGTGTGAAGTTACTCCTCCTGTATAAGTGAACTGAATGCCTGATGGGCAGAGTAAGAAGTGTAGAAGTTACTCCCTCTGAAATATAAGTAGAACTGATTGCCTGATGGGCAGAGTAAGAAGTGTGTTTAATCAGCGAGCTACAGTAACCATCAGTATGCATACCCTTCGACATTTGTTGGGGGAGACTGAACACTTATATATGTCTACCAGGAGTGCAATAAGGTCGGTTCAGTTACTAATAACCAATACATGCTTCATGTTAACGTCTCCATAAAACTATTTCTAATTATTTTTCATTCTGAATCAATGTCCACAGGCACAGGGTATATGTAAGTATATGAACATTTGAATATATTGCTTAATATTTTATATGAAAATCTATTTAATTCTCTGTATCATTATGTCTTTCTCTTTATGGATTAGAGATTCTCATATCTTAAAGAAATAACAAGTTTAAGTGCTGTGTATAAAATTATTCACAAAATAGATGACAGGCAAGAGGTTCAGTGACCGATTCGCCCAACACTTGCGCGACATACGCCAATGCTCTGTGATCCATGTAGCCACCCATTTCAATGATACTGGCCATTTAGGAGCTCACGATGTCCAGGTCAGCCATCCGATCATGTTCCTCGGATGATCGCAGTCGATTTGCTCTGGAGAATCAGTTAATTTCGTTGTATGGTACCTTGCGACCACGTGGGCTCAACGTATTACATTCCTATGCTTCTTAGTACTTTCTCTTCTCATGCCTTGTAATCTATATGGGCATATGTTGCCTGTATTCAAGTTATATATTTACTTGATTTTTCATTGTTTCTTTTCTATTTCTAGGTTTTATGTGTGTTTTCTGTGTTACATTTATTTCGTTATTCGCTTTTATTCCCAGATTTTCATTAGAAACATTTGTATGTAGTCGTCCATATGCGCCACTCCTGTTGTTCATTTGCTTGATAAAGGCCTTGTTGGTCGAAACATTGCTGTATTTTGTCATTGTTTTTGTAATTTGTTATTGGTTATTGGTTATTAGTTACTAAACTGACGTCATTGCACTCCGGCAGACCCATAGGTGCTCAGTCTCCCCAACAGATATCGAAGAGTATGCATACTGATGGTTCCTGTGGCTCGCTGATTAAACACACCTCTCACTCTGCCTCTCAGGCATCCGGTTCGACTTGAACAACGGGTAACTCCAAACTGCTTAAATCGCTTGATCGATTCAACATCGATTTTATTGTCCTCATCCAACAGAGAGTCTCGAAGAGACCGAAGAATATCCCCTTATCCATCTTCAACTCCCCAGCAATCGATGCTGTTGATGCTTAATTTGTAAAACTACAGTACTTTGTGATTACGTGTTTTATATAAAATTAAATTAGCGTTGAATTGAAACCCTGAACAATGAAAATATCTAACAATCACAATACACAGAAACACAGATGAGACTATTAGACGGGTAGATATTAGAGAAGTTCTTCACAAAAGTGATCTCTGTAACGTAGAAGTTATGTGCTCGCCTATCGTTCTAAAGATACTCTGTTCGCTTACAATAGAACAACACGAAAAAACAAAGTACTGTAGTTTTAAAAAGTACAAAACAATATACAACGACGTTTCGATCCAAAAAAATGTTGGTCGAAACGTGTTGTATAATTGTTTTGTATTTTGTAAAACTACAGTACTTTTTACGTGTTTCACCATTGCTACATAGTTTTACTGCAGTCTTCCCTTATATCGATGATAATTTACACAGTTATTAATGCTTTGTCTTCCCTTATATTAATGTCTTCCCTTATATCGATGATAATTTACACAGTTATTAATGCTTTGATTACACAATGAAAGATACACATTGCTTTCCTTGGTTGGATATTGTACAGATAACATTAGTATAAAGAAGTACCTGAGTCGTCGAGGTAATTCAATGCATACTAATTACCAATAAAACAGTGGTTCTCAACCTTCGTAATGCCGCAACCCTTTAATACAGTTTCTCATGTTGTGGTAGCCCCCAACCATAAACTTGCTTTCGTTGCTACCTCAAAACTGTAATTTTGCTACTGTTATGAGTCGTAATGTAAATATCTGATATGCAGGATGTATTTTCATTGCTACAAATTGAACATAATTAAAGCATTACGCTTAATCACGCAGTGGGAAGAGTTAGTTTTCTATCTTGTGTCAAGTGCAATACACCTGGCACAAGATAGAAAACTATTTCTCCGTACGGCGCTTCACCGCAAATGTGTTTAAGATAAGATAAGAAAAGATTAATCACAAAAATAATATATAATTATACATTGTGAAATATTTATTTATAATTACAAATAAATGAAATTTTGTCTTGAAGTATGATGTAGCATATGTAACAGTCTGAATATAACCACATGTAAACTACATTGCTACATTTTGTGACAGTATGCGTAAGAAGCCAACGTCAGTGCAAAGGTTGAGATTGCTTCTTTATCACCAGATCATAAATTCTAAGGGCAGCCTTTGCAAGAGCACAACGAAGATCATCTTCCACAACAAGTCTACTTCTGTATTTAGACTTGATAACCAACAAGCTGGAAAACCATGTTTCACAAAGATATGTTGGTGGAAATGGAAGAAGAAGGCGTCTCAGACAGAAAAGGAAATGAGTGTAAAAACTTGATCCATAATTTTCTAACTCGCATTGTAAATAAATCGGTTCTCGCTGCAACGTTGTTAATAAGTTTAATGAACTCCTCTTGCACAGACCCTGGTTTACTTTTGCTCTTTTATTGTAAGTAGTTTTCAACTACATTTTGTAACTTGTATTTGATCTGAGAAGTAGAGCATTGGCAAGCTGTACAGTGGCGAGACTGTTTCGAATTAGGAACATGTTCAATTATCTGCTTTGTGGTATGTACTTTCGCATCACCTAATAGGTACGGAGAGTCGGTATTATTTTTCTGTGTAGAGAGCGCAGTCGTTGTACCTGAGACAGATACGTGTACATTGACTATTCTGACACGACCAGTCAATCAGATGAATGTCCCATATATCGATCGACTTAGTTTAGACGTTTTGGTTAGATTGTCCCATGGAAGTGACTGGGTTGGGCTACGTAAACAACACCCACTGACAGCATTTGTTGAGACCAGGCAATCATGAATATGTTTTTAAATATGGAAGTGCACTATTTCAATCAAATTATTTTATATCTAAGCAATGTAACAACATTATTTTTCATCTCTACATTACATTACATTACACTAAACAAACAAATTTTAACACATGCTAAATTTGTATCTTTTTTTGACAGCTCGCAGAGACCCATGTAAGTTTATAAAATGCGAAAATGGAGCTGAATGTGTCTTCCCGTTAGATTATCCCATATGTCAATGTCGCTCTGGCTTTGGTGGCAAATACTGCGAGAACATAGTCAAAGTGAAACCTGGAGAATGCGCTTCAAATAATGTGAGCATACAATATTGTAGAAGTAGTTATAGTTGTTAAGAGCATGCATATTCCCAGTGGCAACGTATGGGTGTGAAGCATTGACATTTAACAAAGTAGTGGCAAAATGTATATGTGCTTTTGAATATAAGTGCTAGAGAAGAGACCCCAGTATATCATGGACAGAGAAGAGATCAAATGCATCTATTCAGAAAGAACTAACAAAAAACTGGCTGATGATTATGATAAGTTATGATAGTTATTTGATTATGATAAGTTATGATAGTTATTTGATTATGATAAGTTATGATAGTTATTTGATTATGATAAGTTATAGTTGTACATGTTACATGGTGATTGTAGTGAGGTTGCTACATCTGCTACTCACATGTTGCTGATGATTGTAGTGAAGTTGCTACATCTGCTACTCACATGTTGCTGATGATTGTAGTGAGGTTGCTACATCTGCTACTCACATGTTGCTGATGATTGTAGTGAAGTTGCTATATCTGCTACTCACATGTTGCTGATGATTGTAGTGAAGTTGCTACATCTGCAACTCACATGTTGCTGATGACTGTAGTGAAGTTGCTACATCTGCTACTCACATGTTGCTGATGATTGTAGTGAAGTTGCTACATCTGCTACTCGCATGTTGCTGATGATTGTAGTGAAGTTGCTACATCTGCAACTCACATGTTGCTGATGATTGTAGTGAAGTTGCTACATCTGCTACTCACATGTTGCTGATGATTGTAGTGAAGTTGCTACATCTGCTACTCGCATGTTGCTGATGATTGTAGTGAAGTTGCTACATCTGCAACTCACATGTTGCTGATAATTGTAGGGAAGTTGCTACATCTGCTCACATGTTGCTGATGATTGTAGTGAAGTTGCTACATCTGCTACTCGCATGTTGCTGATGATTGTAGTGAAGTTGCTACATCTGCAACTCACATGTTGCTGATAATTGTAGGGAAGTTGCTACATCTGCTCACATGTTGCTGATGATTGTAGTGAAGTTGCTACATCTGCTACTCTGGTTTTTTTATTTTCTAAACAACATCTGTTCACCATTTTTTACCAGCTTGTTTTAAATGAAAGAAAACAAGGAGAGAAATTACAATTATGAAACAACAATACTTGTGTGTCAGATGTACTCCAACAGATGGATCAAATGATGTTCACGCTAAACTCAACTGAATGAGACAAGAGATACTAGAAGTCAACAAATGGAAAGAGAAGGCTAAGAATGGAGATGAATGGACTCATGTGATATCTGCAGAAATATAACTCGACGGCACGGATAGCAGAAGAAAGAAACGAATTTAGAAAAGTGTTTGTTAAATAGTAGTCTATTCTTACAACTGATTCGTGAATAGTATTTCTCTGTGTTCGTTATATTTCTGTTCATTCACTTTTGTTATATTTGCTCACGGTTTCTGTCAATTTCGGGACTATTCTCAATTCATTTTAGGTTTTTTGAAGCAAGGGGTGTCTAGTCTTTATAATATTATATTTTTATATTATAATATATATAATACTAGAAATTTACCCGTTTTCACACGGGAATTTAGTTTAACATCTATTTGTGAAGTCCCTTAAAGAAACATACCACGTTGCTTCAAAATCGGCTTTTATTTTCTCATTAAAAACAATGTTTTCTCTCCATGCATCGGCCAGTAAAACCTGATACAACAGAATTCCCTTTCCCGTGAAAGTTGACTAATAACATTTTAAAATGTCCCTCATTTCGATTGCAAGTAAAACCTGATACAACAGAATTCCCTTTCCCGTGAAAGTTGACTAATAACATTTTAAAATGTCCCTCATTTCGATTGCAAGTAAAACCTGATACAACAGAATAACATTTTTCAAATTAAATTTATTCAGATGTGTCTTATCGACACACGGTACTGGGCGTCTTATAGATATACTTATCGACGTGTTTAAAAGCGCAAGTAGCGCACGTCTACTGCAATGCCCTGCACAGAGTTATAAGTAAATATGTTTAAAATACGTTATAATAATAGTGACGTTATCATAGCATTAAGGACTTGAGCGGAAAATAATAATCTTTGTAAAAGTCTGTTTGTATGTAGTGTGCTCTGACATTCGTCACTTTGTTGTATTTTTTGCTTGATAAAGGCTTTGTTGGTCGAAACGTCGCTGTGTATTGACATTGCTTTTGTACAACTACCGCACTTTGTGATTACGCGTTTCGCCGAAAGTAACAACATGATCACATGACTGGGAACGTCTTGAAAACATGGAAAGACACTTTCGGCGATTTATACGCAGAATGACCATGTGCGTTAAGTTGAGAATATGGTTATAGAAAGGAACAAATAGTTCAGTTTGATAATTTTTCCCTCTTCGTATCTCTGAAAGCTACCTTCTTGCTAAATTTCAAGTCTGTAGGATGTTCAGATATCTCCAAACAATTGGGATAGACATACAATTCCATTCATCTTTGCCGGTTATATATATGTCTGTATACACACATATATATATATGCCTTATATAATATATATAGATTATATTTAAGATTATATTTTAGTGTCTTTGCTTTAGTATACTTAGAGCTGCAAGTTTTCATGAGTTTTCCTGGAGACTTTTTTTGAGCTTCACGAGTTGTCAATGATACTAATTTGTTACAAACACATTAACACACAGTGCATTCGTTTACATTAGGGTTTGCAGTTAGTATTAATATACATATATATCGTACCGTAATACGTTACATAGGACCAGCAACTAATATCTCTATACCGCTCTATCCTGGATAACTCGTTCAATCTCTTCCATGAAATTGAGACCGATATTTCTTGCCCCTCTCAGCAAAGTTCGTTTCAGGGTTTCTCTATTTTTTGAGCCCATTGCCTCCCCCTTCAATGCCTTCTTTGATATTATTTGATCATTTCTTCTCAAGGTGTGTCCAACATATTTTCATCTTCTCCTTATTACAGCTGTTACTAGTGGTTGACCAGACATTTTTCTGATGTCATTACTTCTTACAAATTCATTATTTTGTGCAGACATTTTTTTTTTCAAATGGATTAATATGCATATTTATAAATGTATGTGCATAAATTGAGTTGCCACTTTATTTCAGGATCTAGATAAAGGGACATGTATACAATCATGCGACAGCGACTTTGACTGTGCAGGTAGTCAGAAGTGTTGCCCAACATTCTGTGAAAGAACGTGCACAGATAGTAAGGGTTATTTCTCAAATCATATTGTACAGCTTATGTGATTATATAATCACTATATACTGATTTACGAAAAAAAGCCAACAATAAAAACAAGAAGACGCTATAAATACTGGGCAGGACACACTTTCAGATGGGATACAGTGAACTATGAGAAAGTTATAAAAAAAAAAAAAAAAAATGTCGGTGCAGAATTGTACCCTTCTGTGAAATATGACCACGGACGGAGTAAAGTGGTGATATTTTGCTTAGCTACAGATAAGATTACAATGATTGATGTACCGAATAGAAAACGAGGAAAATTTAAGAAGAATAAAATATCCTTCTTTTAGTCTTCTTGAGCTTATCAATTAGACTATTTTGCTTTGTCTTATCAGTTGTCATATCAACAGGTTGCCCTCAGTTACTTAATGATTATGTTGTGATACAGGATGTTACATCTTAACTTGACCTGGAACTATCATTTTTGTTTCTGCTAGAAAAACTCAGTATTTAATAATTAGCGTTACTGTAGTAGTATCAGACTAATAAGTAACATATACTGGGAACAGACAGCAATAATAAAATATGAAAATAGCTACTCTCCATACATAGACATAAAGAGAGGAGTGAGACAAGGATGCATACTGTCACCAAGCCTATTTAACATCTACACAGAGAAAATCTTCAAACAACTAGAGGGAATGCCAGGACTCAAGATCAATGGAAAAATAATAAATAACTTAAGATATGCAGATGACACAGTATTGGTAGCAGAAAATGAACAAGATCTACAAGAATTAGTGGACCAATTGGACAGAACTAGCAAGGAATATGGATTAGACATTAACATACAGAAAACAAAAACTATGGTAATCAACAAGGAAATGGAAAAACCTAAAATGAATATAAAAATACATGGAGAATTACTACATCAAGTAAAAGCTACTCCTATCTCGGTCAGATGATAACAGATGATGGCAGATGTATAACTGAAATTAAAAGAGAATAGGAATGGCCAAGGATAATTTCAATAGTATGAGAAAGTTACTGACATTCAAACAAATCACAAACAGGCTAAACATTAGAATGATCAAATGCTATATATATCCTATATTAATGTATGGCTCGGAAACATGGACAATGAACAAGCAATTAGAAGACAGAATTGATGCATTTGAGATGTGGATATATAGAAGAATAAGCAGAGTTTCATGGACAGAAAACAGACAAATAAACAAGTTTTAGGAAAACTAGGCATGAAGAAACAATTATTAAGAGAAATAAAATTCAGACAAGTAAAGTATTTTGGGACACATAAAAAGGCATGACACCATGATAAAACATTTACTAGAGGGAAAGTTGAGGGAGGAAGAGCAAGAGGAAGACCGAGAGATAAGTGGGAGGGAAACTTTAAGAAATGGACAGGTTACAGTCTGGCAGTGTGCAACACCAAGGCGAAAGACAGAGGATGCTGGAGATTCATTGCAGCCAACCTTCGATGTGGAGACGGCACCTGATGATGATGATGAGTAGTATTAGTTGCAGTAGTTTTAGTATTAGTAGTGGTAGCAGTATTAGTACTATTATTAGTAATTTTAGTAGTAGTATGCAGCAGTAGGTTTAGTAGTATTATTGTTAGTATTAGTAGTAGTATTAGTAGTAGTATTAGTATTAGTATTATTAGTAGTATTAGTAGTAGTATTAGTAGTATTATTAGTAGAAGTTGTAGACTCAGAAGTAGTAGTATTAGTAGTATTATTAGTAGAAGTTGTAGACACAGAAGTAGTAGTATTAGTAGTATTATTAGTAGAAGTTGTAGACCCAGAAGTAGTAGTATTAGTAGTATTATTAGTAGAAGTTGTAGACCCAGACGTAGTAGTATTAGTAGTTTTATTAGTAGAAGTTGTAGACCCAGAAGTAGTAGTATTAGTAGTATTATTAGTAGAAGTTGTAGACTCAGAAGTAGTAGTATTAGTAGTATTATTAGTAGAAGTTGTAGACACAGAAGTAGTAGAAATTTGTTTATTGTTGTTCACCTGCTGTGAATTCAGACGTAGTCTCATGTCACCTATATATGGCGTATTTAACTTATTTTTGCACCAGATGTTTGCTTTCCTTAACAAGAGTGTCCCTCGCTGTTAAGAATAGCCTTACTCTGATTTCACAGGTAATTGTAATTTCGATCCACAAAAACAGGACCAGAGCCTCTTGCAGCACCTATCATGGAGATTCCGTGGATTGAGGTTAGCTTGGGATATAAATCAGTGTGTACACAGTACGAGGTGGCTTAAAGGAAACATATTTGAAGAAAGCAATGTGTGATATAAACTACACTTTAAGAAAACCACACTAGAAGGAAACTATACTTGTAGAAATCCATACGAGAAGAAAACTATACTTGAAGAAATCCATACGAGAAGAAAACTATACTTGTAGAAATCCATACGAGAAGAAAACTATACTTGAAGAAATCCATACGAGAAGGAAACTGTACTTGAAGAAATCCATACGAGAAGGAAACTATACTTGTAGAAATCCATAGGAGAAGAAAACTATACTTGTAGAAATCCAAACGATAAGGAAAATATACTTGTAGAAATCCATACGAGAAAGAAATTATACTTAAATGAAACTATACTTGAAGGAAACTGTATTTCAACGAAACTATACTTGAAGGAAACTATACTTGAAGGAATCTATAATTGAAGAAAACTATACTAGAATGAAACTATACTCGAAGGAAACTTTACTTGTTGACAACCATTCTTGAAAGGATTTTATTTATACTGTAAAACTCTACATTGTTTGAAATTGATTATCGATATGTTTATATTTATACTGTCAAACTCTACACTGATTTCTTCAACAGATATCATAAACGACCCTTGCGCTGGATTTTGTCAAAACGGAGGTACATGCTCTGTCACTGCTAATAGGGCAATATGTGCATGCCCTGATGGATTCAAGGGCAAACAGTGTGAATTCTCCACAGGCATAAATCCTAATAAGTGCCCAGTTAGCAAAGTTAGTAACATATGGTTGTGAAAACAAATTCAATATTAAACGATATTCTTTAACAAATAAATTTGATTGAAATGTAGAAGATATGATAGACGAAGTATCCAGTTTTACAGTGAACAATATAACGTAAAGTTCATAGTGCCACTATGATTATAATTTTATTACGTCAGGAGCCTACGAAAGCTTCACAAATAACATGAACTCATGAAACAGCAGTATCCGGTGTTGATAACACCATCCATAGTTTGTCAATTGTTAATAAAATAGTTTCAAACCTAACACCGTATTGCCCAATATTCCTTATGGTATGAGAAAGCGATCCATATGAAACTGAAACCGTCCCAGATTATAACCAATCAACTGCTGATTGCATAAATAGTGAGTGTACTGTGTTTGATGAGCGCTATTTTGTAGAAACATTGACATTTCCTTTATGCTTTTTATAAAACTGTCATAGTTTGATTTTTAAAAACTCTTAGGAGTCAATATTTAGCGACAGAGGTCATCAATGAATTTGAATGCAAATGGTTGTGCATACATTGGGAAAAAAATGGTTAAAGAATAATAAAGCAGGCATTGAAGTCTGAGGCAACGGGTTCAAGAAAGCGGGAACGCCTTAGAGAAACACTAAGACAAACTTTGCTGAGAGGGACAAGAAATATCTGACTCAATTTCCTGGAATAGATTGAGCGAGTTGACCAGGACAGAGCTGTATGTAGAAATTACTTGAATGGCCTATGAAACGTATAACTGTACTAAAAGAATATAAATATATTGATAATGTAAAGTAAAAGAAGATATAGTTATACAGAATTAGTCCCACGAAGAGACTGATGTACATACGATATTTACATCCTGAGTTACATTGTCCTCGTCTAAAGGAAAGAGACGTGTGGCGTTTACACGTGTGCTAGACTCGTAAATAATTCTTCAAAGCGTAGATCATAGATGTATGCTAGTCAGTCATTATGGAAGTGAAAAAGCTTCCCATAAATCTCGGCAAAGATCTTGCTAATTAGCTGAATGTCTGAATAAATAGATAACCTGTAGTAAATATTTATTTTTCTTTAAAATTGCTTTGGTGTTGAAATTGTTGATATGTACAGACGAGTCATATTTTTATCTACAGCCTGGATCAGTAGGAGTGTGCGCAAATTTATGTGATCTGGATAGTGATTGCCGGGGAGAACAGAAGTGTTGTCCAACTGCCTGTGGTGGAAGAGTTTGCACGAACGTTCGAGGTAAGTAGTTTATGTATATATATATATATACACAAAGAAAAAAAGGACAATGAATAATAAATAGTGAAACTTGTAAATACTGAGTAAAACAAGGATTCGCTCTCACACTAGGACTCATTAAATTGTTTGATAAACAATGAACACGACAATGATGTGTATTTACATGAGACTTCATTAATTTGTTCAGTAAACAATGCGTCAATAGCTCCTCCTGGCCAAAGGAATGGAAAAGATCAGTATTTATATCTATTTCAACACCTTTACATACCTTGGCTCTGTCATCAGCAGCAAACCTCTCCTCGATGATGAAATTAGTGGTCGCATTGAGAAGGACTCCACTGCTATGTTTAAATTAGCAAAGCGTGTATGGGAAAACAGGCACTCACAAGAAACACCAAGACTCAAGTATATAAAGCTTGTGTTCTCAGCATTCTGCTGTATGGTAGTGAGACATGGACCACATATGCTAGACAAGAAAATCGCCTCAACACCTTCCACATGCGCTGTCTCAGGCGAATATACAACATCCGATGGCAAGACCACATCTCCAATATAGAAGTCCTGGACAGTGCTGGCATTCCAAGCATGCACACCTTACTGAGTTAGCGACGTCTGAGATGGCTGGGACACGTGTGCCGTATGAGCGATGATAGAATCCCAAAAACATTCTATATGGTCAACTCGCATCTGGTGCTAGACAGCATGGGCGCCCATTATTACGCTTCATTGACACCTGCAAGCGTGATCTAACTTCATGTGGCATAGACAAAGAACACTAGGAGCGGTCAAAGACAGGTAAGCAAGGCGAGCGGCAGTGAGGGGCGGCTCAAAAAGAAAAGAAGAAAACAACATCACATGTTGAGGCAAAGAGAGCACATAGTGCAGAGAGAACATCCTATGTATCGGCTCTAGTCTCCAGCTTTACCTGCAGCAACTGTGGCAAGGATTGCCACTCCAGAATAGAACATTACAGCCACAAGAAACGTTGTGATTCAGCACAGAACATACTACGTGACGCAACACCTATTGTCTCCTGAGACAAAGAGGCCAATGAATGAAAAAAGAAGGGAAACATGAAACTATGCACCAACTACAGAACTATTGCCCTTATAAGTCACGCCAGCAAAATCCTACTAAAAATCATAATGAAGAGGATGGAACAAAAATTAGAAGATTAAATAAATTAAACACAGTTCAGGTTTCAGAAGAGGTAGAGGCACTAGAGATCATATTTGTAGCATGAGACTCATTATCGAGAAATGCAGAGAATACAACATAGACCTGCATGCATGTTTCATAGACTACAGCAAGGCTTTCGACCATATACAACACCAGAAAATGTGGAACGTCATGAAAGACATGCACTTTCCAACACACATAATACAACTCAAAGAATCTCTATATCACGAACAACAGGCAACCATTAAAATAGGAGATGAAATAGCTGAATGGTTCGTGATTCAAAAGTGGGTACGACAGGGATGTATTTTGTCAGCATACTTATTCAACATATATGCGGAGAACATCATGAGGAATGTAAAAGACGATGCCAACTATGTGAATTACGACTCTCTCACTATAGGCGGCAAATGCATACCAGAGCTTAGATACGCAGACGATACAGTTTTATTATCCACCAGCAAAAAAGGTTTGGAAAACCTAATCATAACGACCAAGAAACATAGTGAAGACCAACATCTATATTTGAATACACAAAAACAAAATCATGTCAACTGAAAAAGCAAAAGGCTCACCTAACATCCAAATAAACAATGAAGAACTCCAATGTGTAGAGAGCTACGAATATATGGGCTCAATAATTAACAATAAAGGTGACTGCCCCAAAGAGATCTCAAGAAGATTGGGAAAAGCAATCAAGAAGTTAAACACAGTGAAGAACATGTGGCAAAGCACCAGCAAAATATTAAAATTAAAAATATTGAGAGCATGCATTTTCCCAGTGGCTACCTATGGTTGTCAATCATAATATCTATGGTTATGTATTATAATATAATTCCAGAAATATTTGAACTATATATTTAAGTACTTTTTATATATAACTTGTTTCAATTTCTTATGCAGCAATTTAGCAACTAATTCTCAAATTACAATCACATTTTTTACCTTGAATATTAAATTGGACTAGGGACTTTAGAATCTGTTTTGGCATATGATATTGTGTGTGAATCTTGTGTCACTGTCCTGAACTGTTACCTGGTAGCTGAATATATTAGTAACTAATAACCAAGAAGATGTTGACGCATTTAATGAACACAAAAATACACAAACAAACAAGTGATGATAATGTTAGAAATAAATCAGAAATTGTTAAAAGTTATCAAGTAGAAGCCACTAAAATAGTTTGGACATATAAAAAAGACATGATGTTCAGCTAACAACCAAGCTGGATGGACAGGTTGAAAGTAAGAGATTACGAAATAGACAATCTAACTGGTATAGAGGAGAAGAATTGACTGAAATGCACCGGGTTTCCCCATATGGCTCCGTCCCTTTCTCCAGAAATGATACGCCATCTGCCGAGAGTGTTGAACAAAGTTCGAACTCCATAGCTCAAACAACAATGCTATGAATATCATAATAAATTGTTTATGTCTCCGTCCCTTTCTGCAGAAATGATACGCCATCTGCCGAGAGTGTTGAACAAAGTTCGAACTCCATAGCTCAAACAACAATGCTATGAATATCATAATAAATTGTTTATGTCTCCGTCCCTTTCTGCAGAAATGATACGCCATCTGCCGAGAGTGTTGAACAAAGTTCGAACTCCATAGCTCAAACAACAATGCTATGAATATCATAATAAATTGTTTATGTCTCCGTCCCTTTCTGCAGAAATGATACGCCATCTGCCGAGAGTGTTGAACAAAGTTCGAGCCCCATAGCTCAAACAACAATGCTATGAATATCATAATAAATTGCTCATGCGACTGTTCCGATTCGAACCCACAAGCTACTAAGCGATAGACAAAAGTCTTAACCACTTCACCATAGAGACCCCCAAATATAGAGACAAACAGTGATAGATTATTCTTGGAAGGGGAACAAGATATGGACAGAGAACACTTGCAACATGTACATCATTAGCAAAAGACACGAAGTTGAAATATGCTGCGGTGGAAAATCGATGTTACCTAATACATCAATTACATATACACAATAAAGTGTTTGGTAGGTGCATGTTTATTAAAATATTAGCGTGTGTAATAGCTAACGGCGAAGCATGCCAACGGTTATAAATTCGTGTCGTTTCGTCATTTCATTATTTCATATTTTCAACATTTTAAATCCCTTTTTTTTTTTTTTTTGGTTTTGAAATGTCCCCATGTTATCCAACCATGTTTTTGTCTTTCTTTTCCATTTGTCATATTTTCTGTTACCACAAAAATTTCGAGTAACTTAATTTTTATAATCAAAAATTTGTGTCTACCTTCATTTCATTTTGGACATCGATTTTTTAAAATTGTAGTTGGCTGTAAAATCTTCTTCTTGTATGTTCCCATCGTTGAACGTGTAAACGTGTATCTATGATAAAACAAGACAATATTTTGTAAGAAAGACGTCGTCTTCGCAATGTAAATTATTGACTGAGTGTTCTTCTGGTACTAGTCCTGCTCAACCTTCGTTGCTTTCTTCTTGACCCTTCTTAGCGTCTTTTGAAATCTTTGTGAGCATTCACAATAAATATTTAAAAGTATGGTATTGAGACATATCCTGTCTTACTCTTCATTTACTATTAAGTTTAATCAATCTGGTATAACAATACTTCCTTATTTGACGCATTGTTTCATCATCATCAAGGTGCGTATCCTTTATAGGACGTTGCTCTCTTTGCAGCACATCTGAAATTCACCCTGTCTCTTGCCAGTTCACCCACTTCGTCGATGGTCATGGTTTCTTTAATATCTTGTAGCCATCTTCTTCTTGGTCTGCCTCTGCGTCCTGGACCCTGCCCTCTAGTATTGTTCTTTCCAGGCCATCGTGCCGCTTGCTGTGACCAAAGTATGTAATTTTTCTGTATAGTATGTTGTTTATCAGCCAATTCTCTTTAACATTTAGTTCTTTCAGGACATCAGTGTTCTTTCTATTTTTGTGTAATAGTCTACTATAGGACTAAGAATTTGATCTTACCTAACTTGAGATCAGAGACCACTGTAAAAATATAATGAACAATGCAGTTGGATACGAACCGAGTACATTTTAAACTTGAGGCTAGCACCTTACCTCCAAGAAACAGAGAAACACACTAAAAGATAATCTGGCAGATAAGAAAGTTAGCAACTAAAACAAAAGTCTTGTATATCAGGAATGTGTTCTCATATTGTTTTATTGCTAGTAAAACAATGTCTACCTACTCATACCAGAAGAAACGACAAACAGTTCCCAAATTTGGTGTCATTATTGGAACAAGCACAGTATAAGCTTGAGTAAGGTAGCACGACGATTATACTAATATTTTTGTTTATTTCTGTAGCATTGAAACGCAATTCTCCTGTCACGTTCCAAGTGTACAAATTACTACCTTGTCTTATTAGTGTGTTTATATATCGACAAATACTGTTATTAGTCGCTGTATCTACGTCTCTAACATATATCTCTGATGCGAGGTTTGTTCCCACAACAGTCGAACAACATCTTCGATCACCAGTGTCCAAACCCCAGATAGTCGACGTGTAGTAGTATTGTGCCGCTTATTGTGTGTTTCTATCCCGATAAATAATGTTCCTGGTCCCTGTAACTGCGTCTCTAATACATATCTAGATAGAGGCAGAGTGAGAGGTGTGTTTAATCAGCGAGCCACAGGAACCATCAGTATGCATACTCTTCGATATCTGTTGGGGAGACTGAGCACCTATGGGTCTGCCCGGAGTGCAATGACGTCAGTTTAGTAACCAATAACCAATAACCAATAACCAATCTCTAGAGCGAGATCTTCAAGATCATGTAGCGACCCACTGATAGTCGAAGTGTAGAAGTATTGTACCGCTAATACGAGTTTGCATGTTTCTATCCTGATTGTTTTTTTCGATCCAGAAGCACTTGAGTTTTCAGCTCTTCGGCTTGGTGCCACGGACATCGTAACCCTTCGGTTCGGTGCCACCAACATTGTAAATCTGGAGAACCTGTGGCTTTTCTGTCTTCCGCGAAATTGAACCGGACTCACAGGGTGCGTGTCACCCGTTGTCCAACGCGCTACGAACACGCTGAGCAGGCGGGCTTCTATCCCGATAAAAACTGTCACTGCTCGTTGCTTCTGTACATCAGGCAAACAACAGCTTCGAGATCCAGTGCTCAAACTACTTATAGTCGAAGTGTAGATATGCCGCTGATAGTCTGTATGTTTGATTCTCGTAAGTCATGTCAATGTGCCATGTTTCCGCATTCCCGACAGGAAAACAGTACACATTGAAAATTAGTATATCGTTTTAGCTACTGAAAAAGTCTCAAGGGTCTGAAAGGGTCTCAAGGAAGAGCAGAATCAGTTCTTATGAACTAGGCAGAGATCTCAAGCCTCATAGTTCTCTAAAGAACACACCAGATGTAGTAAGTGATCTATTTCTCAAAACGACTGTAGGGTTAATCCTTGCACAGAGAAGGAGGGGTCTATATGGTTAAGTGGTTACGCCTTTGCCTTGTGAGTCGAAGGTCGTGGGTTCGAATCCGGACCGCCCGGTTCTGTTCACGAGTGCATTTTTCCAGAGACCCCTAGGATTCTTGCTGGAACTACGGAGTTCGTGCTATGTGCAATGCTATCGGCAGGTGGCGTGCCATTTCTGCGGAGAGGACCGAGCCATATGGGGTAAAACCCGGAGCAATGAAGTCAGACCTTCGGTTTTAATACCCTTAAAACCCGTGCATAGAATACTTTCTCAAACACATTTTACTCTCTGGAATATTGTAGCAGACTGTTACTATAGAGAAAAACAAACTGCATGTATTGCACTGCGGACAGTTTGGAGAATAACACGGATTACGAAGAGAAAACAAAATCGTGCAGAAATAGAAAATGCTGGGCTGAAACTATCAAATCTCGTAGCGACTCTTTAAACAAACAACAACTTTTTCATCTTCTCTTCCACCAATTACTTCTAATAGAGAAGTGTTTGGAAAGAGGGGAGGTGTAGTGATCTTGTGTGTACTTTGTTTAAGGCACTCTGTAAGCTGACATTCATTTTCAAAAGGCTGTTCTTGATGCCGTCGCTCCATCTTTTGCATGGTCTTCTTCTTGTCTTGTACTCATTATACTTTGTCTGTGTGGTTCTCTGTGGTTAGCGATACGAGGGCATTCTTGTCAGGTATGAAAACCATTTAATCTGTTGTTCTTTTATGAATTGCATGAATGACTGTACTTAATGTCATCATGAAATCACAAAGAATTGTCTATACTTGGATATTATAGAGAGAACGCATACGAAATAGAAGATACCTAGTACTTCGTACCCGCGCGACATGTTGTCTTGTTTGTTCACACTTATCTTCAACTGTGCACTAGGTTACTTACTATGTTGCTAAAATCATTGATATCTATACTGCATGTTGATTCACAGGTAACATCTAGAGGCGAGTGTGATGGATACTTTTGTTCTAGGGACAGCGATTGCAGGAATGATGAGAAGTGTTGTCAAGTTACATGTGGCAGCTTTCTGTGTATAGACTCTGAACCGTAGTTCATATTTGCATATGATATGAAGGAGAATAAAATAAAAATTAATTAACATAATTATGTAGGAGCTTCTGCCTTATTTATTCAACTTAATTTTGACAAGTGCTCAAACTCATACAGGTATTATATACTGTTTACTCACGTTTTGACATATTTTTTTCTGCAACTAATATAACACAAGTAAAGGGACTTTGTCATACCATGAGATTTCAGTTTCAGTTTGGAATATCTTCATTGCACTCCGGACATGTCCATAGGTGCTCCGATCTCCTTCGAAATATCTTCAACAGCGTCCAGCGACTGACCGTACCAGTTATATTTTGATTGATGAGCCTACTCGTATACCTGTTGTACCGTTCTTTTCTTGCCACACCAATCTTCAAACCCAGTTCTCGCAATCTAGTAGTTGACATGGATTGGTTTAGATGAAGATCTTCTCTGCGGCCACGCTCTATGAGGGCGTTCACGATGTCAGCTCTGTCCATTGGCTGGCCCTCTGATATAACATGAGGTATACGGTGTTAGTCTGTCTGGATTTTTCAGACTACGATAACTAGGAGAGGTCATTCAGTTGCACAGCAGCTATCTGTTGCATAAGGATACTGTAAGTAATGTAAAATCTATACGGCGTTTGATGAAGTTTGTACAGTACAAGCGAGACTGAAAACGGGAGAAACATAATATTTAGCCAGCGATGTACATAGACATTCAGGTTTGCATTCTCTTCGATATCTTATGTAGTAGAATAACCATCTATGTATCTTCCTTAAGTGCTGGGAAATCGGTTCAAGAAGTAATAACCAATGGCTCAATAACTAATATATTCGGTCAAAAACTAAGGTAACATGGGTCAATAACTAATTAGTCAACATCTAACTGGCGTGTTAAGCCGCTGGACGTTGTTGGAGTTGTTAACGCGGAGATCAGAGCACATACGGACATGCCCGGAGTGCTATGCTGATAGTCCTCATATAACTAATAACCAATAGGTCACGAAAAGGTAAACAAAGATAAGAACAGGCGACATGTTGTCTGATCAAGGTATAGACAACAGCTTAAAACGAACTTATTATTTAAGAAGATGAACATAAGCGTACAAGATAGAAAAAGTACTAACAGATTCTCATATTTTTTTATTTGAACATAATGTTTGTCTTAAGCCAATACCTACTCATATAATTTGTGTTGTTATATATTTCTTCATTTTCTTCATTTTTTTGTAGATGAAAATATAGATTGCGTTCTCTGTTTCCTCTGTCAATTTGCGATCAACACTCTCTTTCGATTTTCCTCGTTTATGTCACGGGGACATCACAAACAACCAAATAAAATCTAGATCAATATCGTATCACCCGGTATCATTAATTACATTGTAATTAAGCAAATAAATTGTCGATAAAAATAACAGCCATAACAAAAGACAAGACGACGAATATAAAGAAATAACTTGATTTAAAGCGACTCAAAATAGAATTAAATTCACAATGACGAAACATTTAATAACAATGTACTGCTGTTTTACAAAATACAAAAACAATGACAACACACAGCAACGTTTTGACGAAAAGGCCTTTTTATCAAGTAAACAATACAACTGGAGAGACGAATTTCACAGCATACTACATATAGACTACGATCGAGATATATTCTAACGTTCATAAAATGAAAATCTGTGACTAAAAACGAAAAACGAAATAAATGTAGAATAACTAGAAGTGGAAAAAGAAGAGAAACAGTAAAAAAATCAAGCAAATATATAACTTATATACATATAGAATATGTAGCAGGAGAAGAGGAAATACTAAGAAGCAGAGGAATTGCTCGATACACGCCAATGCTCTGTGAGCCCTGTAGCCACTCATTCCATGTAAAACTCTGTTCTGTGCAAGTTAACCGGCGTCAGCAGCAGTCATTCTCAAATCATCAATGACATCTTGCACCCATCGTCTTCTAGGTCTTCTGTTGTGTCTAAATAAAGTTTGTGTTAATGTTTTCTTCCATTTTACTACACAATTTTCTCATAATTATTGTTAGTAAGATTTTACTTGCGTGGTTAATCAAGAACAATATTTTATAGTTAGTACGTACTTTTTTGATTCCCTTATTAGGCATTGGGATAAATATTAATCTTGTTTAGTCCTTTGGACATATATTCCTGTTTCCATACCTTTTACATGATGTGTGATATTTGTTTATGTTTTATTCTTATAAAGCTTTAATAAAATCTGCTGAAATATTATCACATCCTGGAGAATTTTTCTTGTTTTAAAGTTTACTATTGCCCATTCTTCTTCTTCAAACGCTCCATATCTAGCACTTGTTAACTACTCTTTGTGATTTGTATTTGATCCGGGCTTCAAAGTGATTATACGTTGTGTCACTTATGTCAATACGTCTGATTTCTGCGACGTTCTATATTTACTAGGTAGGTTTCTAGGCCTATTCCTCAGTCGCCACTTATAACATGCCTTGTAGGCGGCAGTGTTACTATTCTTTGCTCATTTACTAGGTAGGTTTCTAGGCCTATTTCTCAGTTGTCACTTATGACATGCCTTGTAGGCGGCAGTGTTACTATTCTTTGCTCATTTACTAGGGTAGGTTCTCAGGCCTATTTCTCAGTTGTCACTTACGACATGCCTTGTAGGCGGCAGTGTTACTATTCTTTTCTCTGCTTGAGGGTCCCGGTAACACGTAGGCGGATATTCCATTCAACTTTTGTTGATAATGCTTCCGGTTCTTTGTCTGTGATTTTTTTGTTTCACTTGTTGTTCTATTGTCTTTTCATCTCTGTTCATACACATTTTGCTGCAGAACTTTTTCCATCTATTGTGGTATTTTTGTTCTGTTGGAGTTCTTCCCATAATGTTGCTTTATTTATTTAATTTTAGGTTAAAAGTTGGCACTAAACATGAACTTAAGATATATATATCATTACAAGGTTAACGTTAGAATGTTGCAGATAAAGGAAACAATGTCAGCGAATCTCCAACCCAAGTTATTTAAAAATATATTTGTTGCCTTTTTCAGATCGTAGGTTTGCCAATCTTGATAGACAGTTCATCTAGGAGATAGATAGATAGATGAAGCCTGTCAACTTTGGTAGACAGTTCATCTAGGAGATAGCAATTAGATAGATGAGGCTTGCCAACCTTGGTAGACAGTTCATCTAGGAGATATAAATTAGATAGATGAGGCTTGCCAACCTTGGTAGACAGTTCATCTAGGAGATAGCAATTAGATAGATGAAGCCTGCAACTTTGTAGACAGTTCATCTAGGAGATAGCAATTAGATACATGAGGCTTGCCAGACTTGGTAGACAGTTCATCTAGGAGATATAAATTAGATAGATGAGGCTTGCCAACCTTGGTAGACAGTTCATCTAGGAGATAGCAATTAGATAGATGAGGCTTGCCAACCTTGGTAAACAGTTCATCTTAGTGTCTGTCACTTCATATTTCTAGATCCTAGTGTACATATTTATACCTGGTACAAATGAAACAACTTAGACTGCAATAGCCAAATAGATTTTATACTAGTCAAAAGATCAAAAAGATGGTCAGTGAGAGACGCTAGGGCTATACTAAATTTATGCATAGACACGGACCACAAAGCGGTAGTTACGATCATCAGAACACATAAGAAGAGTACCAGAGGGCAACACACGACTACAAAAGAGATAATCAAAATCAATAAATTAACAGATGTCAACACACAAGAGTCATATCTTCAAAGAGTCACAGATAATTTTACTAAACTAACTATAGAAAGCAAGTCAGTAGAAGAAGAATGGACAGTATTTAAGAGAATTTTATTAGAAGCAGCCAAAGAAACATGCGGAACAGTCAAATACAGAGGTATCCGATCAAAAATCACGAGGAATGACGAAGTAAAACTAGCAGTAACGGAGAAAAAACAAAGATACAACATATGGGCCAAAGAAAAACCCCATCAAAATGACCTCACTGAGTATAGAATAGCTAGAAAACAATCCCAGGAGATAATAAAGAAGTATAAAATACAAGCATGGCAAGATTATGGCGAAGCATTCAATTCAGACTACAAAAATTCAATAAGACATTTCTACAAGAAAATTAAAGCCATGCGGAAAGACAAGAACAATATGACACAACTGAAATTATTAACGATGAAAACGGCCAAGCTCCAAAATGATCCAAAAATGATAATGAACAGATGTCGACAATACTTTAATGAACTTCTCAGCCTACAACAAGAGGACCAACTGAACACTCAAGAACACACAGTAAAAGTAACTTCAGAAGTAGAACCAAGCTTAACACTATCAGAGATTAGAAATGCTGTAAATATGACTCCACCTAACAAAACACCAGGCCCAGACAATATCCTGGCCGACCTAATCAAAGCAACTAAAGAGGTAGGAATCAGCTGGCTCCATAGATTATTCAACCAAGTCTGGATCACACAAGAAACACCAGAAGATTGGAGGAATGCTACAATTGTTCCCATCTGGAAGAAGAAAGGTAGCAAGAGGGACTGTACAAAGTATAGAGGCATAGCGCTACTGAGTCACACTGGGAAAATATTCTGCAAAATACTAGAAAAAAGGCTCCGAAACATCATCGAGCCACAGCTTAATGACTCTCAAATGGGATTCAGGAAGAACAAAAGCTGTACAGACGCAATATTCGCCCTCAGGCAGTTAGTAGAAAGGACTGTCGAATCTGATAAACACCTACACGTTGCATTTGTAGTTCAGGAAAAAGCGTTCGACCGCGTAGATAGGCACAAGTTGTGGAAAATACTAACAACCTAATGATCAAAATACTAACAATTAATGATCACCTAACCAACCTTTGCAAGAACCTTTATACTGAAAGCCAATGTACGATTAGAACAAACACAGGATTATCAGAAAGTTTCACGTAGGGTCAGGAGTAAGACAAGGTTGCATACTATCCCCGCTGCTGTTCATCACGTATATTGACCACGTCTGTAAAATAGCTAACACCAGCGAAGGAAACAACCTCGGAGAGCTCTTTAAATGAATTTCTTTTGCAAACGATCAGGCAATCATATCAACAACAGAAGAACAGCTACAACAACACATCAACAGACTCCAGTTAGCAGGTAACGAATACAACATGAGAATAAACATTAACAAAACAGAAGTAATGACATTCGCCAGAGAGGAAAGCACTACCAATATCTCCATCGACAATCGCCCACTAAATCAAGAAAAAGACTTCAGATGCCTGGGGAGCATTTTTCACAAACGGAAGAATAACTAATGAAATTTAACACAAATGCAACAAAGCAAATCAAATGATAGGACAAATGGCCATTTTAGATCCAAACACGTCACCATGAACACAAGAGCAATGTTCAACACAATCTTTCTCCCCACATTAGTTTACCAGTGTCAAACCAGGAATGTGGGTACAAGAGAGATCGGTTGAGAAATGAAGACATCAGGAAAAAGTGGGTACAACATCAGTACTATACTTCATCAAGAAACAACAAATTAAATGGATCGGCCACGTAAGCAGATTACCAACAGATAGTGCACCTCAAATATCAATGCTGCTCCGATACAATGGGTACAAAGCAAAAGGCCGGCCACGAAAAGATGGACCTCAGAGATAACAGAGGCGACGAAAGAGACTATTACAAAGCGCATACAAAGGCCCATTTTAGAAATGTCTTTTTGACCTGACGCTGTGAGGCAAACAGGATTCGAGAAAAAAGAGAGAAAGAAAGAGTGTACAGAAGTAGGAGGACCAATTCTTTTCCTCAGTTTTTTTCGATCCAGAAGCACTTGAGCTGAAAGCTCTTCGGCTCGGTGTCATGGACATCGCAACCCTTCGGTTCGGTGCCACGAACACCGTAAATCTGGGGAATCTGTGGCTTTTCTGCCAGTCCACGGAATTGAACCCGCACTCACAGAAGACTAGTCACCCGTAGTCCAACGCGCTACGAACACGCTGGGCAGACTGGCCTTTTCCTCACGTAAGGAACCTTTGAGTGTGGAATTGAACCTACAACCCTCTCGAGTCCCCAGCTCAAAATATACTTTATAAATTGATAGTAACACCAAAGATCAAAGTTAAAACGACTCAAGAAGTAATGATCACAAATTGGGATGTAATTTTAATCGAAATGTCATTGTGTTTGAATATAAACACTGAGAAGCTTACACACTCACTCATAGATACTCCCATCACACATATATCCAGGAACACATAATAAACATTCAAACCGAGCACACATGAATAAGGATTTTTCAATGTACGTCTGTCAATGTTTCTCTTATTTGTTTAGAAGTATGGACCCAATGCAAATTGTGACTATCTAACTCACCGTATTAATTTCATTGAAAATTATTACTGTCTAATTGTTAGATGCAACAGATTCCTGACCGCCCGAGTGGTTACCGGGGCCCAAATTGGGGTGTAAAGGAATAGAACCACTTTACCTGCCCCGCATGTCGTTAGAGGCGGTCGTGGGCTAGCTACCCACACCGTAAAAACACTAGATAGCTACAGAACGGAGAGCAAACCGAGTAAACGCTGGCTGAAAACGAATACATTGCCGAAGGATATGCACCAGAGCTCCAAATGATGCTGAAGATGTGACGTAAAACACACCAATGCATGAATCAGGTTTCCACATGAATAGAATTTATGGGGAGATCTGGTACAGCGGTCTGGGCGGTGATCACAAGAGAGAGAGATTCCAGACAACTGTACAAGTGAGTGAATAATTAGTTTTAAGAGCCCCCAAAAAAAAGTTCGTGGATAATGAAAATGGTAAATTAGCAGAAATAAAACAGGTATTTGGGATTTCTGGAAAGGAAAAACAAATTGTCAAACAATGAAACTGAACCAGAACCCTTGTTTCTAATATATGTATATTTATTAGTTTATAAACTAATTTCATGATATGTCAACTGGAATTCTCCATGAAGACACAGAACGAGACTTTTCATTTCGAGGAAATATAACAAAGACAGGTATTGCTCCGATAAGGCTTGCATGTATGGCTGTTGTAAAAACAGGGCGAGCAATGGACCAGACTGATATTCTATAATAGTGGTGAATAATGATTCGAGTAATAGTGGTGAATAATGATTCGAGTAATAGTGGTGAATCTACAACCCTAACCAGACTGCACGAATACGATGTCAAATGTGCTGCATCTAGTCTAGAGCACTATACTGGTAGCCAAAGAAGAATAATAAACCAACAAAGAACCTGTGTCGTTAGTCGCCAGATGATGAAATACATATTGAAGTGGAGATCAGAGAACAAATGGACTAATTGGTTCGATATGCAGTGATGATGATCCGACGACGAAACTAAACTAAATACAAAAGACAGCTGAAACAGCTTCTGTAATAGTGTCATAGTGTCATAGTGTCAAGTGTCATGAGGTCCAAGTAGCCTCAGGTCTAAACGGTTGACGACTGTAACGTTCAGATTGAACCGACTAAAAGGATAGTTAAATGCTATTGGAGCATTGAGTGTTACTCAGGTGCATCTGAGTTAAACGGTTAGTATCAGAGTAGAGTGATGAATGGCTGAGCTGATGCTATTGCATGAGAGTGTCTAGGTGATGCATAGTTAATGGCGTAGTTCCTTGGATCAATAAGTGTCAGGGTGTTAATGACAGAATGAGTGTCATAGGTGTCATAGGTCGGCATTAGAGTCTGCAGTTAAGTCATTAGAACTTGAAAGTGTCAATAGAAGTCAATGTTTCTATCAGTAATTTGAAATTGTGTCATTGGGGAGTGTCATATTTTACATAGTGTACATAGTGTCATAGATAATTACATTCCATGACAATGGTCATTTTTCATGTGTCATTTGTTGAGCAGAAGCATAATATAAGTGTGAAGTCATCATAACAAACACTTATCATATTGAATCACTATTTGCTGAGTCAGATCGTGACAGTGCCAAAATTCAGTGTAAGTGTCATAAATTAATAATTTAGAGTTGGTATACCAGGTTACACTTTCAACCTGTACTTAAGTTTCAATTTATTCTAATATAAGCATGCAAGAGACAGATATTAGCTAATAGTATAGGTGACATGGCAAGTTCAGATGACACTCGAGAATTAGGCGTCATAGTTGTCATAGTGCAAGTGTCTGTAGTGTTAGAGGTGAAAATATACTAATCAATTCATGTAGGTCGGCAATGATGGGTTGTCAACAGAGTCAATGAAATGCCAAAGTGTCATGATGTGACGCATAACTAACATAACATAATATACACTAGTGTCAATATGCATTAAGTTATAAACTAATCCATAGTGCAATTGACATCTCGTTGTACATGAGTTTTTCAGATTTGTAGACAGTTCTTGAAGAATAATCAATATATGAAGCTGCAACCTGGTGACAGTTTCTTAGAAGAAATAAATCGGTAGATGAAGTGCAACCTTGGTAGACAGTTTTCTGAAGTAAAGTCTAGTAGATGAGTGCAAACTTGTGACAGTTCATAGTGTAATAGTACATGAGTGTCGATGGTGACAGTGTTCTTTAGAAGTGTCAGATGAGTGCATGAGCAGTGTCATCAGGATAGTATGTCATAGTGTCATAGTGTCATAGTGTCATAGTGTCATAGTGTCATAGTGTCATAGTGTCATATACTAGGAGTCATAGGTCATAGTGTCATGGTATAGTGTCAAAGTGTCATCGTAGGGTCAACTGAGCAGTGTCGGAAATGCCTAGTCAAGTCTGATCATACGTTTCAGAATTAAGAACCGACTGAAAGGGGATGGAGACTTAAATGCTATTGGCAGCATTGAGTGTTACTACAGGTGACATTCTGTAATTAACGTTACGTGACAGAGCTAAGAGCCGACTCGAAGAATGGCTGGAGGCTGAATGCTATTGACAGCATGCAGAGTTGCTACAGGTGACCAGCAGATAAGTTAATGGCCGGTAATTAAACCTTTGGATCAATAAGTCAAGCAGGGGTGTTAATGACAGAACGACGTGACAGTAGGGCTCTCAAGGGACCAGGCAGTCTAGCAGTCTGCAGTTAAGACTCATTAGAAACTTTGAAAAGTTGCTAACCAGAAGCAATGTTCTCATTATCTGAGAATAATTTGAAACTTGCTTGGTATTTGGGGCAGTGTCATAATCTTTACTTACACATAGTGTACCACGTGATCCACATAGACTAATTACGCATTCCATGAACAATTGGCTCATTTATTCATGTGTACATTCTTTCGTTGAGCGAGAAGACAAATATAAGGTTGAAGTCACCATAACAAACACTTATCAGATATTGAACTCCAACACTATTTGCTGAGCAGATCGGTAACATGCATGAATATACTCAGGTGTAACGATTACCTATAAATTAATTAATTTTTGAGAGATTGGTAATACCAGGTTACACTTTCACCTGTACTTTAAGTTTCAAATTGATTCCTAATATAAGACACCTGCAAGAGACAGATAATCTATAGCTAATATATAGGTGACATGGGCAAGTCTCAGACTCTGGAACGACTTCGGGAATTAGGCGTTAAGTTTGGACATGCCAGGCAGTGTTGTTATCGTTATAGAGAGTGAAAATATACTTATCAATTACTCATGTGTAAGGTGAACAAATGGACTTTGGGATTACTGCTGCAGAGGAGGACAGAGCACGAATGGGAAAAGCCCAATGTGCCATGATGTCGACGCATAACTTAACATAACATAATATAACACTACGTGTCAACTATGGCATTAAAAGTATATAAACTAATAATCCATGTGCCGGGAATTGAACATCTCCCGTTAGATACATGAGGCTTATCAGACTTGGTAGACAGTTTCTTTAGAAGAAATAAATCAGATAGATGAAGCCTGCCAACCTTGGTAGACAGTTCTTTAGAAGAAGTAAATTAGATAGATGAAGGCTTGCCAACCTTGGTAGACAGTTTCTTTAGAAGAAATAAATCAGATAGATGAAGCCTGCCAACCTTGGTAGACAGTTCATCTAGGAGATAGTAATTAGATAGATGAGGTTTGTCAGACTTGGTAGACAGTTTCTTTAGAAGAAATAAATCAGATAGATGAAGCCTGCCAACCTTGGTAGACAGTTCATCTAGGAGATAGTAAATTAGATAGATAAAGGTTGCAGACTTGGTAGACAGTTTCTTTAGAAGAAATAAATCAGATAGATGAAGCCTGCCAACCTTGGTAGACATTTTCATTAGGAAGAAGTAATTAGATAGATGAAGCTTTGTCAACTTGGTAGACAGTTTCTTTAGAAGAAATAAATCGATAGATGAAGCCTGCCAACCTTGGTAGACAGTTCATCTAGGAGATAGTAATTAGATAGATGAGGATTGCAAACCTTGATAGACAGCAACACCTTTATTTCCTTGTGGGTTAGGATGCTATAGTAAATACACAAACACACAAAGAAAAAGTAAAGAGAAACACGAATTTCTGAAGAAAAAAGTATGGATAAACACAACACACACTGTTTCCTGAACGTTGTTATAGTGGTTCCCAAGGAACCACATAGTCTGGTAGAACAAATTGGAATCATTTCTGCGCCAATCTCTTTCTTATACAGGAAGATCTCAGCGGCACTGCACGAACTCACAGTTCAACATAGGTTCAATTAGGTTACTTGTCAGTTCACGTTTTCTGCACTATCTGCATACAATGACTATTGACACACAGCAATCAAAGGTCAAATCATACAATTAATGATTTTTCAGAAGATTGAGTAAATATATTTTAAACTTTATGGTACATGGGAACGGCAGTGTTGCGTGTAAATGGTTCTGTGTGTATGCATATGAGTGTGTGAGTAAGTCCATGAGTGTGTGTGTGAGTGCATGTTGGCGTGTGCATTATACACTGTATATAGTCTTCTACAACACATCAGAAAGAATGAGACAGGTAGACCACGAAAAAAGATGGATGGATGGTCTAGCAGAATCCTGTCAATAAGCAAAAATATTATCACGAAGCCAATTGATCAGCACAAGAAAAAACAGAAAACCACGACACTGGGCACAAACCGGTAACGGTGTGAGAACAACAGAAGAAGAAGTTGCGACATAAATAAATATTTCTTATTTCTAATTGCAATCACATTATTTATCTTCCTCACAATCTTCACTCTTTTTTTATTACCAAAACGTTTTCCCACTATATCAATTATATATGGTAAACATAATGACGTGTAGAAGAAAACATGTAGTCACTGCAGAATCGTGTATATTATGATTTGAGAGGTACGAATACGAGTACTTTAGCAAACTACAAAGTAATGTTGCAGAAGACAATTAAGGAAGGCTGTGCTCTAGAGAAGTAATCACATTCTTCTTAATCTTTTTGTCGTCACACTGCTACCGGGTTGTTGCCCAGTGTCGTGGTTTTCTGTTTTTGTCTTGCGCTGTTCTGGTGGCTTGTGTGATTGTTATTTTTGCTCTTCACAGGATTCTGCTACGCCATCTAACCATCTTTTCCATGGTCTTCCTCTTGCCTTCTTTCCCGATGTTCTGTTGTAGAAGACTGTATGCTGTCGAGTTTGTATGCATCCTTATTAAGTGGCCAAACCACTTAATTCTTTGTTTCTCAATGTAATTCAAGCAAGGTTCTGTGCCAACTTTCTTCTTATGCTGATTTTGGTAACTTATGTTCTGGTGTTGTTGGTAACTTTTCGCAGGCAACGCATTTCACATGTAGTTATTTTTGTGACTGCGCTTTGCTCATTGTCCATGTTTGGCTCTGGTAACGCAAAGTAGGTATAAAAATGCTGTTGATCATCTGTTGCTTAGCTGCCTGTGACATTTTGGGTGCCTTAACAATGGGGCTAGCTGGTAGGTTATAGCATTTGCTTACAGCAACGTGCAAAATAAATTAGTAAAGAATTACTCAGATTAGATTATCCACCGACGTATAAGCACTTGAGCTCAAATTGGTACTGAAGGCTGTGCACGTACAACCCGTTCTGATGTTTGGATGTTTATATATCACAATAGAATGATAAAAATGGCATAAGAACGATCGCGAGAGAGATCAGATTAAGTATCATCTTCATATCGAAAGTTGTCTGAAATATGTCGTGTATCATGCGTCTTCTTTTACGTCTTACGGTATTTTTGACACTATTGTTGTTATTGGTTCTAATGTACAACTGTGACAATACAACAACGACATGATGGTGAAGCTATCCAGGGAATTGAACTCAGTAAGAGAGATCATTAGAAATAAAGAAATCAGAGGAAGACTAGATGTGAAACTAATCATGCAATTCATAAAAGGACAACAGATTCTTCTTCTTCTTCTTTGCGTTCGTTCTTTACGATCAATCTTAACCACTCTGTGTGATATGTTTGATCTTTGCCAAGAACGTGTATACGTTGCACATTGGTTTGGTAGACCCTAAACGCATAGACTTCTACACCTTTAGGACACGTGCATCCGATTTCAGCCTAACCTCCTTAGACGCCTCTTACGACATGCGTGGCAGGTAACAGTGGCTCTATTCTTTACACTCCAAATTTGGACCCCGGTAACCACTCGGGCGGGACAACAGATTAAATGGTTTGTACACCTGACAAGAATGCCCTGGTATCGTCTACCATAGTCACACTGAAAAAGTACAAGGAGTACAGAGCAATAGGAAAACGACGTAAAATATGGAGCGACGGCATCAAGAACAGCCTTAAGACAACGAATAACAGCTTACAAGGAACATTAAAACAAGCACACACAAGATCACTACACCCCCTCCCCCACACTTCTATGAAGAAGTAAATAGTCAAAGAGAAAAATAAGTGTTATATTTGAAAGTATGTCAGCGAAGGTAGCTTGGAAACCGTTGCTATTAGAGATGGCTGTGAAAGGAGTGATTTATGACCCGGACATAGATGCATATAAAACAGTCGAGACCAGAATTTAAACACACACCATCCACGATACATAACACATCGTGACAACTTTTGTGTCTAGAAATGTATATTAAAATTGTTGTAAAACACAAAATGTCTTCGTTTGTTTTGACGGTAAGTCAAATTGCTGTACACATCATACACATTTTGTTTAGTGATATATTGTTATATTGCAGATATTATTATGTACTTATATTTTATTGTACGAAGGCCCATGTGGTGCCGGAGCCCGCAAAGGGAAGGAAAGAATAGTACCACTGCGACCTACAAGGCATTTCACAAGAGACGACTGATGTAGAATCTAGGGAAGCTACCCAGTAAATAAAAAGCATCGCAGAAATCGGATGTGCTAGCCTACCTGTAGTCCAGCGTTTCCCAAAGTGGGCGGTACCGCCCCCCCCCAGTGGGCGCTGAATAGTTCTAGGGGGTATAGTGGGTTCAGAAGAATTTGGGCGGTGTTCAGGCGATTAGGGTCTGTGGCTCCTTAAAGAGGAAGTCAATAATAAATCTTTTTAAATAAATTATTTTCGTAATTGTGCGATTGAATAATCATTTCAAATTTGAATTCTGTAGTTTAATTCATCTTATGCCCGTCCTATACGATCCATTTTTCATCA
The DNA here is from genome assembly GCA_020796225.1 of Arion vulgaris. NCBI lineage: Eukaryota > Metazoa > Mollusca > Gastropoda > Stylommatophora > Arionidae > Arion > Arion vulgaris. Next base: position 41,432,884 of record CM036765.1, on the reverse strand, counting down.
ATTTTCTATTTCATGCATATAATCATTTGAAAATTGACCATGTATGACATTAATATATATATCAATTTTCTATGTCAAGGAGAAAATAGAGCATGTATATATGTGGGGAGGTAGGCGTTGGCAAACTGTTATAATGTGGAGGGCCGTTACAAAGTTTATGTTGTGCAAAGTGGGCGGTGGACCGAACAAGTTTGGGAATCTATGATATAGTCACATAACTGGCACAATGTGCAATCACTTTTAGGCTAAGATCATATACAAATCACACAGAGTGATTAAAAAGTGGTCGATTTGGAGCGCTCGAAGAAGAAGAAGAAGAATTGTGTGAAGGGTGTTTGTTAAAAAAAGTACCAAACGGATGTCGTCGTACTTCTAAAAAAAAAATTAAGAATTATTTGGACAAAACATATCACCTTATTTTATTATTGTTTAATAGTTTACATAACTTATCTGAATACTTAGCATTGCATTTGCGTGTTATCTATATAAGGGAAGACAGCAGTAAAACCATGTAGCAATGACTAAACATGTAAAAGCAAAGTGCTGTAGTTCTACAAAGTACAAAAACAATATGCGAATGTACATGGTGATAATGAAAAACAGCAACAATAATAAATATGGAAACTGAACGTAGCCAGCATCAACTACAAAATGTAAGTTAGAAAAAGATCAGCAACAATAAAGTTATAAATCAATGTTAGTGCTTTCTCTCTCTCTCTCTCTCTCTCTCTCACACAGCACTACACATCTAAATGATGTAGAATGTGTCGTAGACTGCAGTAAAACTGAATACCAGTTTCAATAGATCAAAGAACAACGAAAGACGAACGAAGTTCAGTACTTATAATTTATAATTTATTTAGTAGATATAGTTCATAAGTTCAGTTCATAAGTACGGTTCCAACTTCACTGCAACGGGTCACCCCATAATTGTTCCGTTCCTGTGCCAATGAAAATCACAAAAAATGCTAACAACTGTGAACTGTTTCCTGTGTGAACTAATTCCAGAATGAAACAGCCGCGTACCGCCACAAAAACAACCTGCACCGCATAAAATGCATATGGCCGTCGCTAATGTAGCAACACAAAACTGTTCATCACTTGAATTGCAATTCTTGTCGAAGGAAACATTTAGTAGATATCTCTTCCTGTACTTTAATTTTATTAGTAATTTTATTATTCTTTTAAATTATAACTTATTAAGTAAACGTGCCATTCTAAATTTTACTCTTAATTTGTTTCTTAAATTCTGGTTTTTTAAATTAAAATTTGTTAATTTAATATGTCTTCCCATATTATAATTTATTGGATAAACTTTCTTGTATTATAATGTTTACGTAAGTCTCTCTCTCTCTCTCTCTCTCTCTCTCTCTCTCTCACACCCTCTCAATTATAATTTATTAAGTAAATATGCTTTCCCAATTTTATAATTTCTGAACTAAATATTTCGGACACATCAAACGACATAAGTGCATAAAGATAATTTTGGAGGAAAGGACGCCTGGAAGAAGAATGAGAGGAAGACCTAGAAGACGATGGGTGCAAGATGTCATTGACGATCTGAGAATGACTGCTGCTGACGTCGGTTAACTTGCACAGAACAGAGAGTTTTTCAGGGCTGCTGTTATAGGAGCCAAGTTCCGTTTTGAACAAGCTACGTGATGATTTTGATGATGTACTAAATATGTATTCTCATATTGTGAATCTAATGCAAAATAAATCTAATTATCTGTGCTACAAATTCTCAAGTAAATCTGTTTGTTCTTCTTGTAGATTTTAACGTCTTAAGTAAACCATTTTATTTCCATATGTTTGAACTTCTTCCGTAATTCCATTTCTAAATCTTGTTATCACTAGCATTTAAATCTATTCTCATATGATATAATTTCAAACTTTTCAGAAATTGCATCAGTTTAGTCTTCAATATGTGCATATTGGATCAATTCACAAACTGGTAGTTATTCTTCGCTATGATTAATTCAGCTCTTTATTTCATTTTAATTTAGTCCCCTCTTCTGATGGCCTTTTCTAACTATTATTCATCTACACTTCTATCTTTCTATTTCAAATCTTTTGTCTTATTTATGTTTATTATTGTCAATTTCATACAAATTATTCATTTTTGTTTTCATTCTCAGGTTCTGATATTGGTTGCGAAAATAGTCCCGTTGTTAAATGTAAGTAATTTCTATTTTTAAATGTATGAGTTTTGTTACGTTTAGTTACTGATTCAGTAAATAGATGTTCCGAGAGTTTTTGCTTACCTTTCTCATTCAAGAAATCTCAAACTCTCCGCTGTTTTTAAAACTAGATGTTTTTCTTATACCTTTTACTGTTTTACATTCTGTTTCATTTTCATTGTTTAAGAACCGACAGACAAATAAGTACTTTATCTTCAACACAAGATGGCGAAGAGTTTGTATGATAAATGTTCCGTTGCACGTTGATTTTATGACTAATCTTCCCTCCCCCTCTCTCCACCATGCTTTTCTCACGTTTGATTCTAAAATCCCCCATGCTCATCACCACTGATTCATCTATTGCTGTGTCCTCTTTCTGGGAGCGATCCTTTATTAACTTCAGTATGTTTCCTTTGTTCATGTGTTATGTCCCCTACTCAGGTATCCTCAGTACGAACATATATGTTCTTTTATTACAATGTCTTTGTAGCGAAGGGGTCAAACCGTTTGTCTCGCGTTCTGAAGATCGCGTGTTCAAATCTGGACGGTTTCAGTCTGTGAAGTGAATTTTTTTTCCAGAGATCCATATGATTCCTGAAGCTACTGAGTGTGTTACTTTGTGCAAAACTTTCGGTAGATGAAGTACCATTTCCTGCAGAGTGGGATTAGCCATTTGGGACAACCCGTTGCAACTTCGATTTTACATATTTTAAAATTTCTCTGGATCCAAGAGTGATCAGAAAAGAATACAAGTTTCTGTTATAAGTTCTTGAAGTCTTAAAGTATCTCCTCGCAGTCTGCTACTTTCATTTATTTGTCTATTACAACCCACATTTATAGCACAAATAAAAACGTATAACATCTCCGATCACATTCATAAATATAATTAAACAATGTCCTGACTCAAGTGGGCAGAAGTATGAACAAAGCTAATGTCATCAATGTGGTAATCTCTCATGTATGTGATATGGGCGAGTCTCACTGTAAGACACTGTAACGAGTGTAAGAATTAGGAGTTGAGCTTGTGGACATGCCAGACAGTGTCAGCTTCGTGGTAGAAAGAGAAGATATACTAATTAACGTCTCGTGGATACGGTGAGCAGGTGGACTTTGAAATGGCTGCGCAGCGGATGACAGAGTACAAATGAAATGTCCATTGTGCAATGACGTCGATCGCATAACATAACATAGCAAACATAACATAACAAACATAACATAACATACTATAAAGATAAATGATAATTTATGAAAATTCTGGTTATAAAATGTACTATCCTTCCTTGGTTCTTTATTTACTGTTTAGACCATCGGTTCGCAAACTTTGTATTAGCGAGGACCTCCTTTTAAATACATTTTTCTGCCGCTGATCCCCAAAATCTTCTATATATGAAAATCTTATAGTGATGGAGTTCTTATTACACCCCACCAACAGTCAAGCTAGTTCCAATTTCTCAGACTGCGGGAAATTTCAAATGATCTTTTATTTTGTCCTGTCAAACATTTTGACTCCGGTCTGGTCCTGGTCTTTGATTTCGCAGCGGAATTAATTTACCTCTGTTTTTATACATGCTTTTAAAATTTATTTTCCGGCTTGAAATATCAGACCATAATATTACTTCAAGTGCTTGTGGACCTCCTATGAGTACCTTGCGGATCCCCAGTGGTCCACGAACTCCAGTTTGGGAAACGCTGGTCTAGGCATTTAACTAGTCTCAATCATTTCGTTCTACGTATTCGGAAATCTCAAGTAGTAGCATGTCCATTGCGTAGCGTCGATTTCATCACAGCCCGCATGAAAACAACGTCGATTTCATCACAGCCCGCATGAAAACAACGTCGATTTCATCACAACCCTCATGAAAACAACGTCGATTTCATCACAGCCCGCATGAAAACAACGTCGATTTCATCACAGCCCGCATGAAAACAATTCTCTGCTTCTAGCAAGTTCTCTCTCCTCCTCCAGCGTCATGTTCAATATTTCTTGATGACCTGCTGACACATTAGTCTTGGTCGTCCCTTGCCTCGTACTCCAGGAACCGTGCCTTAAATTTGCTGTTTTCTTCAAACCACTCCACTGTGACGTTTAACGGGACCAAGATATTTCATCTTCCGGGACATGATGTTTTTAGGAACCAATGTTCCTCAATATGCAGGTCTGGTAATAATCAGGAATATCCTAGTAAAATTAACACGTGTAGCTACCATTTATGAGAATCTTGGATGGTCGTCTAGAACATAGACAAGTAGAGAGAAATGGCTGTAGAATAGCAGTAAAAATGATGTCTGTATTTTAATAAATAATAGACAAATAGTTACCATTAATTAAGTATTCAAATTGGTAAAAAATATCAATCATTTCTGTCTTTACCCATTGATTGCCGGAGAGTTAAAGATGGGATAACGGTGATGAATACACTAAACTAGCTGTTGAATCGATCCAGCGATTTAAGAAGTTTTGAGTTAGCCTTTTGTATAAGTAGAACTGAATGCCTGATGGGCAGAGTGAGAAGAGTGTTAATCAGCAAGCTACAGGAACCATCAGTATGCATACCCTTCGACATTTGTTGGGGTAGACTGAGCACTTATATATGTCTACCCGGAGTGCAATAAGGTCGGTTCAGTTACTAATAACCAATACATGCTTCATATTAACGTCTCCATAAAACTATTTCTAATTATTTTTCATTCTGAATCAATGTCCACAGGCACAGGGTACATGTAAGTATTTGAGCAATTGTATACATTACTTATTATATTATATTTAAATCTATTTCATTCTCTGTATCACTATGTCTTTCTCTTTATGGATTAGAGATCGTCAAATCTGAAAGAAATCATTTACACAGTTATTAATGCTTTGATTGCACAACGAAAGATACAATTGCTTTCCTGGTTGGATATTGTACAGATAATCTTAGTATAAACAAGTACCTGAGTCGTCGAGGTAATTCAATGCATACTAATTACCACTAAAACAGTGGTTCTCAACCTTCCTAATGCCGTGACCCTTTAATACAGTTTCTCATGTTGTGCTGACCCCCAACCATAAACTTATTTTCTTTCCTACTTCATAACTGTAATTTTGCTACTGTTATGAGTCATAATGTAAATAACTGATATGCAGGATGTATTTTCATTGCTACAAATTGAACATAATTAAAGCATTACGCTTAATCACGCAGTGGGAAGAGTTAGTTTCTATCTTGTGTCAAGTGCAACACACCTGGCACAAGATAGAAAACTATTTCTCCCCACGGCGCCTCACGGCAAATGTGTTTAAGATAAGATAAGATTAATCACAAAAACAATATATAATTATACATTGTGAAATATTTATTTATAATTACAAATAAATGAAATTTTGTCTTGAAGTATTATGTAGCATATGTAACAGTATTAATATAACCACATGTAAACTACATTGCTACATTTAGTGACAGTATGCGTAAGAAGCCAACGTCAGTGCAAAGGTTGAGATTGCTTCTTTATCACCAGATCAGAAATTCTCATGGGCAGTCTTTGCAAGAGCATAGCGAAGATCATCTTCCACAACAAGTCTACTTCTATATTTAGACTTGATAACCAACAAGCTGGAAAACCATGTTTCACAAAGATATGTTGGTGGAAATGGAAGAAAAAGGCGTCTCAGACAGAAAAGGAAATGAGTGTAAAAACTTGATCCATAATTTTGTAACTGGCATTGTAGAGAAATCGGTTCTCGCTGCAACCTTGTTAATAAGTTCAATGAACTCCTCTTGCACAGACCCTGGTTTGCTTTTGCTCCTTTATTGTAAGTAGTTTTCAACTACATTTTGTAACTTGTATTTGATCTGAGAAGTAGAGCATTGGCAAGCTGTACAGTGGCGAGAATGTTTCGAATTAGGAACATGTTCAATTATCTGCTTTGTGGTATGTACTTTTGCATCACCTAATAGGTACGGAGAGTCGGTATTATTTTTCTGTGCAGATAGCGCAGTCGTTGTACCTGAGACAGATATGTGTACATTGACAATACTGACACGACAAGTCAATCAGATGGATGTCCCATATATCGATCAACCAACTCAGGGTTAGACGATTTGGTTAGATTGCTCACTGGAAGTGACTGGGTTGGGATACGTAAAAAGCACCTACTGACAGCATTTGTTGAGACCAGGCAATCATGGATATGTTTTCAAATATGGAAGTGCACTATTTGAAGCAAATTGTTTTATATCTAAGCAATGTAACAACATAATTTCTTATCCCTACATTACATTATATTACATTATACTAAACTAACAAATTTTAACACATGCTAAATTTATATCTTTCTTGACAGCTCGCAGAGACCCATGTGAGTTTATAAAATGCGAAAATGGAGCTAAATGTGTCTTCCCTGCTGATTATCCCATATGTCAATGTCGCTCTGGCTTTGGTGGCAAATACTGCGAGAACATAGTCAAAGTGAAACCTGGAGAATGCGCTCCAAATAATGTGAGGAAACGTTATTGTAGAAGTAGTTATAGTTGCTAAGAGCATGCATATTCCCAATGGCAACGTATGGGTGGGAAGCAGAGACATTTAACAAGGTAGTGGAAAAGCATTTTCATGCTTTTGAATATAAGTGTTACAGAAGAGTCATCTGTACTTCATGGACAGAGAAGAGAACACATACATCTATTCAGAAAGAACTCAAAATCAAAGAAAACTGGCTGAAGCTACAGAACAGAATGAGAAAAATGAAGTATTTTGGACATTTAAAGAGCCACGAAGGGTTGGAGAAGATCATTATGGAAGGAGGCATTCCAGCAAATAGAAGAGGAAGACCACGGAGAAGAGGTTTTCAGGATGCAACTGATGATTTGAGCATGCCAACTGCAGAGGCATTTGGTTTATGAGAGAGAAAAATTCCGAAGGATTGTAAGGATGGCAAAGTTCTGCTCAGAACAAGCTATTTGATGATAAGTTATAGTTGTGCATGTTGCTGATGATTGTAGTGAAGTTGTTACATCTGCTACTCACATGTTGCTGATGATTGTAGTGAAGTTGCTACATCTGTTACTCACATGTTGCTGATGATTGTAGTGAAGTTGCTACATCTGCTACTCACATGTTGCTGATGATTGTAGTGAAGTTGCTACATCTGCTACTCACATGTTGCTGATGATTGTAGTGAAGTTGCTACATCTGCTACTCTGGTGTATTATTATTCTAAGCAACACTTGTTTGCCATTTTTTAACATCTTGTTTAAATGAAAGAAAACAAGGAGAGAAACTACAATTATGAAACAACAATAGCTGTACTTGTGTGTCAGATGTCCCCAAACAGATGGATCAAATGATGTTCACACTAAACTCAACTGAAGGAGATACTAGAAGTCAACAAATGGAAAGAGAAGGCTAAGAATGGAGATGAATGGAGGCATGTAATATCTGCAGAAATGAAACTTGAATGCTCAGAAAACAGAAGAAAGAAACGAATTTAGAAAAGGGTTTGTTAAATAATAGTTTTTTTCTTACAACTGAATTGTAAATAGTATTTCTCTGTGTTCGTTATATTTCTGTTCATTCACTTTTGTTATATTTGCTCACGTTTTCTGTCAATTTCGGGACTATTCTCCAATTTATTTTAGGTTTTTGAAGGAAGGGGTTTCTAGCCATCCTAATGTACTAATTTGTTTTATATTTGTCAATTCATATAAATTATACATTGAATAAAAGTATATAATATAATTCATTTGACCATCTTTAGTTCAATTACTTTTCTAACTTTTTTTTTTCAATAATTCAGCGAGATTATATTTTTTGTGTCTTTGTTTTATTATCTTTAGAGCTGCAAGTTGTCATGAGTTTTCCAGGTTTCTTTTGAGCTTCACGAGTTGTCAATTATACTAATTTGTTATAAACACACATTAACAGACAGAGAGTGTTCGTTTACATTAGGGCTTGTAGTTAGCATTAATATATATATATATATATATCTTGTATCGTTGTATGTTACATAGGGCCTGAAATTAATATCTTCATATCGCTCTATCATAGGCAACTCGCTCAATCCCTTCCATGGTTTTGAGACCGATATTTCTTGCCTCTTTCAGCAAAGTTCATTTCAGGGTTTCCTAGGTCGTCCTCTCTTTCTTGAACCCTTTGCCTCATACTTGAATACCTGCTTTGGTATTCTTTAATCATTTCTTCTCAAGGTAAGCTCAACATATCATCTTCTCCTTCTTATTATAGCTGTTGCTAGGGGTTGACCAGACAATTTTCTAATTTCATCACTTTTTCTGAACTCGTCACATGTTATATTCATTATTTTGCGCAGACATTTTTTTCAAATGGATTAATATGCATATTTATAAATGTATGTGCATAAATTGGGTTGCCACTTTATTTCAGGAACCAGATAAAGGGACATGTGTACAATCATGTGACGGCGACTTTGACTGTGCAGGTAGTCAGAAGTGTTGCCCAACATTCTGTCAAAGAACATGCGTAGACAGTAAGGGTTATTTCTCAAATTATGTTGTACAGTTTATTTTATTATATAATCACCATATATTTATTTCAGAAACAAAATGCCAAAAGTGATAAAAAGCAGACGCTGCAAACACTGAATAAGACACACTTTCAGATGGGATACAGTGAACTATGAGAAATTTTTAAAAAAATGTCGGGAGAAGAATTGTACCTTCTGCGAAATATAACTACGGACAGAGCAAAGTGATGATAATTTTTCTTAGCTACAGACAGGAGGACAGTCACTGCTGTACCGGAACAGAAGATCAGGAAGAATTATAAGAAGAATAAAATAGTTGCTAAAATGTTGCATAAGAATTAGAAACAAACTATAAAAAAAACCCATTATAACAAGTTTCTGATCCCGCTCTAGACATATGAACATAAATTTTAGTGAAATATTTACATGTATGGTTACATGTATTAGTGGATCTCGATAATAAATTCAAACTTGTGTTTTTTCCCCATTTTCTACAGTAACAAAAGATCCTTGCAACAGGTTTTGTTTAAATGGAGGTAGATGTATTTTCATTTTAAGTGCACCACGTTGCCGGTGCCCAGACGGATTTTCTGGCATCAAGTGTGAGAATAAAAGAGAATCAGTACATCCTGGTAACTGCCCACGTACAACGGTAAGATACTCTCTCCCTCTCTCTGCCTTTTTAACCAGGAATGGGGCATAGGCCCTCAACCAACTCATGTCAAGTCTTCCTATTTCTAGCTATTTCCTGCAGCTTCTTCTTTATATTGTTGATCTCTGCCTTCAAATCTCGTCTCCATGCACTAGAGATACTCCCATTGTGAAGATGAGATATATGCTTGGCCTTCTGTCACTACGCTCCCGTCATGCAATCGCCCAAACCAAGGCATATATGCGGGTTACTTCGGATAAGAGACATCCACTACACAAGAATACTAATGATGTTAAGGGCACGGGAATCAAGCGTGGCATGTCGTGGATGGCCCAGGCTGAGAGAACAATTGCCCAGGTGACTACGGTTGCGACCCTACCAAAAGGGGAAGAATGGATCCCAACAGATGGTGGCATGATGAACTATCTCAACGTTATCATTACTCTTGGAAGAGAATGTAGAGATTGGGGCAACATGAAGGCTGATCTCGCAGTTAAGCAGCCTATAGAAGATAATGCAAGGGATGATGATGTTGTATATACTGATGGGTAGGTTCAACGTGGTGAGAAATCCGGCTGGGGTTTCTTGGCTTATGCGCATGGTAGGGTTGTTGCAGAGCGAAGTGGGGCATACAGGACAACTACTTCTAGTATGAGGATGGAGGTTGAGGCCGTTACTGCTGCCCTCCATTGGATTTCTGGGACTTCATTTACTGGGGCAGTTGTTGTCTCTGACTCTCAGTCGATGCTTCACAAGATCCAGAAGGGCAGGTTTCGGTATGAGTGGATGTCGTCTATAGAAGTTTCTAACCTCCAGCGGCTTACGTGGATATACTGTCCTGGACATGCGGGTGTTTACGGTAATGAGAGAGCGGATAGGCTTGCATCAACAGCATCGATTGTTGGGGAGTTAAAGATGGATAAGGGGATATTCTTCGGTCTCTTCGCGACTCTCTATTGGATGAGGACACTAAAATCGATGTTGAATCGATCAAGAGATTTAAGCAGTTTGGAGTTACCCGTTGTTCAAGTCGAACTGGATGCCTGAGAGGCAGAGTGAGAGGTGTGTTTAATCAGCGAGCCACAGGAACCATCAGTATGCATACTCTTCGATATCTGTTGGGGAGACTGAGCACCTATGGGTCTGCCAGGAGTGCAATGACGTCAGTTTAGTAACCAATAACCAATAACTCCATGTATTTCTCGGCCTCCCCTTCTTTCGCTGTCCGTGCGGGTTCCAGGAAAGGACCCTTCTTGTTATGGTAAGATACTGTTCGTAGTTAATTTTTTTTTTAAAGTATTTACTCAGGAGGTATTATTTTAGTACTTGCCCGTCAGAACTGATAACATTTCTTGGATTATATTCTATGTGCTTTATTTACATGATTTATTGTGAATTGTAATTCATTTACACTAATTTGAGATTGATTGATATGACCAACATCATTGCACTTCGATAAATAACCATGTCTGCTTTGATATATATTTTCTACACATAAAGATTTAAGCGGCAGTATCTTCAGCGAGGATCTCCTATGTAAATTTGAAGATTGTAAAATGTTTTGTAGGAATTTTATTTCAATGATTATATTGAATTTGGGCAGCGGTTTTACGGTCAACTCTTATTAATTTTCAACTACCAAGAGTTCGTTTACGTGCTTAACTTGAACACTGGGAATACGCAGTGGTGGCTCGTCATTAAGGCCAGTGACGCCAGGACCCACCAAAAATATTGAGTAACGTGTACTTATTATTTCAGACATTATTTGTTTATAATTATTACTTTCAACAGGATACTGATTAGCTTTGAAAGTTGATATAAAGGATACGCACCTTGATGATGATATTTCTTCAGCGTCTTTAGTGGGTTTTTTTTTTCTTTGTAGATGAAAAAATATCGATTTTGTTCTCCGTCTCCTCGTTCTTTGTCAATTTGCAATCAACACTCTCTTTCGATTTCCCCCCGTTTATGTCACGGTGACATCACAAACAACCAAATAACATGTAGATCAATATCGTATCACACGGTATCATTAATTACATTTTAATTAAGCAAATAAATTATCGATAAAAATAACAGCCAAAACAAAAGACAAGATGACGAATATAAGGAAATAACTCAATTTAAAAAGCAACTCAAAACATAATTAAATTCACAAGAAGGTGTTTAGACAGAACCAAAACAGAAAAAACTCTACAAGGTAACAATCATGACATATCTTTACATTAAGTATCTTAACTATCTAACGTTAAATAGTTTTGTTATAGAAATCAAATAACATCTATAGAACTCACACTGTCATATTATTATTTCAGTTTTCAATCTCTTCATTGCACTTCAGACATGTCCATAGGGACTTCGATCTCCTTCACAGTATCTCCAACAGCGTCCAGCGACTAACCGTACCTGTTCGATGTTGATTGATGAGCCTACTCATATACCTGTTGTGATGCTCACTTCTGAGCACTCCAACCTTCAATCCAAGTTCCTGTAATCTAGCGCTTGGCGTAGATTGATTTAGATGAAAGTCCTCTTTGTGGCTACACTACATGAGGGCGTTTCGAATGTTATATCTATCCATTGGGTGATTTCCTCCCACTCCTTGATATGGTGGCAGAGTCAGCCAGCCTGTCTGCTTTCTCAATGTCCCCGACACCCATATGCCCCATAACGAAGATGAATGTCATTATGCGAACTGTTGACACCTGTATGGATTGAGTCCACTGTCTGCGTGCCGAACCAACCCCCACTTTCCATATCATACTCAATAAATCACTCAGAATGCACATATTATTATTATTATAGTGATATAGCGAAATATGAAGACTATTTTTACAAAACACAAAACGATGAAAGAGTTGGAAAATGACTAGAGATATAAAAAGAAAGTTGAATGCATTTGAAAATAGACATTTAATTTATAGAAGTAGACACACACATTTGTTTTACAATTGTTTCATGAATGTTTTATTCTATCTCTCAAATTTCTCGTTTTCTATCTTATTTACACATGCTTCGCCGGTTGTCGTAAACTACAACCACATTTTCATATTACTAATGTTATCAACCAGATCTATAATTGATTCGTCACAATTCTATCTTTTAAATACCATCTCTGTTTGTCTTCCTAGATATATTTCAAATTAACTTTGAAAGTTATCGCATTGTATTGCATATGGTTTCTTCCCATTACATGCCCACGCCCCTTCCCACAACAATAAATGCATCTGCTTCTTCCTGATGCGCGTGACCATTTTTATTTCATTGTTTACAAATGTATTTGTTTGGTTACACATTTTGTTTGCTTTTTTTGGCTTCACACTGCAACCTTCTCATTTATGTCGTCAGTTATTGATGAGATTTTAAACATCTACCGTAAAACTGTTATCTCTGTGACCTCTAGTGAGTTTTGATTACTATTCACTATTCGCGTTCTATAGCAGACTTTAGTCTATATGATATCAAAGAAAAACTGTATTACAGAGACTGATAAAGATTCGCTGCTTGGGATGATACCAATTTTCTTGGTTGTGATAACCTTAACATAGGCATTAAAAGAACAAAATCGAAGCGTTTGAAATAATGTGCTTCCGATAAATTCTTAGAATACCATGGACAGAAAAGAGAAAAAACGATACCATACTACAAGGCTTACATATCGTGGACCAGTGACTCATAAACACCATGTCCTGGAAAATGAAGTATTTCAGTCACATCAAACGACACGGTGGTTTGGAGAGAACGATAATGAAAGGCATGGTTCCTGGAGGTAGATGCAAGGGAAGACTGCAGGTGAAGACTACGACAAGTGTAACAGCATGACACCAAAGAAATCTTAAACATGACGTTAGAAGAAGAGGGATAATTTGCTAGAGAAAGAAAGATTTTCAGGCAGGTTGTGATGAAAGCAACGTTTTGCAAGGTACATGCTACTTGACGAAACGATCAGCTATCATCAAATATCATAACAAACACATCCCCAGCATGCATACACTTCGATATCTACTAGAGAAGACTGAGCAGTAAGGCTATGTGGTCGGTTTTAAAAATGACATACCAATAATTGAGACAAAAACATAACTTAACTCTTTCTGTACCATGAAAGTTATTGAGGTATCGCCGCCATTGTTTTATAGCACCACATTGTTATCACACAAGGTTTTTGCGCTTACGCTGTTTGAAGTAGGTATCACATGTGGGACGGATTAGCGTAAGGCGTAAGCGTTCACTTATCGACTCGGACAAAAGAAGGTTTTGGATTCAATCCCACACTCGACGTTCCACATTTGAGGAAAGGAATTGGCCATCCAACCTCCTGCACAACTAGAATTTGAAATGTGAAGGGACAGGCACTTTCCATTCTTAGGCCTGAAAAGGCTGCGGCAAATTTTATATTTATCACATTAATATATATCATCCAGTACATCCTTTTTGTATGTATATAAATTGTATATGAATATATATATAAATATATATATATATATATATATATCCCCCATGAGGCCATTGCCTTGTAGTGGTGGGGGGCTTGCGTACCTCAATGATCCAGAAAGCTATGCCGGCAGGAACGTTCTGTTCCTGGAAGGGTTACCCATGCCGGACAGGTCCAAGGTGAGAGGTCAGACTAAATGTGGCCTCCTGGTCCTCCAGGTTGGGGTTGGGCGCAGTGCTAACAACTCTGCCCCATAAAAAAGAAAAATGTTACAGAAACTTCAAAAGGAAAAAAATGTTCTCGATGTCCAGCGGTCTTGAGACAGAGTACCACTGTCAGCATGAACAGTATGGGTGAAAGCCGCAAGGAAGCCCACGCTGGGAATTCAAGTCTGCTGGATGTCAAATCTAACTGGACACCGCATCTCTGACGTGGGGCTCTGCGCTGAAGGTTGCACGGGACAGGAGAGCATGGAAAGTCCTTTCTGTGTGTCACTAGGCATGACGGGATTAAGTAAGTAATATATATATATATATATATATATATATATATATATATATATATATATATATATTTATTTATTTTCTTAATTCTAAGTACGATAAAAATTTGGTAGGTCAAGACGAGAAAAAGAGCACCGTGGGAAAAGTCACACTAGTGGATAATGCCGAGACTGATGTTAATTTGTAAGCCAATATAGAGATTAATTGTATGGATTGAGTTAATTATTAGCCAATATTTTTAGGTATATATGGAAACTAATTGTTTATCTCTGAATGTCATTAAAAGAAGTCATTAACATGTCAATGCTGTTTTTTGCTATTTTAGGCAAATCGCTCTGCATGTAGAGGAGCTATTTGTAAGAATGACTATGACTGTCCTCAAACACAGAAATGTTGTCCAGGGTGTGGGAATCGCTGCATTAACCCAGTGAACACAAGTCAGGAAGTTTTTGTGGAAATACAAAATGTACACATGGTAAGTAGAAATATATAACAAGTTTGTTGAGTGTACTTTTCAATTTTTCTTCATGATAAGTAGCAATATTTATTGATAAGTGCATGAATTTTGCTGATTGCATAGTTTTCTAATTTTAAAAAAAATGATAAGTAAGAATACATATCAATTTATTTAGGGAGTTTCTGTGGCTAATTGGTTAAGCCCTCTGTCTTGTGAATCGAAGGTCGTGGGTTCGAGTCCGGATCGTGCCATTCTGTTCACGAGTGAAGTTTTTTCCAGAGACCCCTAGGATTGATGCTGGAGCTACGGAGTTCGTGATTTGTGCAATACTCTCGGCAGGTGGCGTGCCATTTCTGCGGAGAGGACCGAGCCGTATGGGGTAAAACATATAGCATATAGCGTGGTCAGTTCGTGTGTCGAATCGAACACAAAAAGGGTTTAGGTTTATTTTCAGCAACTGACGTCCACAAACGAGGAAAGGAATTGGCCATCCTACCGTCTGCATACATGGTGAAGAAATGTGAAGTGACACAGACCTTATACCCTATTGTCTACAAAGGCTACGGGACGTTTTCAATCAACAAATTAAACAAAATAAATATGAAGTGAAACTTGTATGTGTACCTCATATTCGACAGTATACCTGCCACGTTAACCGACATATTACCATGTTTTCTTCATATCTCTTTAGGCCAGATCTGTGTCCAAAAGCAGCGTCCCTGCCCACCAGGTAGATTTTGCATTCAAGCCTTGACCCCTACCTGTGTTCCTGCAGGTTGTACAAAGTGCGGTACTAATGAAAACTGCAGACCAAACCGTGCGGGGTAAGGTTTAATAACAGTACTTGGTGAATGCATATTAAACAGTCAGAAATACATTTGTAAATAACTAGTAATTTTAGATCGTGGTTTATTTCTCCCTAACTATTTAGATCAGTGCTGTTCAACGTTTGTATATATTGGGACGCATCTCTCTCTCTCTCTATCTCTCTCTCTCGATCACCGCTCAGACCGATGTACCAGATTTACCCATAAATTATTTTCATGTGGAAATCTGATTCATGCAGTCTTAGCATTGGTGTATTTTACGTCACATCTTCAGCCCCATTTGGAGCTCTGGTGCTTATCCTTCGGCGATGTGTCCGGTTTCAGCCAGCGTTTACTCGGTTCGCTCTCCGTTCTGTAGCCATCTAGTTTTTTACGGTGTGGGGTAGCTAGCCCCACGACCAACCTCATTAGTCGCCTCTTACGACATGCATGACAAGTAACAGTGGTTCTATTCTTTACACCCCAATTTTGGCCCGGTAACTACTCGCGCAGGGGGGCATCTAACTGATGGTAGTAGGGGCGCGGGTGCCATATGATTATTAAAATGCTACTAGTACTAATAAAAACATCTCTCTCTTTAGCCTGTTACGCCCTGGCGTTTAGGCAGCAACAAACGTATACCATTCTTCCCTGTTCATGGCCTTCCTCTGTATTGTGTTCCAGCTATGATTCATTTCCTTCAGCTCTTGCTCTATCGTTCTCCTCCAGGTTGTCTTGGGTCTTCCACGCTTTCGCCTACCCTCTGGAGTCCATCTCAGTGCAGTTTTCGTGTCGGAGCCAGTCTCCATGCGCATCACATGTCCAATCCATCTCCAGCGTCGTCTTCGGATGATAGTGCCCATATTCTCTTGTTGGCATCGTGCAAGCAATTCTTGATTCGAGATAGTAGTCGGCCAGTACACGCGTAAGAACACGCGTAATAAAAACATGAGTAGTGTTAATATAGTTGAGATGCAGACTCTTTCTCCTGTGAAAAAGCGACGGCTGTGGCTATGGGACAAAAGAATGGTTACGAAAGAAAACAAAACTGTAAAAGCGGGAAGATAGTGTTTATGAGAATGATACGAAAAACATAAAAATTGCGTGTTTTATCAGAAATCTGATTAACGTTACAGCCGGCAGGGTAAAACTAGAGCGCATAAATGTATGACACGGGTTCTATATTGAGAGCGCTGGACAGCGCTAGTTTAGAGGATAAGAGAAAAATAGATGTAGCAACTTCTTCTTTTGTTTTGTTTACTGTACTCCTGTTTTGTCTCAAAGCGGCAGGATAAGAAGAGATTCATAGAATGGTCTCTAGTGTGCACTTCGCACATGCTGAGTGTCACTGTCTGTTATTTGTGTGATCCCCCTTTTGTGTAGACTGCCTTTTGCCATAATAACAATAATTGATATAGCAAACTAAATTTGTGCCATGCTAAACAACAGATGAAAAATAACAGTGAATGATTCTGACGACGAAGCTCTGATCGCTGAATATATAAAAGTAACATTCTTGAAATATTGCTATGTACGTACTAGTGAGTGTTGGAACATACCTTTAGACATTACATACAAACTATAAACTTTTCAAAACATTTGTCTTAGAGAATTCTGACAATATTTTGACCGGGTAAGGTCACAGACGAAAATTGTCAAAAAAGTACGAACTATTGCACATCACTGGCAGCCATCATCAGAGGAGGAAGATAGCGATAACTTGGACACATGGGTGTCGATGGCAATGAGAGAGAAAAAAACAGGTTGGCTGGCTCTGCCACCATATCAGGAGATTCACCAATTTATATTGCTGACATTCTGAACGTCCTCATAGAATGTGGCCGCACAAAGGATTTTCATAAAAACCAATCCACGTCAATTGCTAGATTGCAACAGCTTGGATTGAAGTGGCCAGAAAAGAACAGCACAACAGACGTATGCGTAGGCTCAACAATCAACATCGAACTGTTGCGATTATTTGTTGGACTCTGTTGGAGATATTACGAAAGAGACCGGGGCACCCATGAACGTGTCCGGAATGCAATGAAGATATTCCAAACTTAAACTGAAGAGAGTCTGCAGTATGCCTCCTGACAATTTATCAAAGACAGCCCTCAGACGGATAGCAGACGGATAGCAGATGGAACGAGTGCACGGGGTCGACCAAAGAAAACGTGGAGAAGAATAGTTGAAAAGGGAATGGGAGATTATGGACTGACAATCAGCTCTTAATGAGAAAATTACTTTCTTTCTTTCTTTCTCGAATCCTGTATGCCTCACAGCGTCAGGTCAGGAAGAGATTTCTAAAACGGGCCCTAGTATGCGCTTCGTAGATAGTCTCTTTCGTCGCCTCTGTTATCTATGAGGTCCATCTTTTGCGTGGCCGGCCTTTTGCTTTGTACCCATTGTATCGGAGCAGCATTGCTCTTTGGGGTGCACTGTCTGATGGTAATCTGCTTACGTGACCGAACCATTTAATTTGTTGTTTCTTGATGAAGTCTAGTACTGATGTTGTACCCACTTTTTCCTGATGTCTTCATTTCTCAACCGGTCTCTTCTTGTTACACCCAGCATTCTGGGTAGACACTTCATCTCTGTTGTGACTAGTTTTCTTCTATCGTTTGTTGTCAGCGTCCAGGTTTGGCACTGGTAACATAGTGTGGGGAGAAAGATTGTGTTGAACATTGCTCTTTTGTGTTCATGGTGACGTGTTTGCATCTTAAAATTGGCGCCATTTGCCCTATCATTTGATTTGCTTTGTTGCATCTGTGAAAATTACTACAAACGTGAATATATAATAGTGACTATTAATTGGTGGTAGAAAAGAAGCAGATAGTCAACAGTGGTGATCACGTGTGGGTGCCTTATGTGTCTACTGTGGGAATCACTTGTGGATGTGTTATGTGTCAACTGTGACATGATGATGATACAAATTAAGAAGAATCAACTGTCATTTGTTTTATGTTAGAGACGTTTCAAGTGCCAAACTTTTAGCAATATCTCATGTACTTTCATTAGTTTCTTCAACACTCAAACTGATCGATGATGAAGTCTTGATTTATTTTGATTTGTCACAATCAAGATTAAAGCAAACGCCTTTACATCAATTTTGTTGTATGTTACGTATTGTTGGCGGACTATTTTGCGTAGAGGTAAAGTGCTTGCCTCAAGTTCTAATAGTATTCGGTTCTTTTTTTCCCACGTGGAGTAATCGGTACATTTTTTCAAAGATCCCTGATCCCATTGTAAGTGAGATTTGGCTCAAAATAATATCATAGTCAGAAGATAAGACACGTGTTTGGTGTTCAAATAAAAAAGACACTTGGCGTTAAAACACTATTAAAAGGAGGCTGTAGAACCGCGGATCGGATAACATTAATTTAAAGTATTACAATTAAATTCCTACAAAATGTGTTACCATCTTCCTAATGACATCGGGGAGTTTGCACTACGATAGAGTTTGTGCACTGCCACTGAGATATTCTTGTGCAAGAAAGATCTGCGCCCATATGATTACTCACTAAAGTGCGATGCTGATGGCCCTATAAATCTATCAATCAATACACACCACTGTTGTACATTTTATACACAATACAAATTGCATTGTTAAATTCATAGCTAAATATATGACTTACATGCATAAATGACTATAAAAACAAAGTATACAATTTGAGTTGTTATTAGTTTTTATTCTATTGTTCTAAGCAAAAATTCTTATAAAATTTACATAAGATTTATTAGTTACAGAATACATTGCCATTAACATCACCCTTCTTGTTATTTTCTTTTTGCATTGCAGATATAGATGCTATCCCTTCTAAGGGAACCTTTGGTAACAATATCCAGTCGTATATGGATGTAAGTGATGGACTTTTATACAAGCCTTAACGAAAAAAATCATTTTGAAACAATGTGACACATAACAAGATATTCGATGATAAAAGAGATGATAAAGAATATGATAAATGTAAGCAACCTTCAAGACCAAAGCTTCGAATAAAATTTACTACTCATAAACTATATTACGTATAGAAAACTTAAATACTTCTATCATAATGTACTTTTCATAGTCGTTTATGGAGGACAAGATCAATATCGGAGAGTACGGTTCCTGGAAGACAAGGCAGGGCATGATCAAAACGATGGTAACAACTTAACATTAAAGAAAGACTAAATGCAACAATAGAGTGTGAGGGAGAGCTGGTCAGAGATCAAGATTCCTTCACGTGGGTATATATGAAAAGAGCTACTGTCTACTTCTTCTTCTTCTTTTGTCGTCACACTGCTACCGGGTTGTTGCCCAGTGTCGTGGTTTTCTGTTTTTGTCTTGCGCTGTTCTGGTGGCTTGTGTGATTGTTATTTTTGCTCTTTCACAGGATTCTGCTACGCCATCTAACCATCTTCTCCGTGGTCTTCCTCTTGCCTTCTTTCCCGATGTTCTGTTGTAGAAGACTCTGTATACTGTGGAGTTTGGATGCATTCTTATTAAGTGGTCAAACCAGTTCATTCTTTGTTTCTCAATGTAATTCAATCAAAGTTCTGTGCCAACTTTCTTTCTTATGCTGATGTTGGTGACTCTGTCTTTTCTGGTGTTATTGGTAACTTTTCGCAGGCAACGCATTTCACATGTAGTTATTTTTGTGACTGCGCTTTGCTCATTGTCCATGTTTGGCTCTGGTAACACAAAGTAGGTATAAAATGCTGTTGATCATCTGTTGCTTAGCTGCCTGTGGAAATTTTGGATGCCTTAACAATGGGGCTAGCTGGTAGGTTACAGCATTTGCTTTTTGTACTCTAGCCTCTATCTCTTTATCTAGTCTTCCGTCTTCTGTGAATATGCTTCCTAAGTATTTGAATTATTTCACTTGGTTTATTTTAGTGCCATTGACATGGATGTCTAGTTTATTATATTTTCTTCCCATATTCATTAATTTTTGTTTTAGTTTTGTTGATGTTCATGTCATGATTTATACAATTTTGTTCAAAGTGTCAATATGATGTTGTAGATCTTGTTCATTTTGATGTATCAAGCACTGATCATCTGCAAACAGCAGTTCATTTATTTCATCATTATCTGAATTTGACTCTTGAGTTATTTTATCCATATATGCAATAAAGAGTAGTGGTGAGAGGACACATCCTTGTCTAACACCTGATGTAATGGAGAACCAGTCGGTCATTCCTTCTGTTGTTCTTACTGTACTCTGGCTATCTTGATATAAGGCCATGATATTACCTAATAGTTGTCCCTAGACGCCATATTCTTCAAGGATCTTCCATAGTTTGCACCTGTTTACTCTATCAAATGCCTTTTCTAGGTCTATAAATACAAGTTGTTTACTTTGATTGTATTCAATTGTTTGTTCGCAGATCTGTCTTAGTATAAATATTGCGTCTGTGCAGCTCTTACCCCCAAACTGGCTATTGCTTAACCGGGCTATATATATGTCTTGCTCTTCGCTCCAATATTTTTACAAACATTTTTTCTATATGGCTCAAAAGAGAGATACCCCTGTGTGTTTCACATTCTCTTTTGTCTCCTTTGTTCTTCCATATTGGGACTATAATAGCTCTCTGCCAGTCATCTGGAGCTTCTTATACCTCCCAAGCTATATTAAAAATTCTGGTCAGCCATGTTATTTCTGTTGTTATACCATCTATCCCTGCTGCCTTTTTTCTTTTGTTTTGATTTAGTGCCATTTCGACTGTCTACAATGTCTACGATAAGGATAGGCTATATTAAGAGAGAAAATTTAAATCGTTGAATGTTGCTACAATATTAGGTCGAAAGAAGAATATCATCAACTGAGAAAATGTATAAAAACGTCATCATCATCATCAAGAACAAGGAAAAGTTGAAGATTCATGACAACAAATTTCGATGTGTGCAAGACACTTCGATCTGATCTGATAGGATCTGAGTTGTAGAGTACGTTATCTAATATAATATGATCTGAGTAGAAAGGTTTCATATTTTACAAAATGTTAAATATTAATGATTATTTTAGTAATTTGATTTAATTTATATACTCTGATCACGTATGTACCCACACATACTAACGACATACATATATGTGCACAAATACATGTATAATAAAAATGTATATAACCATTTGTTTGTTTGTTTTACTTGGCATTAAAACCTCTTTAATTGTTATATATCTACTCATTACTTTGGTTTCTCATACGCGTCACGATCCTAATATACTGACACACTACACTATGTGTTTCTCTAGAAGTCTGGAAGTAAGCTTAATGTTAGTACCGACACTGACATATGTACATATATGGTGCCTCTGACACATACCACCAAAACTTACTAACGAAAATGACATCGAGACTTCACATTTCAATAAATCAAAAACTGAACAACTGTGATTTTCTCAATAAAAAATGTTGGCGTACATAACAATACGGCTACTGTCTTCAGATAATCTCAAGATCTATTTGAATGTGTCGTACAGTCTGATATCATTTGTATATCTCTGAAGTAAATTCATTTTGAGAAAAAAATAACTATGGAAAACAAGGAAACATCGGCAACAATTCAAAGATATATATGTGACACATAACATCATGCAGAATCGCCCGAGTGGTTACCAGGGCCCAAATTTGGGGTGTAAAGTATAGAACCACTGTTGCCTGCCATGCATGTCGTAAGAGGCGACTAAGGAGGTTTGGCTGAAATCGGATGCACGTATCCTAAATGTGTAGAAGTCTATGCGTGTGGGGGCCTACCGAACCAATGTGCAAAGTATGCACGTTCTTGGCGAAGATCAAACATATCACAAAGAGCGATTAAAATTGATGGTAAAGAACACTCGCAAAGAAGAAGAAGATCATGCAGAATCACATGATAATCATCCGTACCGACAGCAAAACTGTGAAAACTACCAAAATTTTCAATAAACCGAAAGAGTCCTTTGTTGATGATTACATTATTACAGAGATGATATTACTGACGGCTTTCATGATTGAGCATAATATTCCTTTTAGGTAAGCTAAGGATTTGATTTAATGATGCATGTTGGTGTTTTCAGATAGCACAATTGCTAAAAAATAATCTATGAAGCGCACCAAGGATGCGCATATGATGCAATATAACAATGTATAGCATTGCTGATTAAACACTGTGTGTGTTCAATTGAACCTTGGAACATATCCATGACTTATTTGGTACTTAAACGACGTGGAAGACAAAACAATATCTTGTAACTAAACCGTTGTCACAAAAGTTCACTTTTTTCACAACAGGAAAAATATATTTAACGATCACAAACCAGCCAGGATATGAATGAAATGAGAGTTATCTGCCCGTTGAGTTTTGTAAAAAAAAAAATGGTTTCGGACGTATTAAATCTGAACAGTGAAACAAAACGTGCATGGACCCAAACTGAACGTTGTCAGCGTGCATGTTTCCTGGAGTTTAAAGAGTTAAGAGAAATAGGTGTACCATTTTCACAATTCCGAAATTTGGTATAATCGTTGGTGAGAGTACTGTTGTTTCTACTAGTTAGATGTTAGTAGTCGCTATGCAGTTATACAACACGAAGACAGCAAAATTAGTAGATTTACTGTTTAAAAAAATAATTTTAGCTCAACTTTTATTGTACCAATGTCCGTAGTCATCGACATTTGTTTGCACATTTATCACAACTCCAAAAGTTTGTAGAAATTCACTTCTGGTATGTAAGTAATTAGACTAGCAATCCAACTAAATGTCGCTTTACCTTTCACTGCACTTACTAACCAGAGACTAGGAATGGCGAGGGCAGTAATGAATTAAATAGCGTACCTGGTAACCCTTTTAAATTAGATTGTGTCTGTTGGACTCTGATGTTTTAACAAAGAGGCCCAACAGTTTATACTTTCAACATAGTTCATGCGATCTTTAATTTATTGGTTATTGGATACTGTACTGACGTAACAGATTTAAAGACAGACCCATAGATGTTCAGTCTCCCCAGCAGATGTCGAAGCGTATGCATACTGAAGCCCCATGTGCCTAGCTGGTTAAACACACTCCTCTCACTGCCCCTCAAACATTGATCTCTACTTGTGAAATGAAAATCGTGGCATATTCTTTACATGACTTAGCCTTCAACAAGAGTAAACGAGTCGTCGATTTTCTAGGCACCACTCGTACGTTCAGTAGTTTGTCATTGCTGTCTGAACGGTGAGGACTTTTTTTGTCGTTTGTAAAAATCCAAAGGAACTAATTTATTTTAAACTTATCCGCCGCGGTGTTTTTGTACCAGGTACGATTGGGTTGTGATCAAGCTAAATTCAGCTTAAGCTACGACACTCACTTACGTGTACAACGTGTCATTTCAAACTGCTTTCATCGCTGGATGAATTCAACGTCAATGTTTGTGTCCTCATCCAACTGTAGGTCGCCAAGAGACCGCAGTGCACACCCTCCTTATTCACCATAAACTCCCCAACGTTCGATGCTTTCGATGCATGACTATACGCTCTCTTATTTCTTGTTGCTGCATGCCCAGAACAGTAGATCCACGTGAGTGAGTCTCTGATGTTGGAGACCTCAATACCCGACATCCAATCATACCGCAACCTACGATCCTTATGTGCAATAGATATCAATATAATAGAAAGAACGTTACTGTACCACATTCAATTCTTACATGAGTCGGATTTTTAAAAAAACCCAAAACAAATAACTACCATAGTCAGGTAGTAACAACTATTGTTTCCCACAAAACAAATAACTACCATAGTCATGTAGTAAGAACTATTGTTTCCCAGAAAAAAATGTACTGATGTAGTCAAGTGCTTTACACAAAACAAATTATTGATATAGAGAAACTTGACAATGATCTCCAAGTTTATGTTCACTCTAAATAACCTAGAGGAAATTGAGTCACTAACTAGCTGAGTAAGAATTGGAAAATATCAGTGAAGGGAATAACTGTCTATATAAAATGGACTTGCTAAGGACTAGACGTACTGGGCCTTAAATTTCACACTACAAAACATTACATGATGTGACATTAACATACTTGAAACAAACATGAAGAACTAGTTAGAATGGACTACTCTACATTCACTGTTCCTATGCCCCCATAACTGGTCAGTTTCTTTCAGTTAGCCAAAAGAGTCAGCGATAGAGCACTTACAGCGTGTCTTCAACGATGATTTCTACTTTCCCTCACTTAGAAAGTATTGGTAGACTATGGATTCGGTCATTCCGGGAATTGAACTACCATTCATTGATGGTTTTACCAATCAATTGTTTACAAACATTAGTAGTTAAATCAATAGTCTCCGTACATTAATAATGTGACCAATCAATAGCTTCCAATATTGATAATTTCGCAATCAAACTTCGAGACATTGATAATTTGACCAATCAATAGCTTCAAGACATTGATAATTTGAACAATCAATAACATCGAGACATTGATAATTTGACCAATCAATAGTTTCTAGACATTGATAATTTGACCAATCAATAGCTTCGAGACATTGATACTTTGACCAATCAATAGCTTCGAGACATTGATACTTTGACCAATCAATAGCTTCTAGACATTTGTAATTTAATCAACCAATGGTGTCTTATAATTATTAAAAACAATCGTGGTATATCCTTTACAGGACGTAGCCATCAACTACAGTAAACGAGTAAACTTGCGCAGGTATGTATGGGTTTGTGATCGAGCTTACTACCGCTTGAGCTATAGACGTCCACTTTCTTTATAATTATACATGAAAATATCAGTTGATAGACAAAACATGAATAATGTAACATACGCAGCACTGATGGTACATTTCTCATGACGACAAATGAATAAGATCAACAAGATATGATAGACATAATCATAATTTTAAAAAAGTTAAAAGAAAGGATTGAGTTTTAATATAAAGAAAACATTGGTAATTACTATTTCTAAGAGTAAGAAAACATATCAACGTTATATAAAAATGAACAACACAAAACTGAAACACAAGTCTATCGATTCAAATGTCTGGGAACATTCATACTATCAGATGGAAGATATACAACAGAGGTAAATGTGGCAACCTTCCATGATTGAACAAGAAGAGGAATGGATTGCTATGCACCCACAATTTCCGATTGCTTTCACAATTATCTCTATTAAGAAAAACTGAACAAAATAAACCATTACTAATTAACGCAACGATTGAAGCTGTCTTGAATGACAACGTCAATGTTACAGATGTAGTTATTTACGTCGATGGTTCAGTCATTTGCCAACAACAATGTGCGTTGCCTTTTTTGGCACGCTTAGTAGGAAACATAATAAAAGTTCAGTGGAGACTATGCGAGAACTACAAGTAGTTTGACTATGGAGGTGCGGACAGTTGCAGAAGTGGAGAGGTGGTTCACATCTTATAACTACTATTGTGCTTTATTACTCAGTGACCCCATGAGAATGACTGGTAAAATCGAAAGAGGAATGGTGAGACGAAACGTAGTGGAACCACTGGTACAGACCGGGATCAGAGAAATCCATTTCATTTTCGTCCCTGGGCATGCAGCAGGGTTAATGAAATAGGTGATAGATAGACACGGACAGCTAAAATATCAGAGGCCACTGCAATAAACCTAAAACAGATAGCAACGAACCGCGAGACATGGAGAGCTATGACCTCTGCCCTATGCGCCGCCCACAGGCCCAAGAGGAAAGACTAACTAACTAACTGCAATAAGCCAAAAAGACATTCGTAAAGAAATGAAAGCGTTTTTTCCAAACAGTGGAATTTCTGGGTTGTGAATCTCAATCGATGACCAGATTGAGAGAGATGGGTGTCGATAATGGTACAGCACAAAAAGAGCGACATACCACATATACAAAAATATAAATTAATAAACATCGAACTGGTATGCTGGGCTGCTGTACGCTGATAGATTTGCTGAAGCGGTGATAGGAACATTTATGGACATGTTCCTACATTTCATTTAAGTTTGAAACATCTTCATTGCACTCCGAACATGTCCATAGCTGCTCCGATCTCCTTCGCAATATCACAGGCAGCATCCAGCGACTAACCGTACCAGTTAGATGTTGATTGCTGAGCCTACTCATATACCGTTTGTACTGTTTTTTCCTGGCCACTCCAATATTCAATCCAAGCTCTAGAAGTCGACGTGGATTGGTTTATATAAAAATCCTCTTTGAGGTCATGTTCTATGAGGGTGTTAAGAATGTCAGCTTTATCCATTGGCTCCCCCTCCGATATGGTGGCAGGGCCAGATAGCATGTCTGCCCACTCATTGCCATCGACACTCATGTGCCCGTAACAAGATGAATGTAAGTGTGCGAATTGTTGACGCTTGTAATGATTCAGTCCATTGCTTACGCACCGAACCAATCTCCACCTTTCGGATTTTATTCAATGAATCACACTGAATGCACGCATGAGTGTAGTTTTGTGACTCCAGCCAGAGTAGTGCCATTAGTCACCATAATTTGTTGAACATTATAATTTATCAAAAGCAATAGTTTTCTGAAATTGATAATTTGATATAGCAATAGTTCTCGAACAAATCAAATTTGTATGGAAATAACGTTTGAAATGTGCAATGATAAAATTGTATTTTTAAACTTGTATTTTAATTGCATGTGAAACACTATAAAAGAATGCTAGGACCAACGAAACGACGACAAGGTGTGATTCTGATGTGGAACACTATAAAAGAATGCTAGGACCAACGAAACGACAAGGTGTGATTCTGATGTGGAACACCTTTTTCCAATATTTGCCCACATTACGAGATACTTGATTACCTAGAAGGAACTATTTGCTCACTGTGAATAATGGTCTTAAATAACGGTGTAGCTTCAATCCAGGTCAAAATTTGTTAACGTTAGGATGTGACTGTAATAAATGTTATTTAAACTGGAGATGTTTATTACATAGGAAGTGTGTGTGAAATTCTATCACAATAATTGTCTATTGCGGTAGATGATGTGTCATGTCTGGTAGTTTTAAAGAGAACAAATTATGATATATAACATAAAACAAGATAGTGTTTGTTTGTATCTATATCAGTGCCCGTCTGCCCAGCGTGTTCGTAGCGCGTTGGACTACGGGTGACTATCCCTCTGTGTGTCGGGCTCAATTCCGCGGGATGGCAGAAAAAGCCACAGATTCCCCAGATTTACGGTGTTCGTGGCACCGAACCGAAGGGTTACGATGTCCATGGCACCGAGCCGAAGAGCTGAAAAGCTCAAGTGCTTCTGGATCGAAAAAAAAAAAAAAGTCTATATCAGTGGTTCTCAACATTTTTTTCCTGGCGCTCTCTTTGAAGATGAGGCAAGACCCCCACGTGCCTCCCTTCTTTTCCTCATTTTTCCCCCAAATAATAACTGGAAGTTTCAAAGAGAAAAAATAAATGTTTCTAACTTTCAGCTTTATAACAGCATTGGTCACTAAGCACAATGACATTAGCAGTGACTTCTTCTTCTTTGCGTTCGTTCTTTACGACCAATTTTAATCACTCTTTGTGATACGATTTGATCTTTGCCAAGAACGTGTATACGTTGCATATTGGTTTGGTAGGCCCTAAACGCATAGACTTCTACACGTTTAGGACATGTGCATCCGATTTAAGCCAAACCTCCTTAGTCGCCCCTTACGACATGCATGGCAGGTAACAGTGGTTTTATTCTTTACACCCCAAATTTGGGCCCCGGTAACCACTCGGGCGATTTAGCAGTGACAAATGTAAAGTTAAAAATAGCGAATTGTTGACAAGAAATTTGAAAACAAAATACAATACGTGTCACAATCAATGATGTTCTTAGATATTTTAAAAGATATTTTGAACTAACATTTTTAATTTGTAGAGAAAAAAAAATATGTTAACTTTGAAAACAAGTTAGTATAAAAAACTATTAAAACACATAATCAACACAATTTTCGTAATGTTTCAAGTCTCCCTTGATACTGCCTCACGCCAACATGGGGAGACGCAACTCCCATTCTGAAAATTACTGCTCTATATATCGAAAAAGGAGAAGACTGCAGTAAAACTTGGTGAAATAGCGAAAACACGTAAAAACAAAGTACTATAGTTTTACAAAATATAGAAACAGTGACGATATATAGCAAAGTTTCGACCCAAAGGCCTTTATCAAGCAAACGATACAACAAAAATGACGGATTTCGAGGAACACAACAAATGGACGATCACATATGGAAACATTCAAACCTATCTGAAAGGTTTGAATGAACGACCAGATAGGTTTGAATGTTTCCATAGGTAATCGTCCATTTGTAGTGTTCCTCGAAATCCGTCATTTTGTTGTATCGTTTTGATAAAGCCTTGATCAAACGATGCTGTATATATCGTCACTGTTTCTGTATTTGTAAAACTATAGTACTTGTTTTACCTGTTTTGCTCTATATATCCAGACAAGCTCTATATATCCAGACAAGCTCTATATATCCAGACAAGCTCTATATATCCAGACAAGCTCTATATATCCAGACAAGCTCTATATATCCAGACAAGCTCTATATATCCAGACAAGCTCTATATATCCAGACAAGCTCTATATATCCAGACAAGCTCTATATATCCAGACAAGCTCTATATATCCAGACAAGTTCTATATATCCAGACAAGTTCTATATATCCAGACAAGTTATATATATCCAGACAAGTTCTATATATCCAGACAAGTTCTATATATCCAGACAAGTTATCCAGAATTAAAAATGTTCTTCTCCTACCGATGTTGTTATGTCTTTAGATTTTAATATATTTCTCAATGCGCTTTAAGCTTATCTTGACTTTGCTTTCTTCATGTATTAATTTTACCCGGAAGCGGCTTGCAGCCCACACTTATCAATTTTCAACTGTCAACTGTTACATGCTCAACTTGAACAGGTGACCAACGTTTTATAGTCCGTCTCAGAGAGGACAACGAGCTCAATATAACCTACATTGAGATCAGGGAAATCTCTGGATATTATCTCGATCGTTCCTTGCCTGGGATAGAATTGAGTACATTTGGAGCAATAAGCCAGCACCTTACCTCTACGCTATAGAGGCACCACAAAAAATGTTTAATATAGAGAACTCCATTATAGTTGTGCTCCATTAGTAGAAAGTTTTACAGAATCTATCTTCTCTGAAACGTGTCTGTTATTCTCTAAACTGTTTGTCTATTATCTTGTTAAAATCTCTGTAAACTGAATCTGTTCAGTACTATTACAGAAACTTAAAAAGGGGGTTTTAAAGCCGAACGTCCCCTTTTAAAATATTTTTAAATAGAACCTATAAAGAGAGTAGTTTCTGATGAAGTCTTTTTTCGTAATCATATCCAGTGTACACTTGAAGACATTGATCCCGGTGAAGAATGGATACCAGTGCAAGAGGAGTCGCTACATCCTTTCTGTATGCATCGAACTTGATAAAGAATGCAGGCAACATAACCCACTTGTTGTGGAGGCAGAGGTTCCGGCATTAATTTCTGAGAACGCATCTGAGCATGATGTAATCATTTATACGGATGGTTCGGTGATTCGACATGTGCGGAGCTCGTGGGCTTTCACTGCTCAGGTCGGAGGTGATGTTGTGAAGGAAGACAGTGGTGGTTTTGCCGTGACTACAAGCAGTCTCACTATGGAAATCATGGCGGTTACCAAAGCGATGATTTGACTAGAATCACAGACTTTATCCATGCATGTTTTCTCAGTGACTCAATGAGTATGCTCAGGAAGATTGAAACAGGATGGGCTAGGAGACATTGGATGGAATCGCTGGGTAGGTCTAAGCTGACAAAGATCAGTTTTATTTTTGTGCCAGGGCATGCAGGAGTAAGGGAGAATGAACGTGCGGATAGGCTTGCAGGTATGGCTGCTGTCCAAAGCGGACGAGCAATGGACCAGGCTGATATTATAAATTCCTTAAGGGAGAGAGGGCGTGTACATGATTCACGTAATAGCGGTGAATCCACAACACTAACCATACTGCAAGAACTCAAAGTTAAGTGTGGTGTAGCTCGACAAGAACGCTATGCTGGCAGACAAAGAAGAATTGTAAACCAACAAAGAACCGGCGTCGTTAGTCGCCACACGCTGATGGACATACTGAGGGAGAGATCGGAGCACTTATGGACTAATTTGTTCGACGTGCAGTGATGATGATCCGACGACTAAACTAAACTAAACTATCCAGTGTCTGTCTCACAGTTTACTGCAGATTTTCTCTTTATAGGGATTTTGACCTGAAGAAAGATGGTGGTTGGTAGATTTACTCTTTGACATTGCTTTCCATAGCCAAGACACCACCATTCTTCTTGCCTTTAATACCACAGTGAGAATGAATTCCCTGCAGTTAAATTTCTGCATTTTTTGACATCCGAACAAGCTCTCTTTCTAGGTTCTGTTAAAGTACTGGCGTGTTTCGCTAGTGTATAAAGTTTTACTGCAGTCTTCCCCTTTATCGAGGTTAAAAGTACTGAACAGATTCAGTTTACAGAGATTAAAAAAGGCAATAGACAAACAGTTTAGAGAATAACAGACACGTTTAAGAGAATATAGATTCTGCAAGGATCAGACAGCAACACTTCCACTAACAGTAGAACATAAAATAGAATGGAATTCTTCATAGTGAATTCTTTTTTGTGGTTTCTCTGTGGCGTAGAGGTAAGGTGCTCGCCTATCGCTCCAAATGTACTCGGTTCATTATCTGACGTGGAGCGATCAGAATACTTTCCAGAAATCCTTAATTTTTTAATTAAAAAAATATACCTACAAAATATTTTTACCAACTTCTAAATTACATCGTGGACTCTCACAGGTGCTACGGAGCTCGTGCTTTGCCGCTGAAATATTCGCGTGTAAGAAAGATATCAAAGCCCATATGGTTACTTACCGAAGTGCAATGATGATGTTCCTACCAATCAGTCAATGGAAACAATAATTGATATTCCAGATTTTGTTTACTATCTACAAACTAAATCCTCTCATTACCATTTTTGAGTGACATGGATTAGTGATGTGAGCATTCTGGAAATCCATGTTTATTTTGTCTGCTTCCTTTTATATATGTTAAAACATTAAGTCAATGTTTAAATACTAGCACACATGCACATACATGACATGTGTGATCAAACTGTCATAGTTTGTTAAACGTAGGTGAAATCCGCTCATGATATTATAATCATATTACCTGAAATATAAACCATGATTAAAGGCACATCCGTTTTGTAACATTGTGTACCATTTTTGAAGTGTCTGATAAGTAAAACTGATGTTTGTTGTTCATTTATATAGTTATTCTATTTTTACAGCACTATCATATCAACCGGCCCCCCTTTCCTGTTTGAATGTGGCTTCTGTGCGAGATTGATCTAAACACATGCATGTTTTTTTCGTTCCAGAAGCACTTGAGCTTTCAACTCTTCGGCTCGGTGCCATGGACATTGTAGCTCTTTGGTTCGGTGCCACGACCACCGTTAATCTGGAGAACCTGTGGCTTTTCTGCCAGGTTGCGGAGTTGAACCGCACTCATAGGGGGCTTGTCACCCGTGGTACAAAGCGCTACGAACACGCTGGGCAGGCTGCAAACACATGCATAAAAATGCATGCACACATTTAAACCCGTACATATCAACCAACACGTACATGAATAGATGCATACCATACATATTAACATATATAAGTACAGGGGTATATGTAACTAAGTGGTTAAGTCTTTGCCTTGCGTATCGAAGGTAGTGTGTTCGAATTCGGACAGCGCATTTCTGTTCAATACTTTCGGCAGGTGGAATGTCATTTCGAGAGGGACCAAGCGATATGGGGTAAAAAACCAGGTACAATGAAGTCAATTCTTAAGCGTTAGACCCTTTTAATATATATATATATATATATATATATATATACATAACAATATATATATTAGTGATTAGCGAATACATCATAATTCCACTCCGGACAGGTCTAAAGGTGCTCACATCTCTACTTAAAATTTCCATCAGCGTAAGGAGACTGATCCTTCCCAGTTCTGTGTTGCTTAATAAAACGTCATATACCACTAGCAAACTACTCCAAGATACAAGACAAGAGGCAATGAATGACATACTCAAAAAGAGAAGATGGAAATGGCTCGGACATGTTATGAGAATGAGACAAGAAATGCCTGCAATGGTAGCCCTCACTTGGACACCAGAAGGAAAGAGAAAGAAAGGCAGACCACGGACAACATGGAGGCGCATGATGGAAGAGGAACTGGACACCGCATCTCTGACGTGGGGCTCTGCGCTGAAGGTTGCACGGGACAGGAGAGCATGGAAAGTCCTTTCTGAAGTCCCATGTGTCACTAGGCATGACGGGATTACGTAAGTAAGTAAATACCACTAGCAAAGTGATCATGTCTAGCAGTTCCCTGTTTAAGTCTCATATCATCCAATGTAGATAGGGTAGTGGATTCCTACATGTCTGTAAAGAAAATAAATGATTCATACATATATATATACAAACGTAAACAATCTATATATATATATATATTTACAGCATACGCATTTGTAACATAAATATCAGCGTGCACAATCCTGCTTACACTCTCAGATATATCTGTTCTGCATGCAATATGACTGCTTCCCTGGTTACTGCGGACAGTGATGTCAGTGGTATAAATATATGCCACGTTCAAAATACAATAATGAGCTATTAAAATCTCGGTTTCAACTCGTGCTTAGCATACATTTTAAAAATTGATGACCGATGCAGCATTGACAAATTGCAAATAAGAATTTAACACCTCAAAACTTATTTAGTTAAACATGAAGCCCACCCACTAAATGTGAACAAATTTAAATTTGCCGTTGTTTGGTTAACTAATACTTATAGCTGACATGTCAATGCGGAAATGATTTTTGACTCTCACAGTTAATGCTGAAATATAGTTTATTATTGAATAATATTGACTTAATGTTGATGAGGTTTGAACGTGCGAGCATTGTAACGTTTCCTGGTGAACCTGGGGTATAAATTGACATGCATTGAGACTCTCTATACTCTTCGTCTGCTGTTGGTTCAGGTTCCAGAAGAAAAGTCTATCTATAAGCATTTTCAGGTCATCCATAACTGCTAGCAAGGGACAGTAACCATGTTTATAACAAGTTATGTCCCATATTTGGTAAGTAAAATGTTACTGTATAATCATAATTACATTACGAGATTGAGAAATAGTGCAGTCTCAAAAGATATAACAAATATAGTAAATCTGTTGTATTTTATTATTATAGCTACGCTACATTAAAAAGATCAACCAGGACCCCATTTCTGAAAATCCACTATAAAGCACGTTAAAAATGTTAATAAGTTACATGCCAAGGGATTTCTGTAACAAGGGTCACCAGAATAATTACGAATGATCATTGTATTTCAGATCCACGTTGTGCAATATTCAGACAGACTAGCTTCAGGTTCCTTGTTGACCTTTAAATCTACTTGAAGTATTAAGATATTATATATTTACTGTATAAAATAGTGAGAATACACTGAAATGACATAACTGGCAAACTGATTTGACATCTTCTGTACATGCTGTATACA
Source organism: Arion vulgaris (assembly GCA_020796225.1). Lineage (NCBI taxonomy): Eukaryota > Metazoa > Mollusca > Gastropoda > Stylommatophora > Arionidae > Arion > Arion vulgaris. The sequence goes on along the minus strand of CM036765.1, from coordinate 41,398,815 downwards.
TTTGATGTGAAGAGAGGTGATGTAATGAAGTCACTTGACAATAATGTTTTACTGAAGTCACGCCACAATCATGTTTTACTGAAGTCACGCCACAATAATGTGTTACTGCAGTCACGTTACAATAAGGTTTTACTTAAGTGATGCCGCAATAAAGTTTTACTGAAGTTACGTCACAATGTTTTACTTAAGTCACGCCACAATAATGTTTTACTTAAGTCACGCTACAATAATGTTTTCCTTAAGTCACGCTACAATAATGTTTTCCTTAAGTCACGCTACAATAATGTTTTCCTTAAGTCACGCTACAATAATGTTTTCCTTAAGTCACGCTACAATAATGTTTTACTTAAGTCACGCCACAATAATGTTTTACTTAAGTCACGCTATAATAATGTTTTACTTAAGTCAAGCCACAATAATGTTTTACTTAAGTCACACCACAATAATATTTTACTGAAGTCACGCCACAATAATGTTTTACTTAAGTCACACCACAATAATGTTTTACTTAAGTCACACCCCAATAATATTTTACTGAAGTCACGCCACAATAATGTTTTACTTAAGTCACACCACAATAATGTTTTACTGAAGTCACGCCACAATAATGTTTTACTTAAGTCACACCACAATAATGTTTTACTGAAGTCACGCCACAATAATGTTTACTTAAGTCACCACAATAATATTTTACTGAAGTCACGCCACAATAATGTTTGACTTAAGTCACGCCACAATAGTGTTTTACTGAAGTCACGCCACAATAATGTTTTACTGAAGTCACGCCACAATAATGTTTGACTTAAGTCACGCCACAATAATGTTTGACTTAAGTCACGCCACAATAATGTTTTACTGAAGTCACGCCACAATAATGTTTTACTGAAGTCACACCACAATAATATTTTACTGAAGTCACGCCACAATAATGTTTTTATTGAAGCCATTCAACGATAATGTTTTGGTGTTGAAGATACGATATGGAAATGTCAGTATTTTTGAACGCTATGTAGAACACAACATCAGGTACTCTTATGAGAAATGTTGAGACTTGAATAGAATCAGTAACAGAAGAATATAACAATCATCAGTGAGTATGTCTGTCATTATCTGCTGTCAGAGACTGAAGATTGAAATCTTTCTGAAGTAGATCTGACGTAGTTCTGTTAGAAAATCAAGAAATGTTGATCCCAACGCCCATTCTGTCTGACGGTGAACCGTTTAAAATTGTAATTCGCTATGTTTGCATATTGATAGTAACAAACTTATTGTTGTGTTATGTTTATTACCACAGACTCTACTGACAGTGCTATCATGTGTATCTGCAGTATCTCCTAGTGGTGGTGGTGGTGGTGGTGGTGGGGTGGTGGTGGTCGTGGTCGTGGTGGTGGTGGGGTAAGTAGATACGTGTATATTTGTTTTATTTTTGAAAAAATGATTGCTTTGATTCATGAAAATTTAGTAATGTCAGAACGAGTAGCCAAGTGACTTGTCCTATTCTGAAAGTTAATAAACATATTTTTCTACTACATAAAATGATGATAACAATCCGATGATCATCATCACTTGTTGTGATGCACAAACAATTAGTAACTCGGGTACAAGCGCTAAGTTAGTATATTCCACAAATACAACTTCTCTTGTTTTTATTTGCTTAGCATCAAATGTTTGACATAAACGTCTTTTTTTCGTTTCTCCAATCCTGTTTTGTATCACTGCGTCAGGATAAGAAGAGATTTCTAGCCAGAGCCCGTGTCTGCGCTTCATAAATATTGTATTTCGTCACCTCCGTTATCTCTAAGGTCCATATTTTGCGTGACCGGCCTTTTGCTTTGTAGCATTGTATCGGAGTAACATTGCTCTTTGAGGTGCACTGTCTGTTGGTAATCTTCTTATGTAGCCAAACCATTTAATTTGTTGTTTTTTGATGAAGTTCGGTTGTTCCCACTTTTGTCCTGATGTCTTCATTTCTCAGTCGGTCTCTTCTTGTTACCCCTAGCATTCTGCGTAGACACTTCATTTCTGTCGTGACTTGGTTTCTTTATTATTTGATGTCAGCGTCCAGGTTTGGTACTGATAGCATAATGTGGGGAGACAGACTGTGTAGAACAATGCTCTTCATAGTGATATGATTGCGTTTTAAAATTGTAGTCATTTGTCTAACATTTGATTTGCTTTGTTGCATCTGTGTTGGATTTCATTAGTTATTTTTCCGTTAAATTACGACATTAACGTATAACAAATAATTGCACGTAAAAATAGTAACTGCAATATGTAATCAATACATTTTTTCATCCTATATTTCATGCAGCGGTCTTCCCCTGGACGGAACAGCATTGGTAAGTTTGTTTTATTCATGTGATAGAACACAGTGAAACGCTAATATTAAGATTTGTAAATTTACTGGCTGTTACCTTTCTTGAAAAGTCTACATTGTGTTTTCAGATAGTTCATCCCATGTTGTAAAGAACTCAAGAATGATCTTATACTAACGTCTAAGATACCTTACTTGCCTTACCTAGATAGTTTAGGTTCAAATCCAATATGTCTATCATTTTGCTGTTTTTTTTTCTGTATTTTCGCGGTTGTTCATAGCGAAGAATATTTTTTTAACTTGTTGACATCGATCTATTTACATTTTTTTACTAAGTCGTGTGAGCAACTGTTAAACGTCTATCTGTCTCTCAGTGTGTGAACAACTGTTTAATGTCTATCTGTTTCTCAGTGTGTGAGCAACTATTTAACGTATATCTGTCTCTCAGTGTGTGAACAACTGTTTAACGTATATCTGTCTCTCAGTGTGTGAACAACTGTTTAACGTCTATCTGTCTCACCGTGTGTGAGCAACTGCTTAACGTCTATCTGTCTCACCGTGTGTGAGCAACTGTTTAACGTCTATCTGTTTCTCAGTGTGTGAGCAACTGTTTAACGTCATCACTAATGCAACGTGTTTATCACTGTAATCAAAGCAGCTAAACACATCAATATCACAGAAATAACACGTAAAGCTTTCTCATACTCTCTCTTACTCTCTCTCTCTCTCTCTCTTACTCTCTCTCTCTCTCTTTCTTTCTGTACCACGTCATTTGATCGTGTTTGTCCCTATAATCAGAGAAACTTAACGTATCGATTACATATCAATTTCCTGTAAATAACGCATCGATTACATATCAATAAGACATCACAATGACATCAAAAACATATATAAAAGATCATTTATACATCAAAAACATTTCAACTTCATATAATCAACACATAGTAGCACGCCAGTAACACATTAAAAACTTGTCAATAAAATATCCACAATTCATCTATCATCATCATCAGGTGCCGTGCCGGCTGGCATAGGCGATCATGGATCTCCACAAATCTCTGTCGTTGGTGTTTGCTATCAACTCAGATGTTGACGCTCTACCGTGCCAAATTCATCCATAACAGATAAATAAGCATTCAGTAATTCATCACTGTGCTTTAACACCCTATCACTAAGACATTAACAACATATACATAGCACATGAATAACACATCAGTATTTAGATATTAATATATCAGTAGCACACCAACAACACATCAACAACACACTAACACAATATTTGTAACACGTCAATCACACATTAATAAAATATCACTAACACCTTAATTATCACAACTGTAACGTACCAATACCATATCACTAACTTTAATATCAAAACCATATCAATACTATGCAACATCACAGTAAATGGGACTGAGCTAAGACAAGTGCAGCAATTTAAATATCTCGGAGTCCTGGTAACATCAGATGGCAGATGCTGATCAGAAATAAAGAGTTGAATAGGTCAAGCGAAAACATCGTTCCTTAAAATGAGAAATATTACCTGCAACAAGTCTTTGTCAATTGCGATCAGAATGCGAGTTATTCAGTGCTACATAGAACCAATACTGACATATGGATACGAGTCATGGACAATGAACACACAGATCAAAAAATCTCTGAGGGCCACAGAGATGTGGTTTTACAGAAGAATGTTGAGAATCCCATGGACTGCTAAATGACTAATATTGAGGTGTTGAATGAGATCAAGACACAGAGAAAGCTTATTATCAATATAAGAAAGAGGCAGTCATAATTTTTCGGGCATGTGATGAGGAGGGAGGTTTAGAACACATTGTGACAACCGGTAAAATCGAAGATAGACGAGACAGAGGAAGACAGAGAGAAAATGTTGGATAGTCTGACTTCATGGCACGGCAGAGCTTCAACATCTGAGTTGATTGCAAACACCAAAGACATAGATTTGTGATCCATGATCGACAACGCCAGCCGGCACGGTACCTGATGATGATGATCAATACTATGCTGATATCATATCAATAACATATTGTTAACATATCAATATCATATGAATAACAATTTAATTGTGTTTCTGTTTGAAAAGGTAACCCTAGAAACAATGCTTGCAATTCCTTAAGATGCCAGAATGGTGGATACTGTGATACTTTGTCTTCAGGCAGACCTCAATGTGTCTGCCCGGTGGATACCTGGCCCCAACTGTCAATATCAGAATCGAGGTAAGTCAAGAAGGTACAGTCTAACGTTGGAACCGACGCTATTAATGAACAACTAAAGCTATTAGATGCTCATCATGAAATAACTTGTCCTAAGCAGAACTTTGCCACCCCCTAACATTTCATCGAAAGTTCTCTCTAACTCATATGCCAGCTATCCCGCCTCTGCAGCCGTCATGTTCAAGTCGTCAGTTTCATCATAAACCCATCTTCTCCGTGACCGTCCTCTTCTCTACTTTGCCGTGGTGTATATTTCCATAATGGTCTTCTCCAACACTACGTGTCACTTGATATGTCCAAAATATTTCATTTTTCTTATTTTTATTTGTAGCATCAGCCAGTTTTCTTTGATTTTGAGTTTTTCTAAATATATTTATTTGTTCTCTTCTCTTCTTCTTTTCTTTTGTCGTCACACTGCTACCGGGTTGTTGCCCAGTGTCGTGGTTTTCTGTTTTTGTCTTGCGCTGTTCTGGTGGCTTGTGTGATTGTTATCTTTGCTCTTTCACAGGATGCTGCCACGCCATCTAACCATCTTTTCCGTGGTCTTCCTCTTGCCTTCTTTCCCGATGTTCTGTTGTAGAAGACTCTGTATACTGTGGATCTCTTCTCTTCTCTATCCCTGATATATGGAAATACTCTTCTGTAATATTTTTTATTTTCAAAAGCACATATATGTTTTCCCACTACCTTGCTAAATGTCCATGCTTCCCTACAATATGCGAATTAGCTGCTTACAGCAACACATCACAGAAAGCTCACCACGTGTGAAATGAAATGCTTGAGGAAGGCAGTGGGAGTCACCAGGAAAGACAGACTACGAAATGAGGACATCAGAAGCAGAGTGGGCATAACTTCATGCATCGAAAGACAACAAATGCAGTGGTTTGGACATTTAATGAGAATGAAATACAACCAACCACTAATAACAGCATACAATAAAAATAGATCGGGTACTAGAGCTAGGGGAAGACCAAGAAAAAGATGGATGGACAATATCAAGACCACACTATATAAACACAGATACAACACAACAAGGGCGACTCATCTAGCCCTAGAACGCAAATTAAAGCTCCCATCACTACGTTTAACGGCAAGAGTGGACAGCCAACTACATCTTCCACCTGGGAATAGACAATAGATGCTACAGCCATATTATTGTGTACTATTGATGCAGTCCAAAGTCTTTTTTAAGGCCGTCGTATTCCACGTAGTATTAACAAATATCAATTGGGTGGGGGGAGGGAATAATGTGATACGTATGTTTGATTACAGATAGACAAGTAGAGTGACGTTCTGATATAGATTAGATAATCTGTACGGGACTAAGTGACATTCTCTCTGCGAGTTGACAATCTGAGAACTCTGTGATACAATACAGATACTGATGTAAACAAAGAATAGGCTTTCTCACATATTGTGGTATCACCACAGGACTTCACAGCCAGGTTAGAACTTAGAAGCGACGCATCGCGGTCATACTATGCGTGATCACAGACAGCAAAGTTTTTCAAATAGTAGTAACGATTTCTATCCTCATGAGGGATGTGGATAATCTAAAAGCCACATTCTATCTCTCTCTTTCTCTCTCTCTCTCTCTCTCTCTCTCTCTCTCGTGTGTGTCGATCCCCACCTAGACCGATGAACCAAATTTTATCATGAACTGAACTGTTTCTTTTAGGGACTCCGTCTCTCCGAACAGCTTCTCGTGAAGCTCTGTGTTAACGGGGCAGGTTTCGCTACTCGGGTCTGCTAACAACTGGCAGTCTTGCAGTATGTGCTCTGCCGTCCTGTCCGCCTTTTCGCAATGAAAGCCACATTCTATTTGGCAACAATCCCATTCTACACTCTAGCCGAAAGTCCATATATTTATTTCAATGTAAACTGTATGGCGTGACTGACAGTTGAAGAAAAACTACAGCCTTTATTAGAGATTTCCAAATCTCAATCTAGTGAGAACATAGAAGAAGAAGAAGTAACATTTGACGATAGTTTAGCAATCAATATTTGTACCATGATTAATGAAATATGATTAATGAAATATGATTAATGAAATATGATTAATGAAATATGATTAATGAAATATGATTAATGAAATATGATTAATGAAATATGATTATCTTTTTTTATGTTAAAAATTCAGATACCGACGGCAATGCTTGTGATACTTTACGATGTGAGAACCAAGGCCGCTGTGAGGTAGATGGGAATGGTCGAGCACATTGTGACTGTGCAAGAGGATACACAGGGTCTAGGTGTGAGAACAGAGACGGTGAGTTCCTTTTCTATACGTATCTCTGTCTCTCATACTCTTGCTTTCTCTCTGATATAATCATAACTGAATATATATATATATATCTTGGTAATAAATATTGGTCTCAGTTGCATGGAAGAGATTGAGCGAGTTGCCCAGGATAGAGCGGTATGGAGAAATTGCTTGCAGGCCCCATGTAACGTATAACGATACGAGAAAAATTATTATATATATATATCTACAGTTGCATCCATACGTTTATGCAGGGAGGGGACAAGTGCACTCTCCCCCTCATGGAGAATGGCTTTTTATTAAAACATTTATAAACGAAACTGATTTTTTCCATTTCTGCGTAGCAAAGTATCAACTAAAAGTTTTAAAATTATTTTGCCCTATCTCATCCTGAACAAATGATTGTGAACACCCATATTTATATCTAAATATGATGTCTTCCATTTCTTCAGTAAGCACTGTTCTGCGGCATACGAGCTAAAGTTTTATGTAAAGCTTTATATATATATATATATATATATATATATATATATATATATATATATATATATATAAGCTTTCTTCAAACTTTTTATAAAACATATCTCCCTCCTGAAGTTCAGCATATGTTTAGTTTATGTATTTTAAAGTAATTGTTCCGTGTCATAATTTATAATTTGTTGAAGAAATTTGGTTATTGTTTTCGTTTTCTTCAGTGAACATTATTTTGCATCAGACCAGCTCAAGTTTTAAGTAACGCTCTTTTATATGTACGCGTATATATATATATCTACATACCACCTACTCCTACCTACTTACCTACCTATACACATACATATGTATCTATCTATGTTTTTACCACACCATTTCACTTTATTCACCATCTCTACACCTCTCTCTATTTCTCTCTCTATCTTTATATATATATATATATATATATATATATATATATATATATATATATATATATATACTAATAGTCTGTATGTGTGCCTTGTGTGTACACTTATTTATTAACCGAGTAATCCATATATCTCATGTATGACCACCTGTAGTAATTTATTTTTCAACAGGTCCCAGCCAACCAACACAAACAATCACTCACCTGAGATGCGACAGCGCATGCTCTACTGCCACTTCCTGTCGTATTTGTCTGCCCTGCGATACCTGCCAGTACCAAACAATGTGCCTGGCGTATGAAATCCTTGTCAAATGTAGGTGGTGCTATTTGTCTGTCTGTTAATTTGTATGTCCCGACTATTTCTACCTCTATCTCCCTATGTCTCAGTCTATGTATGTAATTGATCAGCACTGGACACAATATTGACGATAAGACTGTTTTTTTCTCTTTATCTATTTCTTTCATATCCCAGTCTATATATCTCTCTACGTCCCAATACCTGTCTGTCTCTATATCTAGACTTAATATCTTCCAATCCCTCTCTCTTTCTATCTCATTCTGTGTTCTATCATTCTATGTATCTATGTATCTCTCCTTGCCTGTCTCTATATCTAGACTTAATATCTCCCAATCCCTCTCTCTTTCTATCTCATTCTGTGTTCTATCATTCTATGTATATATGTATCTCTCCTTGCCTGTCTCTATATCTAGACTTAATATCTTCCAATCCCTCTCTCTTTCTATCTCATTCTGTGTTCTATCATTCTATGTATCTATGTATCTTATGTGTTCTATCATTCTATGTATCTATGTATCTCTCCTTGCCTGTCTCTATATCTAGACTTAATATCTCCCAATCCCTCTCTCTTTCTATCTCATTCTGTGTTCTATCATTCTATGTATATATGTATCTCTCCTTGCCTGTCTCTATATCTAGACTTAATATCTTCCAATCCCTCTCTCTTTCTATCTCATTCTGTGTTCTATCATTCTATGTATATATGTATCTCTCCTTGCCTGTCTCTATATCTAGACTTAATATCTTCCAATCCCTCTCTCTTTCTATCTCATTCTGTGTTCTATCATTCTATGTATATATGTATCTTATGTGTTCTATCATTCATGTATCTCCTTGCCGTCTCCATAGATCGACTTATTATCTTCTAATCACTCTATCTCCTTTTCAGTGTGTAATCTCTCTCTATATATTGTTCATATTACATGCCGGCATGCGCATTCCTTCATAAACATCTACAACCACCACCTCGAATGGTGTCATCTATTTCTGATGTTGACGTCATGCCATTATTTTAAGCTCCTCATTACATTCTTTCCTTGTCGTCCTCTGTCCCGTTCTCCAATAGCTTTTCTTGCTGTCCCTATGTTCTACAATGTAGCTCGACTACACCAACCATGAATGCACATTTCTTATTTGTGTAATTAACTCTCATTGCGTATTAGTCGCTTCCAACACTTCATTTTTATTGTAACTACCCATACATCATTCTGTATAACCTCATGTCCTTACCTTCCATCTATTCTCGTATCTGCTTTGTGATTATTTATGCCAGTGCATCATTCTTAAAATCAAACAAGTCTTGTACAAGTTCAGAATCAGAAGAAAGAAAACAAATACAATTTTTGTTAGATATAAAGAGATATGTCACGTTTGTTAAAATCCTTCTAGTGTTAAATGTTGAATGTAAAATGGTAAGAGAAAGACAGTGATATCATTGACAGAGAAACATTGAGGGATAAACAAAGAACATGTTGACTGAATGTTTAATTATATCAATGACCAGGACGTGTGAGAGATCCAGCGAAGAATCTCTGCATGTATCGTAGAGGTTAGTGTTCGCTTCTTGTTTCAAATATACTCGGTTCGCTCCCTCGTGGGTTCAACTGAATATTTTTTCCAGAGACCCTTGATCTCAGTGTAGGTGAAATAGAGTTCCTAGTTCTATCGGAGACGGACGATAAAACGTAGGTCCTGTGTTCAAGTTGAGCACGTAAAGAATACTTAGCAGTATAAAATCGAGAAGAGCAGGCTGGAAAGCCGCTGCCCGGAGAAAATACATTAGAACGATTAATAAAAAAAATTCCTACAGAATATTTTCACCATCTTCTAAATTACATCTGGAACCCTGCCAGTGCTACGGAGTTCGTGCACTGCCGCCGAGATCTTCCTGTGTAAGAAAGAGATCAGAGCACACATGGTTACTCACCGAAGTGCAACGTTGATGGTTATATCAATCAATGAATCAAGCATTCAATCTCTTCAATGCCGAGATGGCATTTAATCAAAGGTCCAAAATTACTTCTAAACAGTACTAATATGAAATAATATTTGGCCTGTTTTCTTTAAAAACTGTATACATTTTACGAAATACTGTACTATATATTCGTTTTTTCAATTTCATTCCAAATATATTACTTTTGTCATTCTGTACTAGTTTTTGTCATCTATCATTTCAGTTGTTATTGTTTACTATACGTTTCATTTTTTCATCATACATTTCATATTCATGTTGTCATGGCAGCTCTGGATGCTGAATGCCACGCTCAAGGTTACCAGGAAGCACTTCTGTTGAAATCAAACAGCGCTCCTCTTGGTTATGCACCTATTAAGTGTAAGGGTTCTGGACCTACTCGAGATTGTCCACAAGGCTCTACATGTGTGGATGACGGCAAAGGAGGTGCTACTTGCTGTCGTAGTAGAGTTGGCCGTAACAACTTAGAGAACAAGCAAGGATCATGCCCTGCGGTAAGATAAGCTCTTGTAGTCAGTTATAGTGATCTGTATAGCTCAAATGACATAAAACAATTTTTTTTTAAAAATATCGTGTCCAGTACACAGATTAATTCGTTTAGTGAGTAATAATAAACTATGTTGTTCGGATATCATAAACAATAGAACAAGGAAATATCGAATCTTCAATTCCAGTCCTAAAATATGACAGCGAGAGTTGAATAGTGACTAAAGATATAAAAAGCAAGTTGAAGGAATTTTAAAATTAGATGTTTGCGAAAAATAATGAACATAAAATTTGACTAATTCTTGAAAGCTGAGTAAATCAGAGAAATATTTCGTCAACTACTAGTAACGACTGTTATAAGAAAGAGAAAATGGAGATGTGTTGGGTATGGTATGAGAAGAAAAGACCACAGAATAACAAAGCAGGCATTTAAGTTGAAGGAGAAGGGCACATGAATGATAGGTCGTCCCAGAGACATTCTGAAAAGAAATTTACTGAGATAGAGAAAGTTAGAGAGAGAAAAGAAATATAGGATTTGCTTCCATAGAAGAGATTTAACGAGTCGTTTAGGATAGAACAGTAAGGACAAATTGCCTGCAGATTCTATGTAGCGTACATATTTGCTAGATGAATATTATAATAATTATAGTTTGCTGTGTACTCTGATGCTAGGAATTCAAGAATAATGAAATATCATGTCCAGGAGAAAAATTAGTTTTATAGTCCATAATATTGTGTGCTAGAGCTAACATGTAATGTGTAATAATACAACAAAATGCAGATAAACGTGAAAGAAAGTTGTCGTTATGAGACAATGTTTAATAATGGGTACATATAGAGTTGTCAGATATGATGGGATGTCGGCTGTTAACGGACAACTATAAATAATCATAGAGAGCCGCAGTAGCGTAGTTGTTAGTGAACTCGCTTCTTATGATAATGGTTTGTGTTCAATCCCACAGTGGGCGTGGCATTTTTTTCCGACCGTAACGGCTCTCAGGTAGACCAGCCTTAATTGGATACCAGAAAAAAACACTGGGAAGTAAAGGCATCCGGCGTGATAGTGACCAGATCACCTATCGTATGCCGACGGTCAAAGAAAAATACGAGCCCAACACCGTATTACCCAATATACCTGAAGGTATAAACAAGGTTACAATACTACTTTTATAAATAATCAAAACAATTTAGGCATTAAAATTGCTTTGACAATAATTGTTGTTTGAAAAGAATATCTTTAAAATTTCGATTATTTGAAACAATAAAGAAGTTTGATCTTGTTTACTTCCTTAGACACCAGAAGTTCAAACTTGTGGTCGACTCTCTTGTCAAGGTGATATCGACTGTGCTGGAAACTTGAAGTGTTGTCAGAGATGTGGAAATAAATGCACTAATCCAAATACTCCAACTGGTGAGTACATTTACTTATAGTAGAAACTTTTCAATGTATGTATAATTTGATATGATACAAGTACTTGAATTTTGAAGCAAAATTATTAGAGAAGTGTAAACTTGAATCTTTCAATTTTGGAACACAATTAAAATTTCAGAAGTGTAAACTTGAATCTTGAGTTCTGAACAAAATATGAAATTATTCATTTAGAACTGTAAAACACGGCTTAGAAATCATGACATTTCTGACTTTTACCAACAGATTTCACCGTCGCAAAACACGCGGCAGATGGCTAGAAATAGAGACAAATATAGACTTAAAAATATAAAAAACGAAAACGTTAAAACTAGCTATTATATTTGAAAATGTAGAAATAAATAAGTTATATACGTAAGATATCTTTTTGTTCAAGGAAGTAAGAAGAATTTGAAGCCTACAGAACATAAATAAAAACAGAAATGAAGGCCAGCGAAAGCGAAGTCTCATGTCCAGATTTCAATAATCTAATAGGAACATATGTTACGAATAGCCGTAGCAACCCAACCATATATTTTCTTGCAAAAACAAGAAATATGAATCTATTTTAAATAACGTTTTTAAATGTTCAGCATCTTGCTAAATCGAGTCTTTTCAAGCCTACATTAAGTGCTTGCTAAATCGAGTCTTTTCAAGCCTACATTAAGTGCTGGCAACACATGTAGTATCATATACTGTCAAGAACAATGCACATGCCATGAAGCTATTATCATGAACAATACACACGTCATCAGTTATCAGAGGACTATCATCATAGCACTCCAGACATGTCACTAGGTGCTTCGATCTCCGTCTTAACAAATCCAGCAGTGTCCAGCGGTCAACACGTCAGTTCGATGTTGATTAATCAATCTCTTTGCATATTTACTATGCCGTTCTTTACGGGCTGCACTAATATTGACATCCATCTCTCTCAAGCTGGTCAGCGAGTGGAACTCGCAACCTGAAACTCTCTGAAAAGACTCACGGCGTTAAGAATGTCATTTTGGTCCATTGTAGCCTCCTCTGATACCGTGGCCATGCCAGCCAATCTGTCAGCTCGTTCATAAAATTATTCTCCTGAACAATGTACACGTCCTGAAACTATAATATTGAACAATACACACATCATGCAAATATCACATTGAACAAAGCAAACACATTGAATATATCATGAGCAATGTCCACATCTTTAGAAAAGAGAATTAATGAACGCTCATGTCATGAAAATATAATCCTGATCAGTAATTATCAAAAAATCTATATATTATTTTTTTAAAATATAGTTCGAGATAATGATGCTTGCCAGAATGTCAGATGTCAAAATGGTGGTCGGTGTACTACACAATCAAACTCTGCGTCCTGTGAATGTCAAAGTGGATATACAGGATCTAGATGCGAAACCAGAGACGGTTAGCACAATCGAACTTCTACAATTGTATTATTTTCTTAAGATATTTACTCTTTTTTTCTTACCTTCCGTCACCTATCTGTCACATAAATTAAAAACATAAGTCGATCGTGCATGTTTTGTTTAATATCATCAGTTATCAGTTATATGAGGCTATCATCATAGCACTCCGGACATGTCCATAGGTGTTCCGATCTCCGCCTCAGCAAGTCGGTCGTGCATGTTATGTTGAATATCATAAAATTAAGGAAAGTAACAGAAAAGAAGTGATGCATTGTTCTAAATAGGAAAGCGTTGATAATTACAAACCAGAACTTTGACATATGAGAACATATATCGAAGCGACAATAGTACGTTAAAATTATGTTTATATTTATAAGTTACACGCTGTACTTTGTTATTAAGAATGAAAAAATTGAAGTATTTTGGTCATGTAACAAGACACACAGGTTTGGAGAAGATCGTTATCAAAAGAGGCATACCGGAACATATATATTAATAAATGGAAAATTAAGAAGTAGAAGATAATAAAGTGGGAAATATACTATCGTTTTCGCACTTTTCAGTAATTAGTCGAGATCCGTGCAGAAATTTCAGATGTCAAAACGGCGGTCGTTGTACCGCTCCAGCTGACGCCCCTTACTGTGAATGTCCCAGAGGATATACTGGACTAAATTGTGAAAACCGAGATGGTAATACATTTTTATGTATTATACTACATAACTACATTAATTTTTGTCAACTGCAAAATATACTTATTGTTTTTTTTCTTCCTTCATTCAATGTTTTATCTACATCTTTCAAAGGTTAAGTATTCAACTTCCTGCGGTATTGTATTTTGAAATTGAGAGATAGTGTAAAGTGTAGTGTTAATGGTGTCTTCACAATGCCATGAGTTCAGAAACGATTCTATACGAAGGCAATTCCTGTTGAACTCAGCTGAAAATAAGTATCTAGCTCGCAGAGTTTAGGAAGAAAAACGAGAACAAGAGTGAACCACATGAGATACAAATACGGTCTTAGTGCTGTGAACTCTCAAGATCTAAGATCTGCAATACTGCTCTGTAACAGTCCATTCTGTCGCCATGCAAAGATTTACAGTAGATCTCTGAAGCTTAACCCGCAAATTTAGTCATCACGAAAGGATTACACGAAGGAGATTTAAACAAAGAAACAAAAAGGGTGCAGTAAAACAAATTGCAAAGACGTTCTTTAACAATTACAACTGTGTCCTGTAAAAATGACAACTACATTCTGTAAAAACTGCAAGTATGCCCTGCAACAATTGCAAATGTGACCTGAAAATGTCTTGCAAAAATTAAAGCTCACAAGAAAAAATTTTTTAAAAGCCATTTAAAAAAGGAAATAAACTACTCTCACATTTTCATATCTTTTGAAAATGATACTAACATAACAAGTTAGGATATAGAGAATAATACCTCTGTAAGTTACAAGCAAACTATGTCCACATCATAGCAGGAGACAGAAAATATTGTATAATTATTTCTATCAATCTTCTGATTGGAGACAAAACTTAAATTAAATTCAAAAATGATTTACAACAGAACAAGTATGTTCTTCTCAAAACATTAAACCGAATGTCTGTTCATTCTGCAGCTCCTCAAGATCCTTGTCAGAATTTCAACTGTCAAAATGGAGGTCGTTGTACATCTCGAGGAAGTACTCCTTCCTGTGAGTGTGCCCAGGGATATACAGGCAACAGGTGTCAGAGCAGAAATGGTAAGGCTATAATGTCTTGTTATATTGCTTAACTTAGATGTCCCAGATAAAGTCAACTGTTGGTTAGTAAGTTAGTAGGAACAGAGAATGTGTGTGTTATTGTGAATTTAATAGAAATATTTTTCTCTACACATTCTGATGTTTGAAATAGTACTCTAAAAGCTTAACGAAGTTATGATTTATTTTTACTTTTCTCCAATCCTGTTAGACTCACAGTGTCAGGTCAAGATGGCGCCGCAAGTTGGTTGTGATTTATTTTGTTACAGTACCAAATTATATTCTAAATAAAAGAAGAGCTTAGAAAATAGGTTTTAGTGGGCATAAAATTATATTCTAAATAAAAGAAGAGCTTAGATAATGGGTTTTAGTGGGCGTAAAATTATATTCTAAATAAAAGAAGAGCTTAGATAATGTGTTTTAGTGGGCGTATTAAACAACAAAACTGTGGTTACTGTCTGTAATACCGCTTTTATGCGATGTAGAACTGGGAGGACATGTGTCTGTGGAATTTAATGGTCGCATGGCTAGTACAGTCGCTACGAAACTGTTCAGGTTATAAGTTTTCTGTATGCCCCTGACAGAAAACATCTCTTTGGCATTACCGTAGATTGAACCCGTCTCCCGTATTGAAGCCGCGTGCTAATCCATTCGGCCAGACGCCCAACAGGTGGGCGTGAAACCATATTAACAAAAAGGAACCCTTGTTATACCACGTGGTATATAGGGTAATACAGTGTTAGACCCATATTTTTCATTGACCGTCGGCATACGATGGGTAATGTTGCAAGGTGATGTGGTCAAAATTACGCCAGCCGCCTTTACTTTCCCATGGCTTTGCCTAGTACCCAATTGAAGCTGGGTCCACCTGAGAGCCGTTGCGGTCGGAAAACATTCCACGTCCACTGTGGAATTGAACGCGGAACACTAGCCTATGAAGCGAGTTCACTAACAACTACGCTACTGCGGCTCTGTGTTATCCAAGACAGTTTATTGTGGAAAAAGTTATTTCAAGTACAGCATATGTTTGTCCATCTTTCAGATCCGTGCCAGAACTTCCGGTGTCTCAACGGTGGACGTTGTATAGTCCAAGGAGATGCACCAAGCTGTGAGTGTCCTCGTGACTACAGAGGTCCAAGATGTGGAATTAGAGATGGTAAGGAAAAAGTTGGGCTTTATAGAGGTGAATGGTGGCAAATGAATAAATATCACAACTCCTCACAATAATATCGGATATGTGAGCATGTATATATATATATATATATCTATAAATATATATCTGGGGGTGGGAGGGGGTCTCTATGTCGAAGTGGTCAAGAGGTTTGCCTGGCTTTCTGGAGGTTATATGTTCTAATCTGGACCGAGTCACATGTGAAATGTGTTCCGGAGTTCCTTACGGTTGTTGCTGGAGCTACAGAGTTCTGATCTGAGCATCACTCTCTACAGGTGACGTGCCATTTCTGACGAGAGAGACTGATCCAAATGGGAAAACTCGGTACAATGAACTCAATCCATTACACCCTTTATACATATCTCTCTTCTATTTGTGTACGCCCGCAATGGAACATGGTGCTACAACTTATTACTCGTACTATCATTTCTAGCAATCTTTTAATTCAGTGTTCTTTATGAAACATAGTTCTGAAACGACCACTATGTCAGATTATTTTCATTGCAGTTTCTGTAATAAAATGAATGGGTTTTTAAAAAACTGTTACCCCTAACCAAAAAGGTCTATGATCTGGAGTAACGCATGTTTAGTACGAAACATATGTATACAGTACAGGTGAATTATTGATACTATTTTAAGAACATAAATCACAACGTTTTAGTACCTCGTCTACTTAATTATACGGAATGGTGTATATCGGATTTGTCCCAGCTTAGATCTTGAGTACGTTGATACTGCTATATTACTGTCAATATTTCATGAAAGTGTCTTCAGATATTTCTTCAGCATCATCACTATGATTCCTGTGAATCACTCTAACTTCAATTGTTTGAAAACTGCATGAGTCTAAATTATCTGAAGCTGAAGAATTGACTTCATTGCACCGGGTTAAAATGGCTCCACATGGCTCCGTCCCTGTTGGCAGAAATATCATGCCAGAGGAAGAGAGTATTGCACATAGCCCGAACTCCGTAGCTCCAGCAACAATTCTAGAGGCCTCTGAAAAAATACACTCGTGAACAGAGCGTCACTGTCCAAATTCGAACCTTCCACCTTTGGAACGCGAGGCGAGGGCGTAACCATTTAGTTACAGAGACCCTCTATGAGTCTACATGCAGATAGGAAGTAATGTGACTTTTCAAAACAAAAGTCATGAACTAATCGGAATTAGAACATCCAGACAACCAACATGTTTATGCATTTTAACAAAGGAAAAGGAAATACCACGTGAAGAGCGTCACCCATCGCAAAGGTCACAACAAACTGATGCATTGTTTGTTGAACAAGTTAACGACATGAACTTCTTGTTAGTGTTACTGTGACACAGTCAAAATGAATACCAAACATTTGTTGCATATGTTCCCAGACAAGAGAAACAATGGTAACCATTGCGAACATTTGAGAATACAAATACAAGAAGGACACTGAAGAAATAGAATAGAAAAAAAATATAATAATAAATGTTTACATAAACACAAATATTGCACTTTGTCAGTAGCACCATATATATATATATATATATATATATATATATATATATATATATATATATTTGTTATAGATTATTGGTTACTGTTTAACCCTATCATTCCCTAATTATTTTGACCTTTGCACTCATCTATTTTGCAATACAAATTTAATAATTTCAAGCAGTTTAGATCTTTATAACTCAAGTATAATTTCTTTGAAGTGTAACATATTATATATCAACTTCAGTAGCATTAGTGTGAAGAAACATTTGGTTTTTTTCATCAGACGCCCAAAACCCGACATATCCGCTTAGTGACATTCTAAAAATAGGATTATTCAGTATATCGGCTGAAAATTTCAAAGGGTTAATGAACCGACGTCCGAGCACTAAGAACAGGACCAAAGGTGCTCAGTCTCCACCAACAAATGATACATTTTCTGCATTTATGTTTGAAATGTTAGTACTCTTGCATTAGTACTTTGATATAATTGCTGAGATATTTAAACTCAAATATCAACACTGGTATATTAATAGTTTATACTGTAACAATATCTCTATTAACTTCAATCGTAACAATTATACATCCATTAGTTGACATTGGATAATTTCTCTGTAACAATTATACATCCATTAGTTGACATTGGATAATTTCTCTGTAACAATTATACATCCATTAGTTGACATTGGATAATTTCTCTGTAACAATTATACATCCATTAGTTGACATTGGATAATTTCTCTGTAACAATTATACATCCATTAGTTGACATTGGATAATTTCTCTGTAACAATTATACATCCATTAGTTGACATTGGATAATTTCTCTGTAACAATTATACATCCATTAGTTGACATTGGATAATTTCTCTGCAACAATTATACATCCATTAGTTGACATTGGATAATTTCTCTGTAACAATTATACATCCATTAGTTGACATTGGATAATTTCTCTGTAACAATTATACATCCATTAGTTGACATTGGATAATTTCTCTGTAACAATTATACATCCATTAGTTGACATTGGATAATTTCTCTGTAACAATTATACATCCATTAGTTGACATTGGATAATTTCTCTGTAACAATTATACATCCATTAGTTGACATTGGATAATTTCTCTGTAACAATTATACATCCATTAGTTGACATTGGATAATTTGTAACAATTATACATCCATTAGTTGACATTGGATAATTTCTCTGTAACAATTATACATCCATTAGTTGACATTGGATAATTTCTCTGTAACAATTATACATCCATTAGTTGACATTGGATAATTTCTCTGTAACAATTATACATCCATTAGTTGACATTGGATAATTTCTCTGTAACAATTATACATCCATTAGTTGACATTGGATAATTTCTCTGTAACAATTATACATCCATTAGTTGACATTGGATAATTTCTCTGTAACAATTATACATCCATTAGTTGACATTGGATAATTTCTCTGTAACAATTATACATCCATTAGTTGACATTGATAATTCTTGTGACATTATACATTAGTTGACATTGGATAATTTCTCTGTACAATTTTCATTAGTGACTTGACTTACATTACATCCAAGTGTAGGTTCGAACTAACACATGGTTCTGTTGATAATTTTTTCAGAACATCCAGTTTTTTGACGAGCTGACATGCTAGTGCTTATTACATATATTGTCCGTGGCTATATTTCTTGAAGGATTCATTCTATAGGGTAGAATCAATGGAACACATGGTTCGGTTTAAAGCATTTTTCAGAGAACGAGGTTTTGACGATTGTACCACTCATGCTATTGTACAATATTGTCAGCTAATAGATGTCACTTATGTTAAGCTCGATCAATATGATCAAACTATTGGTAGATCAATAGTTACTTTAACCACTTTAAAAGTATTATTAACAATATACTGTTAACTTCAATATGTCAACTATTAGTTAACTAATATGTTAACTTACAATATGTCAACTATTAGTTAACTAATATGTTAACTTACAATATGTCAACTATTAGTTAACTAATATGTTAACTTACAATATGTCAACTATTAGTTAACTAATATGTTAACTTACAATATGTCAACTATTAGTTAACTAATATGTTAACTTACAATATGTCAACTATTAGTTAACTAATATGTTAACTTACAATATGTCAACTATTAGTTAACTAATATGTTAACTTACAATATGTCAACTATTAGTTAACTAATATGTTAACTTACAATATGTCAACTATTAGTTAACTAATATGTTAACTTACAATATGTCAGCTATTAGTTAACTAATATGTTAACTTACAATATGTCAACTATTAGTTAACTAATATGTTAACTTACAATATGTCAACTATTAGTTAACTAATATGTTAACTTACAATATGTCAACTATTAGTTAACTAATATGTTAACTTACAATATGTCAGCTATTAGTTAACTAATATGTAACTTACAATATTCACTATTAGTTAACTAATATCTTAACACATATGTCAGCTATTATTAAAACAAATCAGTCTCTGTTTTTCTTAGACCCATGCCAGAACTTCAGGTGTGAGAACAGAGGACGTTGCGTCACACGTGGAGATGAACCTATTTGTCAATGTCCTCAAGGATTCCGCGGACCCAGATGTGGAGTTAGAGACGGTAAGAAAATATTGATAACTCTCACCCCGTTTCCTTGACTCCACATGAACATTGATCTAGAAACGTTATTGCTATTTTGATTTACATTGTAGATGTTCGTCTTATCCATTATTTATTAGTTATTGCTTCTTGTCTAAATATCGCATTATGACTGTATTACATGTTACTGATTCGGTTAGTCGCTGGACGCTGTTAGAGATCGCAGCGAATCGGAGCACCTATGGACGTGTCCGGAGTGCAATGAAGATATCTCAAACTTAAACTGAATGTTAGAATTTTAATTAAATGTAGAGGAAGATAAAAATAAGCACTCCAAAACAGTTTTGTGTCTCTTCTGTAAAAGGAAGTATGTATATAACGACAGTATAAAACTCCTTTGCAACAATGTGAAGAAACATCTTTAGTTTAATGAGTGCCCTTCCTATCGTCTAGGCGGTGTTCAATTTACTTATGTCGTGCTACAAATATCGGACATAGGATTACACAAAATTTGACACAAACACTTAGTTACTATTTTAAAAAAAATTGTTATTTTTAATGATACTGTGTCTGCAGCTCCTGAAGATGCCTGTCAGAATCTACGATGCCAGAACGGAGGTCGCTGCAGGTCAGATGGTGGCAGTGCTTATTGTGAATGTTCTCAAGGTTACTCTGGTTCCAGATGTGAAACTAGAGACAGAGGAGGTAGGTCATATCCTATTTAATTGCAACCACTTCCCTTTCCCTTCGGTCTGCCACTTGATTATATCAGTTACATAGATTAGATAGACTACAGAGATGAAGACCATTTGCTTGGTTTCTCTAATCATATATCATCATATGATAGCTTGCCGTATGCAAAACTTTGCTACCCAAACAGTTCTTTGGATTTCTCTCTCTTCCCCTATCTCTCTTCTCATAGGCGAGATATTTTGCCGTTGCAGCTGTAATGCTGAAATCGTCAGTAAAATTCTAAATCCTTCTTCTCTGTGGTCTTCCTCTTTGTTGGTTTGCATTCTTCCATAATGTGTTTTTCCAATACTTCATTTTTCTTAATATGTTCAAAATACTTCAGATTTCTAATTCTTTATTGCAGCATCAATCAGTTTTCTTTGATTTTGAAATCTTTCTGGATACATCTATTTGTTCTTTTCTCTGTCCATGGTATACGGACGTTGTATATAATAACTATAATATTAATGTGATGTGCTCGTCTTTAGCTCCAAAGGTTATCGATTCATACCCTCATGGGGGGAAATCTTTCCAGAGATCTTGACTTAATTGTAAGAAAATTGAATTCCTATTCCTATCGGAAATGAACGATAAAATAGGACCTGTATTCACGTACAAGAGCCTGTGATAGTTTAAAATCGATAAAAGTAGGCTGGAAATTTGCAAAATTGATTAAATAAATTACAATAAATTTCCTACAAACATTTTACAATCTTCAAAATTACATTGATGAACCCTCGTTGGTGCTGCCGAGTTCATGTACTGCCGCTAATATCTTCTTATGTCAAAAAGAGATTGGATCACACATGACTATTTGCCGATGTGCAATTATTATGGCCTAATCAATTAATTAATCAACTAATCTGTCATTCTAAGTTAAAAGTGTCAGACTATTTTATTTTTAAAAGAACATGTTCCTCATCTTTTACTTCTGCAGTTTCAAACGGTTTCACATTATTTTTTATACATTTCTATAAACTAATTTGTACTAACGTACATTTCTGTGTTGTGTTTCTCTTTCAGTGGAATCACATGTAGAATTATTTGACATAAATAAAAGAGTATATGTCATGTATTGGTTAACCACTAATTAAGTATGACACAGTGGAGATTCACAACCAGAGACAATATTGGTAGTTATTTTAAACATAATTACAGTAGACAGATACGTCAATTATTACCAATTCGTTCTTCTTCTTCCTAACCACTCTTTGTGATTTGTATGTGATCTGAGCATAAGAGCGATTGTACGTTGTGCCAGTTATATGTCTAAAGTAGCCCAGCACATCTGATTTCTGGAATGCTTTTTATTTACTAGGGTAGCTTTCCTATGTCCCTACCTCAGTCGCCTCTTACGACATGCCTTTTAGGTTGCAGTGTTACTATTCTTTGCTCCCCTTGCGAGCTCCGGCAACACACGGGTTACAAATTCGTTTAATACCTTCAACGGCATATGTTGAGGTAATGTCATGTGATATTAAGAAATTTTGGTTTATGTTACTCTAGGAAACGGATGTTCTATGATACAATAGACAAGGCACGTTCTTTAAGACGATAAGAAAGAGGTCTATACAATGGCAAGACAGCTACTTGATAGATATATATATATACAGCGAAAGTTATGTTCTTAAATACATTGTGTAAAACGAATGCTCTTGTTGATCTTGTAAAAGTTATGTTATGTGATGATCTACGAAAGTGATGTTCTATAATACGATACGACAGTCATGTTCTATTATACTATAAAAATATATGCTTTGTGAAACGTTGCTCATTCATTTTAACGACACTTTCAAGCATTATATCTCACAAATAATCTCTAAACTGATTTGATCTCTGTCGCAGGAAATCAACCCACAAGAGCTCCAGTCCCATGTCGAGGCTCTCGCTGTGGTGACAGTTCCAATGACCAGTGTGGCGGATGTCCAAGTGGGTGGAAGTGCCAACCCATCAGTACTAGTTGCCCTACTCTATTGTGTAACACGAAACCTACTTACAGATGTGTCTCAAAAAACAAAAAATAATAACATCAAGGTTGAACAGTTGGAAGCAACCCAGACTTTATAGTTATGGCTACATTTAGAAAAATATCTAGCTTTCAAAATTGTTATATATATATATATATATAATATTGTAGAATTTCTCTTAGACAATTTAGTTTCAATGACAGCTTTAATAGTTACCTCTATCATATTCAAGGTGCAACACAACTGATTCAATCTTTTGATATGCATCTATCACATTACGAACCCATCTTCTCAATGACACTTGCTTTTATTTCATTCCTGATAAATACTCTTCCATGAATGTCTTCTAACATTCATGGTATTTTATATGACTAAAAAACTTCACTTTAATGTTGTCCATTTTTTAGATAGACGACTATTTTCAATGATGAATTTGTGTACTTTGTATTAGATAAACTTGTCATTGTCAATAAAGATTTTAAGTCATCAGCTTCACGACAATTGTTTTGTGTGTTTGTATCTGAATGAATGCGTGATAGGATGTACTGATGGTTTGCACAATAGATGTGTTAAAATAATAATTCTTCTCGTACCGTTAAATGTTACATAGGGCATGTAAGTAATTTCTTATTACATAACTGTCCTGGCAACACGTTCAATCTATTCCATGGAATTGAGTCTAATATTTCTTGCCTCTTTCAGCAAAGTTCGTTTCATGGTTTTAATAGGGTGTCCTTTCTTTCTTGAACCCTTTGCTTCCCATTTCAATGCTTGCTTTGTTATTCTTTGATAATTTCGTCTCAAGATATGCCCAACATATCTCCATCTTCTCATAACAACTTAACATTAACTATTTAACCCTTTCACTCCGCTATTTTATTTTTAGCCTCTGGACGCATTTATCTTGCAATGTATCCTTCTTCGCGTTCGTTCTTATCAAAGTCATCTGTGCCGAGACCATGAATACGTTGCGCCCATGTTCACAGGCAGCGAAGGGATGTAGGACATACGCATTCGAACTTCGATCTAGCAATGTATAATGAATGAGTCAATATAAAGGCTTCGTGTTGTCTTAAAAAATACTACAAACATATGGGCTCAGAGGGGCGAATGGGTTAACACATTACTAATGTAATATCTACAAATGACATAAATAAAACAATATGATCAACAAATAAACAGATACAGATATTAAGAGCTTCCGAAAAACAAATAGACAAACACGGGACTCGAACCACTTACCCTAGTCCTTACGACACCAATCGCCTAGCCTAGCAATACGAGCGTCCTTACGTACACAACCAATGAGCCATTCTAAAAAATTACTCACGGGGAAGTGTCTTTCTCAGACGCTTGTTATTACCAGACACAGAAACAATCAGGTAGGGTTCGTTAATAGTGTTTGCACAGGCACATGCTATAAGCTTGTTGTGCCTGTATATATTAGAGATGAGACAATATCATACATACACACATGTATACACATATAACAAACATGTATACATCATTCAAAGTAGCTTCAAATTAATTCTAAGATGAGCACAAGGAGTTTTCTTACAAGAACCCCAGAGGAAGCAACGGAAGTAACGAATATGATCAACAAATAAACAGATACAGGTATTAAGGGAGGGAAAAGGTCGAAGATCATAATTTATGCAACACTTGTTGATGGGCATATATATGACTAGATATGGTCAGATCTTTATGAAATTTGGCATGGAGTATACATAATGGTTACAAAACCAGTAGATAATATAAAATTAAAGATATATATGTTTATTTGTTTGTTATTTACAAATAAGTAAAGTACCATTTTTGATAGTGGGTAAATTGGTAGTAGTAGGGTTCCTACTCCTGCTAAAAAACTATTTCATGTATGAAGCTAAAACTTTGCCATGTTACTCAGATATGGTTCAGCTATAGAATAGACTACTATCAACTTAATATCTGAGTTAGATTTTCTAATACTGATGTCCAAAATGTCAATTTGAACTTAGGTCAAATGTTAACCATAAGAGTTAGATGAATGTTAGTAGTCTATTTGAAGCAGACGTAACTGAAGAGTATCTCCTCCAAATTTGATTGAATTTGGCCCAGTAGTTTAGAAATTATCTTGGGAACAGTGATTAAAGTGTGCGAAAACGTGATATTGAGAAAAACGCGTTTGAATGTTTGAACTCATGTAAAATATGAGTCAGGTCACCTTTTCTGGCACATAGGCTGTTAAAATGTAATTATTCTGATTGTACATGAACAAAAATGTGTAGAAGAACTAACCTGGACTACTCATGAGCACCAGCAAGATAAAAATCATCACCCTCCTCCCCGTCTCCTGAAGCTGCTATTTTCCGTCTTCGTCGTTCATTTGGTCCAAGTGGTGTAGCTGCCGCCTTTACTCGAATATCATCAAGTTCATTAAAACAGAGACTGGTGTAGACTCCAGTGGGCATCCCCAACTTCTCAAAAATGGGTAGTCTACCATTCTCTCCATCATTAAAAACTATTGCAGCATCAGAAACTGCTAAAGTAAGCCGAGGCCTTCCAACAAAATCAGTCTTCGGACACCTTTGCCAAATTAAGTTATGAAAACTCTCATTTCTATTTTGTGTCCCTCCATGAGCACACTTTGATAATAAGGTGTCACTAGTGAGGGTTTCAAAGACAGGTCTAATTGCCTCACACACATACATAGGCAAAGCATTTCTGTCAGGATCTCCAGCTGGCTGCTTCTTGGAAGGACACCAGTTTCCACAGTTGGTGTGACACCGGTTCCGATGTTCCCAAATAGCCCAAATTTCTTTTTGCATCTGCGGTACATTGTTAATGTTTCTTCTTATAGCAGCACCATAATGTCCTTGAATATTGAGAATTTTCTTTTGTGTGAGACCACCTCTACCACCAATTCCTCGTACATTCTTATCGTTATGTTGGAAGGTCTCCTTTTTCAACTTAGTTACCTTATTGGTTAGATGCCGCCCCATTCTCTTCTGTACATGCCCACAACACTCAAGCTTGGAAATGCCTGCATCATTATACACAGGTGGTTCTGCACTTGCTACAGAGGAGTAAGCTTTGCTATCTCCATCTCCAAGAAAGGAAACATAACACAGACCATGCAACTGTTCACTTCGCCTGAAAATTTGTAGTGCTCCAGCTGGCTCCATACTGCCTGCTGATCCATTGTGATTTTTATCACATTTGTGAACATGTGCACACTTCCAAGCCTGGAACTCTGCCTCAGTTTTATTTTTCTTGTTTTTTGCACAATCATTGCAATAGTTACTCAAAACTGCGGTGTCGAGGACTTTGGAGTTATGTCCATCTACTGTGAGAGCTGTGACCACACCATTTTTGCTCTGAAATCCTCTTCTTTGCCACGAACCGTCACAAGATAGTAGTATATTTGATCCTTTCTTTTCTCTGATCTCATAAGCAGCTTTCTGCATACTTGTCTGAGCAACAGACTCAGTGGCATGAAGAATATTTTTCTTATGAAGAGACCAACTGCCTTTGTACATATTTGTTGGCATATTCATATTCCCAAGTAATTTCTTGCCATGAATATAGTTACGTCCTATGGCACAGAGAGCAGCTGGAAACCGTCTGTTGACTTCGTAAGTCTTCCACATTTTGCAGAAGACATGAATGATAAAAGATGCTGACATTGGCAGTGGAAAGTGAACTTTGACGCAAGTGAATACCTATCTTCAGTCACATACGACTTGTTCTCGCCCAGAGGTTGTCCACACTTATTGCACAATAAAGTGTTTACAAAGTCAATGAGTAATTTAACATCAAAAAATCTAAAACCTGTTAGCTTCTCATCATTATCAAGCTCAGACTGTGAGTTTCTAGTAGAAATTGTAGTCCCGAGTTTTGTACTAGAAGCTGTCGGTTTGGTAACATCCGAAGTACATTGTTCGCTAGCAGGATGAATGTCACTATTTACATCGCTTTCAGATGATTGATCTTGCTTCTTAGTATGTTTGTTACCATAAAATTTACGTTTGCTATGTCTATAAGTCGTATTTTCCTTTCGTTTACCCATTCTTATTATAAAAACCTTGGTACAGATCAGCGTGACACTAAGCCTTGTAAATAACAAAGATGGCGGCTTGTAACCGGCGTTCGTACAAGACAAGCTCGCGGATTGGATAAAATATTTTCTTTATCCGCAGTTGAAAATATTGGACCAATGAAAATGATTGTTATAAGATGAGAAGGTGTTCTAAATTTAAATATAGGGCTAAAAATTAGAAACAATTTGAGACCGGAATGAAGATTCTACGACAAATAGTAGCCGAGTAACAATCTTTTAAAGTTTATGCATATTTAATGAGCTTGTAAATATTGTAAAAAAGGCTACACATGCTTCAGAAAATGCAGAAATATAACATTAAAAAGAATGTTTTTGATAAAATGGTTTACACAGTCGTATTCTAGGATGAATGTAGGTGTCAAAAGTATGGTAACCCAAAATGGTCATAAATGAAAATGTTTTTAGCTATCCAGCTTAGACCCTTCCCTTAAGAGCTTCCGAAAAACAAATAGACAAACACGGGACTCGAACCACTTACCTAGTCCTTACGACACCAATCGCCTAGCCTAGCAATACGAGCGTCCTTACGTACACAACCAATGAGCCATTCTAAATAATGACTCACGGGGGAGTGTCTTTCTCAGACGCTTGTTATTACCAAACACAGAAACAATCAGGTAGGGTTCGTTAATAGTGTTTGCACAGGCACATGCTATAAGCTTGTTGTGCCTGTATATATTAGAGACGAGACAATATCATACATACACACATGTATACACATATAACAAACATGTATACATCATTCAAAGTAGCTTCAACTTAATTCTAAGATGAGCACAAGGAGTTTTCTTACAAGAACCCCAGAGGAAGCAACGAAGTAACGAATATGATCAACAAATAAACAGATACAGGTATTAAGAGCTTCAGAAAAACAAATAGACAAACACGGGACTCGAACCACTTACCCTAGTCCTTAGACACCAATCGCCTAGCCTAGCAATACGAGCGTCCTTACTACACAACCAATGAGCCATTCTAAAAATGACTCACGGGGAGTGTCTTTCTCAGACACTGTTTCTGTGTCTGGTAATAACAAGCGTCTGAGAAAGACACTCCCCGTGAGTCATTTTTTAATCATGGGTGTCGTAAGGACTAGGGTAAGTGGTTCGAGTCCGTGTTTGTCTATTTGTTTTTCGGAAGCTCTTAATACCTGTATCTGTTTATTTGTTGATCATATCGTACTTCCATTGCTTCCTCTGGGGTTCTTGTAAGAAAACTCCTTGTGCTCATCATAAATAAAAGAACTGCTGTAATCTAAACAAAAATAGTGTTTGAGTTTACATCGTGTGGTGCTCAGTATCGAATGATCTAAACCAGTTTTGTTCAAAGTTTTTTTTAATTTATTGGGAATCATCTCATTGATGCTTGTAGGAAGCGAACGCCGTTCGTCAACAATAATAATAATAAAAATAAAATAAATCTTCTTCTTTGAACGCTCCATATCGACCCCTTGTTAAACCACTCTTTGTGATTTGTATGTGATCTGAGCCAAGAGCGATTGTACGTTATGCCACTTATCCGCCTACAAGTAGGCCAGCACATCTGATTTCAGCGACACTGTTTATTTACTAGGTAGCTTCCTAGGTCTCTACCACAGTCGTCTCTTACGACATGCCTTGTAGGTCGGAGTGTTACTAATCTTTGCGGGCCCGACAACACACGGGCCAAAATGTAAATTAATAATAATATTAATAAAAATATAAGAGATAAAAATGTAATCACGAATAAACGTTTGAGAAAAGAAAAAAATATTGCACTTTGATAAATAGTGTAAACATTGACAACATCATATTAGCTGCAAGTTGAAGAAATTCTAACTAAGTGAAAAGTTGAAATTAACAAAATATGCAGTAATAAAAATGTTATGATTAGTGAGGACATAAAAGAGAATGCGAAACATGCAAGGACATATTATTTAGGAAAACTGTATGGAAAAGTTATCTAGGAAAGTTATATGTTAAATTTCTGGAGACAAACATTAGTCGCCAATATTCTGGGCACGTGCATGAAACTTACAGAGCAGGCTATTAGGAACATATGAACAACAACTGACGTGCAGTTTCATAGAGGCTTACCATTTCATAGTTTAAACTGAGCATATGGAACCGATCGAGAAAAAATAGAAAAAAGAACAATTATATAACCACACATATGAGTAAAGCTCACTTTGGATTTAGAGGCGGGAGAACTTTACTGGCGCACTGTTTACGTTACGACAAATAAGTGGAACCACAACCGAAAATCGTCTTATTCTTCATATATCGACCATTTGTTAGCCACTCTGTGTGATTGGTATGTGATCTGAGCGTAAGAGTGATTGTACGTTGTGCCAGATATGCATCTACAAGTAGGCCAGCACATCTGATTTCTGCGATGCTTTTATTTACTAGGGTAGCTTCCCTAGGTCCTACATTAGTCGCCTTTACGACATGCCTTGTAGAACTTGGCTCCCATGACAGCAGCCCTGAAAAAAACTCTCTGTTCTGTGCACGTTGGCCGGCGTCAGCAGCAGTCATTCTCAGATCGTCAATGACATCCTGAACCTATCGTCTTCTAGGTCTGCCTCTCGTTCATCTTCCAGACACCTTTCCTTCCAAAATTAATTTCTCTAGGCACTCATGTCGTTTGATGTGTCCGAAATATTTAATTTTCCTAGTTTTTATGCTTTGTAATAGCCAACTCACTGTAATATAAAGCTGTTGCAGAACAGAAGCATTTGTTCTTTTCTTTGTCCATGATATTATAAGTACTCTTCTGTAGCATTTGCATTCAAAGGTATTAATGATCTTCTCTGCCGCTTTGCCAATGTCCCATGTCTCACAACAATATGTTTCCAAAGAAAAACGCAGGCTCTTAAACACGTGAATTTTGTTCTTATGTCAGTTCCCGTCCATAGGTTAGATAATTCTTTTAGTTTTTGCAAAACAATGCTCAGCCTTCTTTTATTTTCTTTTATAGCATTCCCGTCATTTGTCAGCAATGCCCCAAGGTATTCAAAATTGTCGACTCTTTCTATTTTGTGGCCGTTGACACATATATTAGCCATTACTTATGTTTTATGAGTTGTAAATATTTTCGTTTTCATTGTATTGAGATGAAGGTTTTGATCTTCGCTGGTTTTTTTAAATGACCGTATCAAGTTCTCTATACCAATTTGTGATGTAGATAATAGCCTATATATATATATAAATATATATGGACAAAATAGCACAAGAAGATAATGAAGAAAACAACACGGTCAACGAATATAACTCAGGCAATAAACTATTTTCGCTGATGACCAGAATTTCATATAGGAGAACGAACATGCATTCCAACAATACATAACTATATTATAAACAATTTACAAAACAAATACAGTACGAAAATTACAAAACCAAAACAGACGTTATCAAAATAAGTAGAACCAAACAAATCCACACAAACATGAGCAATGCAACGATCACACAGGTCTTAAAATTCACATGCAAAGTATTTTTACAGGAGAAAGAAAAATAGAAATCGAGACTTTCCGTCAAAAGGCAAAAGAAGTGACATACCAACTTTCATTACAACTCAAAATACCCAAAGATAGATATGGAAAATCAGCGACAACAATAAGTATATCTACTACTTATATAATACTGTATATACCTGTTTTTGTTCAGTCGCCCACATTTCTATTAACTCTCTGTTATCAATGTCAAACATGATCACTACTAAAACCTAAGAGAGAAATATCACAGCTTGTGAAACAAACTGTTTGAGAAATGTTGTCAACGTTACAAGACGGGATAGAGTAAGAAATAAAAACATTAGAAATGTCGTTGGAATCACATCCTTCATTCAACAACTTGAAATACATAAAATAAAATTATTCAGTCATCTAATGAGAATGAAACCAGACCTACCACCAGCATTAGCCTATCACGGCCGACAACACGGTCTCATGCACGAGGAAGACCGAGAATTCGATGGATAGACAACACTGTCTAACAGCTGCAAATGCAATACATATAGCTTACGATAGAAATCTATAACTTCTCACGTCGCTTCACGGCCCATGTGGATACCGTAAGATGACTAGCGAAGAAATTTTGTTCAAACTACATTTTTTTTAGCTAATTGCTTCGCTACCAGTACCCAATAAACACACTATCTGCCTATGTATCAAACAATATACCGATATTTCCATTCATAATTTAAAATGTAATTCCCTTGCCATTTAGTCATTTGTGTAAATGACTGATGATACTATGTAATAATTGTTGCAAACTTTTTCATAGTTAATACAGATTTGAGTTATAATATTAATTTAGAAGAATAAATAAAAACTCTTATAAAGAACTAACTGCTCCTACTGAACTGAAACAGCCTGCTCCATTCAGTGAAAGTTAAAATCACGTGGTGGTGGTATGTCGCGTATATTTGGACTTTTCGACAACAACCCATGAATGCTTTGAAGTTAAATGTTTCACTACATTTGATGAGGCAACTCGCTTGTAAGAAATAATTATCTTACAAGCGTGACTTTGCTTTCCCATTACTTACAATACTAAAGTACATCCACACTTGACCTTTCTGTCACAATCAAACAAGATATACATGCTATTTTACCAATTATAGATATGGTTTAGTTCTATGAAGATAGCTGAAATAAATAACGATACAT
Source organism: Arion vulgaris (assembly GCA_020796225.1). Taxonomy (NCBI): domain Eukaryota; kingdom Metazoa; phylum Mollusca; class Gastropoda; order Stylommatophora; family Arionidae; genus Arion; species Arion vulgaris. Next base: position 41,367,094 of record CM036765.1, on the reverse strand, counting down.
CTCACTTTGAATTCTATGAGGATCTGAGGAGTTGTTAGTCTTTATTATATACAACTCGTTTAGTCTTCCTTATAACTACATTTAACTTGTTAGAACTTCGTTACAAGCAATATCTCAATAGTATTGTTTCAAGGAGAAAATTCTTAAATGTATTTATAAATTCAGTAGAAGTAATGAAATCATAGAAAGGTATGGTCAACCACTAGTACCAACTGTTATAAGAAGGAGAAGCTACTATAATATGAGCAGATTTGAACGTTGTCATTCTGCGTCTTATAACAGGACACAATCGACTAGGCAGTCACATGTATACAAAATTCAAGATTGTCAATTCAGCCATGTGTACATGTGGACAGGCACACTAGACTGCAGAGCACATACTTCAAGACTGCCCCGAATATGATACACTGAGACAAACTCACTGGCCTGACGAAACAATACTCGACAGAAAACTACATGGACCTCTGTGTGCGCTACAAAAGACAGAGAAGTTCATACAAGAGACAACATTGACTATATAGACAAATTTCAAGCGAATGAAAGGAAGGAAGAAGGAGAAGCTGGACATATGTTGGGCATACCGTGAGAAGAAATTATCAAGTAATAACAAAGCAGGCATTGAATTGGGAGTCAAATGATTCAAGAAAGAGAGATCACCCTATGGAAATCCTGAAACGAACTTTACTTAGAAAGGCGAGAAATATCGGATTCAATACCATGGTAAAGGTTGAGCGAGTTGCCCAGGACAGAACGGTATGGAGAAATTACTTGCAGGCCCTTTGTAACGTATAACGGTAAGAGAGGAACATATATATCGTCTTTTCAGAGGTTTAAAAGGACACTCAAAACTCTGATTGTCCAGATTTCAATCAAAGATGAAACCTGTTAGACGAGCTCTATGGATCAACAAAAGTATTAGTATTACAGAATACACAGCTTTCATCAATTTTTCAGCACGGAGTCAGTAGCGGCTCCTATATAGACACTGTCCAACTGCAGCACCCCCTATTTTCACTCGATATTATAGATAGCAATCAATATAGTGAGTCTTTATTGTACATTGTATAATCCTCAAACTTAATGTCAGTAACCATCCCTTAGTTTGTTAACAAAATTCTTCTTCTTCTGCGAACGCTCCATATCGACCATCTGTCAACCACTCTGTGTGATTTGTATGTGATCTGAGCTTAAGAGCGGTTGTACGTTGGGTCAGTTACGCACCTACAAGTAGCACATCCGATTTCTGCGCTGCTTTTTATTTACTAGGGTAGCATCCTAGTGCCTCCATTAGATGCCTCTTACGACATGCATTTTAGGTCACAGGGGTACAATTCTTTGCTTCCCTTGCGACCCCGGCACCACACGGGCGAACAAATTTACAAAAATTGCGCTTCACAGTTTCAGGGACGCGGTGTTTTGCAGGTTGTACGCATGCGCACATGTCCGGCCGATAAAAGCATGCACCCTAGGTAGAGATATCTCTGGCACTGTTTTTTGTTGCTTAGTGTCGACCTTGTACCGAAATCTGTTCACTCAAAGTAAAACAAAAAGAACTGATTTCGTTTTTCAATGATTTTCTTGAACTGTAACAATTTAGGCTATTAATAATTAAAAATATGTTTTTTTTCTGTAAGATTGTATCAAGTTTATGTATACATTTTATTTATATACGTTTGCTTCATTCTACACAATATTCAAACATTTTCCGAAGGAGCAGTCCCACTAATTATAGCTACGAGCTGCCCCTGCATGGTGTCCACATAACGACAAGTCCAACTGACCTAGCCATTTAGTCATTCAAAATTTTAAAATCATGTCGCTCCTAAATCCTTAACGACATCGAGGGGGATTAGAAATCACTCATTAACAATACAAGTACTGCAAATAAAACAAGCCTCTAATAAAAAGTATGTTAGAATGCTAGAAACGTAAATTGAAACTATTTCAAGAAACATCTGACTTTCTTTCTCTACAATTGATGCTAGCTATATTGAAGAGTTACATAATGAAAATCGCGGAATATCCTTTACAGAACGTCGTCATAAACTACAGTTAACGAGTTGTTGACTTTCTAAACACCACTTATACTTTCAGTAGTTTGCCATTGCTTTCTAAACGGAATGGTCTATTTTACCGTTCAAAAAGTTCACGGAAACAAATATGTTCCAAACTGCCCGCCACAGCGTTATAACCAGGTAATCTTGGTTTGAGATTAAGCTAAGCAAACTGATTTTACTGCTAAGCAAAAGGCGCCCACATAACTAAAGCAATCCTGAATGTAACATTACTGTTGTATTTCAAGGAACAAAAAAAGTTACACAAACTAATTTTTTTTTCTTTGCAATGAAACCATAAGAACAATATTTATTTACAGATATATATTAAAATCAGCGATGAAGACTATACGAATACTTGGCATAATGACATAGTACAGTATAGCGTACGATAAAAGTAAAACTCAAAGATAAAAAGACAAAATATGAAAATGGACTAAATTTCAGAAAAAGATCTTATAAAAAATGCCGGTACAACTTTTATCATTCTTTATAAACTTGAACATGTTTGATCATTTTCTTCAACTTCCATTCATAATTTTATCATTTTGGGAGATTTGAATCTATGAAAAGTTATCATCCATGATCGGTGAATTTGAATCTATGAAACATTATCTTCTATAATCGAGTGGTTTGATTCTATGAAACAATATCTTCTATAACCGGGTGGTTTGATTCTATGAAACATTATCTTCTATAACCGGGTGGTTTGATTCTATGAAACAATATCTTCTATAACCAGGTGGTTTGATTCTATGAAACATTATCTTCTATAACCGGGTGGTTTGATTCTATGAAACAATATCTTCTATAACCGGGTGGTTTGATTCTATGAAACAATATCTTCTATAACCGGGTGGTTTGGTTCCACGTTCTACATTACCTTCGGTGGTCTCAATGTCGAAGTGGTCTCAATGTCGAAGTGGTCTCAATGTCGAAGTGGTCTCAATGTCGAAGTGGTCTCAATGTCGAAGTGGTCTCAATGTCGAAGTGGTCTCAATGTCGAAGTGGTCTCAATGTCGAAGTGGTCTCAATGTCGAAGTGGTCTCAATGTCGAAGTGGTCTCAATGTCGAAGTGGTCTCAATGTCGAAGTGGTCTCAATGTCGAAGTGGTCTCAATGTCGAAGTGGTCTCAATGTCGAAGTGGTCTCAATGTCGAAGTGGTCTCAATGTCGAAGTGGTCTCAATGTCGAAGTGGTCTCAATGTCGAAGTGGTCTCAATGTCGAAGTGGTCTCAATGTCGAAGTGGTCTCAATGTCGAAGTGGTCTCAATGTCGAAGTGGTCTCAATGTCGAAGTGGTCTCAATGTCGAAGTGGTCTCAATGTCGAAGTGGTCTCAATGTCGAAGTGGTCTCAATGTCGAAGTGGTCTCAATGTCGAAGTGGTCTCAATGTCGAAGTGGTCTCAATGTCGAAGTGGTCTCAATGTCGAAGTGGTCTCAATGTCGAAGTGGTCTCAATGTCGAAGTGGTCTCAATGTCGAAGTGGTCTCAATGTCGAAGTGGTCTCAATGTCGAAGTGGTCTCAATGTCGAAGTGGTTAAGTCATTTTCCTGTTGCACTGAAGGTTATGGGTTCGAATCCAAACCGAGACACATGTGCAATTTGTTTCATGAGATCCCTAGGATTGTTGCCGGAGCTACGATGTTTGTGCTTTGGGCAATGCTCTCGACAGATGACATGTCATCTCTGCCGACAAGGGCAGAGCCATGTGGGGAAGCATGGTGCAATGCTCTCGACAGATGACATGTCATCTCTGCCGACAAGGGCAGAGCCATGTGGGGAAGCATGATGCAATGAAGTCAATCTTTCGACTTTGAACCCTTTTTTACCTTCTATGATCGGGTATTTTGATGCTATGAGTGGAGCGTCTCGATGAATGGATTAGAGAGCTGGCTCCCATTCGAGTGTCCCGGGTTCAATCCCAGGTAAGACAAATGAGACTTTATTCTCTCGGGACATAAGGACAAAGTCCGAACATGAGCAGTTTCGTGACGACTGAAATAGCTATGCGGCCATTAAATTCCACAGGCTCATGCCCCCTCCCTCTCCCCGAGCCCCGTCCTGTCCTACACCGTCCTAAAAGCGGTATTACAATTCAGTAATGACAGTTGCTTCTATGAAACATGACCTTATATGAAACATGACCTTATATGAAATATGTACTATTGCTGTTCCTTCATTCTGAACCATCTTTCGTTAATTCTGCTTTCTTTCAGAATATGAATTTTGTGTCTGATTTTGATTTCACAAATATTTTTTTTTTTATTCATATAAGGGAAGACTGCAGTAAAAATATGAAGTTATGGCGAAACACGTAAAAAAAAGTATTGTAGATTTACAAAATACAAAAACAATAACAATACAAGAAACGTTTCAACCGAAAGGCCTTTATCAGGCAAAGGAGACAAGAGAGGTGAAGAATTTCACTTCTCGTACAACAAATAACATGTAGAGTCAAACCACAAGCACCTCTGAAGTCGGAGAAAATCTGCCTGTATGGCGAGGGAATACTAATTACGAGTACATTGAGCACACGGCTGCCAGTGTAAAGTAATTTACAATGTGCACGCTGCTGCCATTGTAAGAAATTGGAAAAACAGATTTTCACGCAAAAATCAGTTTCAGAGATGAAACTTCGTCTGAGTTGAAAGCGGACGAAAAAAAAAAAAAAAAAAACCACAAGTTCCTGAAGGTTATTAAAATGAAAATTGTTATTGTTTTTGTATTTTGTAAAACTACAGTACTTTGTTTTTACGTGTCTCGCCATTATTTTATTCAGAGTATTTAAACAAATATTTCATGGCTTTTCTTTGCGTTTTGTATCTTCTTCTGTTCAATAGTTCCCCAATGTTGTTTAAATTAATTATTGTCACATATAAGTAGTTTATGGTCGACTAATTAACAAACGTGAAAAGAGATGTGAAACTTTAGTAATATCTCATGAGAGACGTTGTTTACAATCGAAAGACTAAAGTGGGTCTAAAGACGAAGGGTTGACTTAATTGCACTGGGTTTTATCACATTAGGCTTGATTGCTCTCCGCAATAGTGGCAAACCATTGGCCGAGATTATTGCACAAAACACGAACTCCGTAGTTCCGACAAAAATCCTAGGGATCTCTGGAAAAAATGCACACGTAAACGGAACGACGCGGTTCGGATTCGAACTTACGAGCTTCAGACCACACGGTAACGGCTTAATTAGTTAACAACAGTAGAAGAATGTTAAGTCAATGTTTAGAGAAACGTTTGAATGTGTAATGGAAAACTTTGCGTCGACAATTTGTTTTTTAGAATAATAGACATCCTGACGTCCTGGCATTGATATCGAACAAGACATTTGATGACAGCAATAGAATACATTAGATACAATGATCTATCATTAATAGAAAACGGTTTGTTAGACAGTACACCAGATATAGTGAAGTTATGATATTAATAAAGAATGCGTCGTTAGAAGACAAAAAGAGAAGAACATCAGACCTGTAATTTTATGATATTAATTGTGAAAGAGACAAACTTGAGGAATTAATGGAAAAAAATGAATTGGCGAGCATGACAACACAACATATCCTACAGAACTGCTCCCAGTATGCAGACCTGAGAAGAAGAAGGTACACGTACACCATCGTCCAGGACAAACTGTATGGTGTGGCTGATAATTTGGGGCAGATAGCTGTATTTATTAGAGAATCCGAAATCCCAATCTAGTGGGAACGCAGAAGACTTCCAATAGAAGATACTGGAAATATTACTAAACATTTGAAGCTATCAACTATCAGTGACTTCTACAACATGCAGATAATGTTGAAGATCTGGTTGTACAATTTCTCATTTCTTTCTTACAAAAGTGAGTCCATACTTTGGCTCAGATTTAAAAACTGCCTGTTCGGTCACATATTTCTGCTGTCACTTTAACATACAGACAGAGTAGTGCTAAATATATTAACTAATTCTTGTTTCCTTTCTCCTAACAAGCGCATTTTTTACAGTGCGTGACAATTGCTTTGAGATTACAGTTCAGGATATGTTAGGAGTGTAAACACACAATAGTGTCGGGTTTTCCATGCATCCTTAGATAGTAGCATACATACAGGTGCATCACCTTTGTCTGTCTATATATGTAGATAGGCATACATTAAGAATACGTATGTGTACAGGTAACCTGCTTGTTCGATTGGAACAGACACTTTTCATATCGTACACACACGGAAACAGCTTTTTAGCAAACTTATACTCACCGAACTTTAGACTCTTTTTAAAATAAAAAAATCACTAATGTTTGAATTGTTCGATACACCTATTTAAATCATATTAACAACACTTTTAAATTATATAATACACAGCCCAACCACTCAAAAACATATTTTATATATATATCTATGTTTGTATGTATTTAAAAAGTGTAAATCAACTGTAGGTTAGATATTGCAATATTTACACTGACATGGTATTCTGATCACGGTTTGGCTGTAAAAAAAAACTCGCATATTCACCCTTCCTAGTTTCTTTTACGGACTATTAAATAGTTGGGAGTACATCAAGGAAGTCGTAAGTTTTAATTAAATTTGTTTAGTCAGCCAACGCTCTAGGAAATGGTTGTTACATGTTTAAATTTAATTATTCAGAGTTGGGATGCCATGCTTAACAATGACTCAAGGAAACAAAAGTTAATCTGAAAGCGTGACAAAGATGGCGAAGTTTGTTCTTCGCAATTTGTTCTTCCTGAAAAAGATGGTATAAATTTAATTGTACATTGCTGATTTGTCTCTTCAGCTTTTGGGTATCTCTGAGGACGCTGATTTCAACTTAACCTGCTTGCTTATTTCCCAAACTGACCACAATGGCACCAGCAGCGTGTCATGTCAGTCTACTGGTAAAGTTGTCAATCTGTATTTGTTGTAAGATGTTTTCATTCTGGTCTATACGTCGTTGGTACAACTTATCAATGGTTAGGGTACCCAACTTTATCAGTAGGTACAACTTTATCAATGGTTAGGTATTATCTAATTTAAATATCGACATTTTTTTCAAATTTTCTGTTCGGTTTCAGTAAAGCAGCATAGCTGATTGTTCCTTTGAGGAGAAAAAAATATTGGTAACAATAGTTTATATAGATTGATAGCAGCATTTAATATCTTGGTGTTGCTCTTTCATTACGGATAATGATTACCATTCATTTCTTCCATTAATGTGCTAGAAGTGGAATTACGAAACGGGTGACTTTCGAAAGAAATTCATTGAACATTTTTTGCAGGTTAAGATGAGCTCACATTTATTTGAAACAATGGCTGCTTGCGTTGCGGTTCATAATTCCCCAGATCTCGACACAACTCCTGATCTCTGGCACGCTATTATGGGTAGAGGAAAGTTCCCCTTTATCATTTGTGACTGCCATGAGAAAGTTCTCATAATGCATATTTTCTTGTCAGGAATATGAAAAAAGACAGACAAAGCTTAGGGGGATCAGTCACACAGGTCGAACCCAGTGGCGGCTCGTGATCATTTTTGTTGGTGGGGCCAGACAGAAGTTTCGGAAAATCATGGTTTCGGTTAGGATATATTTTAATGTATTAGATAATAAATACACGTTACACCTTATTTTTGTGGGGCCCGGCCCCACTGACCCTTAACGACGAGCCGCCACTGGTAGAACCAGTCATGTAGCTATCAGATAAACTATGATTTAATAGATCAAATAGATATGAATGACACTGGTGTTCAGATATGAATGACACTGGTGTTCAGATATTGGCCTATTGTATTTTATCAAATTTCAATTCAGAGATATGACTTAATACCTGAATACATCGGCAAATGTCATCAGTTGTCATGATCAACCAGGCTGACATGATACAAGTTCAGTCTTTTTGATGTCAGAAGTACAGTGTTTTTCAGACTTACACGGCATTGATGACCGAATATATTCTGCCCCCTTTAACAAGCAAATCTGAAATGATAGATAGTTGTCGGGGACTATTACATGACTGTGAGGTAGCTAGTTCCTTAAGTGGTGTCCAAGTAAATGGCTTTTTGTGAATTTTCAAGTTTTCAAGATGTATTGAATGAATATGATTCAGAGGTTGATTAACGTTCTATTTCTATTGGGATTTCACAAGAGCATTCTGAATACTTTCACATCCTGAGCAATTTTTTTATACCTGGCAAACATAAACCGGGGGCAACTTTCTAATATAAAGCATGGCTAAATGAAATAGGAAGTTATATAAAATACCATTGTGTTCGTTTCATCTATTGAATCTCTATTTTCACAGAATACAGTTCTTATTAATACAAAGTAGTATTTATACGCTAATTGCAAACATTATTGTAGTTTCTGTACACGTAGACAAGAATATTTAATAAATATTTGGACACGTGGAAACAACTATGATTGAAAACAAAATGATGGCGAGAAAGGAACACATTAACTTACAGTTTAAAAGAATGGCTTGTTCACAGGTCAAGAAAATGATTAATTAAAGCAATATGATATAATCGTAGGAAAAGATATATCAGTTGAAGCAAAATATAAGACTATCTTCGAATTGTTTCATCTGCTAACATCATTATAATAATAGAAGATGAAGAATGATAATACCAATTTTGTCTTTTTTCAGATTTCTTTCATGTGTGTGTTAACTTGTGCACTTGCTCACCCACGAAACAACCAGGTATTGTCTTACTGTCGGCTCAATCTACCTACATAGATAGTTAGCTACCAATATCGATCTACCTAGCTACACATATAGTTACCTAACAATATGAATATATCTACCTAGCTACATATATAGTTACCTAACAATATGAATATAGCTACCTAGCTACACACATAGTTACCTAACAATATGAATATACTACTAGCTACAATATTCCTATATGATTTATCAAATTTCAACAATATGACTTAATACCTGAAACATGTTCCTAACATGATATCAGTCTGTCATGACAACCAGTACCTAACATGATAAAGTCTCAGCTTTATTACAATATAATGTTTTCAGCTTACACGGCATTGATACGAATATAATTGCTCCCCCTTTACTAAGCAAATTGAATATAGATATTACACTAGTACATAACTTGATAGCTAGTTCACTAATGGTTCCAAGCAAATGGTATTGTAATTCAAGTTTTCAAATGAATATGAATAAATGATTCTAAAATTGATTAACGTTCTATTTCTATTGATTACACAAACATATTCTGAATACTTTCACTCCTGAGCAATGTTATCTATACATTGAAATAAACCGGCAACTTTCCTAACTATAAAGCTACTAAATGACAATAGAATATACTAAAACCATGTTACGTTTCAACTATGAATATACTATTTTCACAATAGAATAAGTTCTTATTAAATACAATAGATATATTTATACACTAGTTACTAACATATGATATAGCTATCCATATTTACCTAACAAGAATATAATAAATATTTACCTGAACAATATGATTGTAAAACACAAGTGATGGCAAAGAATATACATTAACACAGTTTCAAAATAGAATATGCTACTCACAGTTCAAGAAAATGAATTACTTAAACAATATGTTATAACTAGAAAAGTATAATACAGTTAACTAAAATATAAATACTACTCGAATTTGTTTATCCTAACAATATAATATAGATGAAGAATGTAACTACCAATTGAATTTTTAGATTTCTTTCAATGTTGTTAACATTGATTGCTACCTACGCAACACAGGTAGTTTTTTAACTGTGATATATCTACCTAACAGATAGTTAGCTACCAATATAATTACCTAGCTACACACATAGTTACCTAACAATATGAATATATCTACCTAGCTATACAATAGTTATCTACCAATATGAATATATCTACCTAAAACATAGTTACCTAACAATATGAATATAGCTACCTACAACATAGTTACCTAACAATCTGAATATAGCTACCTAACACATAGTTACCTAACAATATGAATATACTACCTACAACATAGTTACCTAACAATATGAATATAGTCTACCTACATACATAGTTACCTAACAATATGAATATAGCTACCTAAACACATAGTTACCTAACAATATGAATTTATCAACATCGATAACATGTATTACCATTGTTATTGATTAATCAACGTCGAACTGCCGTGGATGGCCGCTGAGCGCGGCTGAATTTGTTGAGGTGGGGATAGAAACACTTATGGGCATGTCCGGAGTGCTATGATGATAGTTTTCATATAACTCATAACTGACTGAGCACCCATGGAAACATAACACAGGCCGTGCCGTGCTATGATACAGAGAGGCGGCCCATCAGGCGGCACCGTAAGGGGTTTCATAAGCAGCGAAATCAAAATAAATTTGAATCATTCAATAATTAAAAATCTTTACGCAACTCTTTTCTACTCCGTATATTGGTTTATGTTATTCCGATATTGATGTATAAGGTTTATGATTTATACATTTAAGGGGCGGCATTTCGAAGACTTGCATAATACTCAGAAACTATACCGCACGCCCTGCATATACATTGTATCTATCAAGCTGTCTTTTTCGTAGTATATTTACCAATCTCTTTATTTATATATTTTTGCTCCACAGTTGTTCTTACATATGCTCAAATTGGCTTTAATATATGTGCACTCGCAAATAACACACTCTCTCACACACACGCACGTGCATCTTACAGGTGTCTCAAACCAAAAAGTGTATTAATTTTTTAAAGTTTGCAAAAAGCAACCATTAAGAGTCTCTAACGAACTCTAGTAATACATGTTCAACTTGTCATATCATATTCTCTAACGAACTCTAGTAATATATGTTTAACTTATCATATTATAGTCTCTAACTAACTCTAGTAATACATGTTCAACTTAACATATCATAGTCTCTAACGAACTCTAGTAATACAAGCTCAACTTATCATATCATAGTCTCTAACGAACTCTAGTAATACATGTTCAACTTATCATATCATAGTCTCTAACGAACTCTAGTAATACAAGCTCAACTTATCATATCATATTTTCTAACAAACTCTAGTAATACAAGCTCAACTTATCATATCATATTTTCTAACAAATTCTAGTAATACAAGCTCAACTTATCATATCGTATTTTCTAACGAACTCTAGTAATACAAGCTCAACTTATCATATCATATTTTCTAACAAACTCTAGTAATACAAGCTCAACTTATCATATCGTATTTTCTAACGAACTCTAGTAATGCATGTCAACTTATCATATCATATTTCTAACGAACTCTAGTAATACAAGTTCAACTTATCATATCATATTTTCTAACGAACTCTAGTAATACAAGCTCAACTTATCATATCGTATTTTCTAACAAACTCTAGTAATACAAGCTCAACTTATCATATCATATTTTCTAACTACTCTAGTAATAGCTAACTTTCTATCCTTTTATCTCACAGAAACAGTAAAAGCTAATTATCGTTCTTTTTTAACTCTAGTATACATGTTTTATCTATCATATTTCTACAACTCTATAATCATGTTCAACTATCATTCATATTTTCTAACAGAACTCTAGTTACAAGCTCAACTTATCATATCATAGTCTCTAACTAACTCTAGTAATAATGTTCAATTATATATCTAGTCTCTAACGACTCTAGTATACATGTTCAACTATCAATCATATTTTCTAACTAACTCTAGTAAACAGTAGTCAACTTATCAATCATACTCGAACTCTAGTATACATGTTCAACTTATCATATCATATTTTCTAACGAACTCTAGTAATACAAGCTCAACTTATCATATCATATTTTCTAACGAACTCTAGTAATACAAGCTCAACTTATCATATCATATTTTCTAACGAACTCTAGTAATACAATCTCAACTTATCATATCATATTTTCTAACGAACTCTAGTAATACAAGCTCAACTTATCATATCATATTCTCTAACAAACTCTAGTAATACAAGCTCAACTTATCATATCATATTTTCTAACGAACTCTAGTAATACATGTTCAACTTATCATATCATATTTTCTAACGAACTCTAGTAATACATGTTCAACTTATCATATCATATTTTCTAACGAACTCTAGTAATACATGTTCAACTTATCATATCATATTTTCTAACGAACTCTAGTAATACATGTTCAACTTATCATATCATATTTTCTAACGAACTCTAGTAATACATGTTCAACTTATCATATCATATTTTCTAACGAACTCTAGTAATACATGTTCAACTTATCATATCATATTTTCTAACTAACTCTAGTAATACAAGCTCAACTTATCATATCATATTTTCTAACGAACTCTAGTAATACATGTTCAACTTATCATATCATATTTTCTAACAAACTCTAGTAATACATGTTCAACTTATCATATCATATTTTCTAACGAACTCTAGTAATACATGTTCAACTTATCATATCATATTTTCTAACTAACTCTAGTAATACAAGCTCAACTTATCATATCATATTTTCTAACGAACTCTAGTAATACATGTTCAACTTATCATATCATATTTTCTAACAAACTCTAGTAATACATGTTCAACTTATCATATCATATTTTCTAACGAACTCTAGTAATACAAGCTCAACTTATCATATCGTATTTTCTAACAAACTCTAGTAATACATGTTCAACTTATCATATCATATTTTCTAACAAACTCTAGTAATACAAGCTCAACTTATCATATCGTATTTTCTAACGAACTCTAGTAATACAAGCTCAACTTATCATATCGTATTTTCTAACGAACTCTAGTAATACAAGCTCAACTTATCATATCGTATTTTCTAACGAACTCTAGTAATACAAGCTCAACTTATCATATCATATTTTCCGTTGACTCGCGAATGCTACATTTCTTCTTCTTCTTTATCTCCACAGCAAAACAGTATGGGTAAGTTTGGTTTCTTTTGTTGTTGTTTGTTTGTTGTTTGCTTTCGATCTTATCAATCAAGTAAATCAGTCTTTGTGATCTGAGTGGTTAGTACAGAGATCGTGAGTACGTTGCGCCCCCGTTGAACTCTAAAGATAAGTTTGGTAAATTTGTTAATGTTTTTTGTATAACTACTCAAGAATATTGCAACGACCTTTCATAAAGCAGTAGAATAATCTACTGTATAACATATCGTTGTTATCTAATGTATGTCTATCCGTCTAGTTAATCGTTTCATATCTATATCTCATTGAATCATCTCTTAATGTATACATATCGACCTAACTGTCTGTCTGTCCACATATATCACATACTCGTATATGCAAATACCTATCGTTTTATGTACTTATGCATCTGTCTCAATTATTGTTTTCATTTCGTTATATTTTTTTCTCAAACATATACTTATCTACCGTATCTATCTATCTAGGTATATATTCATTTAACATTCTGTATGTTTTGTGTCTGTCCGTTTTGTGTTTTTTTTTTAAATGTATATATCTTCCTGTTTGCATTTCGTTTTGTCTGTCTATTTATCGAATAGCTGTACATTTGTTCTCCTCAGCTAACCCCAGACAAAATGCATGCAGCAACTTGAAATGTCAGAACGGAGGTTATTGTGATACTCTGTATTCTAGTGTAGTTCACTGTGTCTGTCCACCTGGATACAGTGGAAGATTATGTCAGACTAAAGTGGGTAAGTCAATCACAACACACATGGTTGTAGTATATGTTGTACAGAAAGAAAGAAATACTAATCAATTCCTCATGCGTACGGTGAGTAAATGTACTTTAGGAGGTCTGCTGCAGAGGAGGACAGAGCACGCATGGGAATGGAGAATGTGCCATGTCGTCGATCGCATAACATAATATAACATAAGAACATATGTTTGTAGTATTAGTTGGTCTAGCTACGTATGGACGTCCATGACTATAGGAAATTATGATTGTTTAGTTGAGAATCTAAGTTACAAGTACTGCTGAAGTCGGTGTAAGCCTAGCCTGAATAACGAGGGACAAGGGTCAAAATGAAAGCAAGTCATCACGCAAAAATCAGTCAGCGGCGCTATTATATTTCAAGACTAAAAGCGAATAAAAAACGAAGGAATATAGTTTTAAAAATGTACAGTGGCACGCAAAGTTCACTTTTCTATTGGAATCGATGTACGGAAGACCAAAGATCTGAGATGATCAAATCAGATCTCAATGAAACCAAGGCGACTCTGCTGTAAAACTGAGTATACAGACGATATGAACGAAAACATAACAGTTTCACTTGTGCTATGAGAAAATGATTAACTATGAAAACACAATAATCTTCGTTCAGTACACAATAATCAACAAGTGATAACAACTCAATCTTTGAAGACTGCGTGAAAATGTTAAGGTAAAAAAACTTAAGCGCAGTAAAGATTGAAAAAAAAATACAATATTTACGATTATTTACATTTAAAATTCAATTCAAAGATGATATTTGATCTTATCTGATTTCTGATTTGGTTACTGTCAGATCGTGTTCAAAGCCCATGCGACCACTTCCGGTGCCAGAACCGTGGACGCTGTTTGGTTAGGTCAAACAGGGTTCCATACTGTGAGTGTCCATCCGGATTTAGCGGTTCACTTTGTGAAAGAGTAGAAGGTAAGAGAACAGTCTGTGAATGTATGTTACTTCGTCTTGTTTTACAGTCTTCAAAATGTGCACCCTGTAGAATATTTTGTAGACATACTTTTACAAATTATATATACCACGTTTCCCATGTTTTAAAATTGATCAAATAAATAACTTGAAAGTAAAAGACCTTTTATTGAAAACAAAAAACTGACTAGAACATCTATCTATATCCTTTTCATGTCCAGTTTGCCACAAAAGATTTCCATTGTTGATTTCTACCGCTTTTCTATTAACTGTTTCCCACGTCAGGCCACAATCTTTCAACATTTTTTTCCCCCATTCTTCTCTATGTTTCCTTTGGAATTCCTGGCATCTATTCCCACCTGTTGTTTATCGGAGAGTTGTCCTAGCCAATGTCCCGATTGGCATACGACACAAATGACCAATTCATATCCACCTTGGTCTTTTCTCTCTCTCTCTCTCTCTCTCTCGTTCCCGGCCTAGACTGATGAACCAACTTTTATCATGAATTTTACCGTAGTTTTTAGGGACTCCGTTCCCCGTACAGCTTTTCGCGAAGCTCTGTGTTTCGTGGTCAGGTTTCGTTTCTTAAATCTGTTATCCGTTGACAATCCTGCAGAACGTGTTCTGCTGTCATGTCCGCCTTTTCACATGAGCACAGGCTAGTTGTGCCTATTTTGTACTTGTTGTACATGTGGGCGCGTAGTTTGTTATGGCCTGTACGGAGGCGAAGTATGGTAACTTGTTTTCTACGGGACAGACCATAGTATCCATCCCTGTTGGAGTGCTGAGGATGGTCTTTTGTCCATTTGTCTCTGTAGTGCGAACCAATTATTGTTTTCGCTTCCTCATAACTGACCTCGTGATCAGTCTGAGGTAGTCTCCCGCCTTCTTTGGCTAGTTTGTCAGCTGCTTCGTTTGCCCTAACATAACAGTCTGATGGTATCCACTGAATGACGGTGCGTTTGAGTGAACGTGTTAGTTCATCGAGGGTCACTTTGAGCTCATTCTGCTCTGTTTTGCCTACACTTTGAGTGCCGTGATGACCGATAGAGCATCGGTGAATATCACGACCTTGTTGCGAGCGGTGGCTCTTCTCTCTAGGATCATTTCGGCCGCAGCTTTTATTGCCTCTGCCTCTGCTCGGTAATTACTCGAGTATTTACCTGTGGCAATCGCTTTCGTTACCGTCACTTTCTTTTTGGGAGTTTAAGCACTATTCCTCCTCCGCCATTGCAATTTGCGTTTTTGGCCGATCCGTCAGTGTACACGTGCGTCCATTTTTGTTCAGGGTACTCGGATTCTATGTACTCTTCTGTGGCTGCTTTTCTTTCGAAGTTTTTTTGCTCCCCTTTGTTAAATATGCCTGGGATTTTTTCCCTTAGTTCTGGCATTATGGTTTTCCATGGCGGGCTATCAGTTGCCGGGATTGGTTTGTCTTTGCATTTTGAAAGGACTGGATGGTCTGCGATCAGTACTTTGGAGATTTTTGCGAAGCTAGATCTCTGTATTCTGCTTTTTTCGAATTCATACATTCTCTCGTGCATAGGGTGGGAATCGAGCCGTTTAAGTTTTTCTGCTAAAACTAAAACTTTTCTGTCCCTTCGATCTGACATTGGTTGGATGCCAGTGATTGGGTCCATCGCCTTGATAGGCGTGGACTTCATGGCTCCAATGATGATGCGCATTGCACGGTTCTGACTTTTGGACACTTTGACGAATTGCTTGTTGGATGCATTACTCCACGCTGCAATGCCGTACTCCAAGACGCTCGAGACCAGCTTGGGCCAACCAATTTAGGTGTGCACACAGTACTCGGTTAACCTATAGAAAGCCCTGATCTCTTCCTTGGGGATCTAAATTATAAGTGCCATAAATACGAACACAAGACGGGTACTATTATATGAGTAAATTAGAACAAGTTGACATTCTGCGTCTCAGAAAAGGACACAATCGACTCAGCAGTCATATGTATACAAAATTCAAGATTGGCAATTCAGCCATCTGTACATTAGACAGGAACAGCAGACTGCAGAGCACATATTTCAAGAGTGCCCCGAATATTATATACTGAGACAAACTCACTGGCCTAACAAAACAACACTGAACATAAAACTACACGGACCTCTGTGTGATCTACAAAAGACAATGAAGCTTATACAAGAGACGACGTTGAAACATAAAACTACACGGACCTCTGTGTGATCTACAAAAGACAATGAAGCTTATACAAGAGACGACGTTGAAACATAAAACTACACGGACCTCTGTGTGATCTACAAAAGACAATGAAGCTTATACAAGAGACGACGTTGAAACATAAAACTACACGGACCTCTGTGTGATCTACAAAAGACAATGAAGCTTATACAAGAGACGACGTTGAAACATAAAACTACACGGACATCTGTGTGATCTACAAAAGACAATGAAGCTTATACAAGAGACGACGTTGAAACATAAAACTACACGGACCTCTGTGTGATCTACAAAAGACAATGAAGCTTATACAAGAGACGACGTTGAAACATAAAACTACACGGACATCTGTGTGATCTACAAAAGACAATGAAGCTTATACAAGAGACGACGTTGAAACATAAAACTACACGGACCTCTGTGTGATCTGCAAAAGACAATGAAGCTTATACAAGAGACGACGTTGAAACTAAACTACACGGACCTCTGTGTGATCTGAAAAGACAATAAGCCTATACAAGAGACGACGTTGAAACATAAAACTACACGGACCTCTGTGTGATCTACAAAAGACAATGAAGCTTATACAAGAGACGACGTTGAATGTATAGACAATTTCAAGCGAATGAAGAAAAGAAAGAAGGATAAAGAGACAACGTTGAATATATAGACAATATTTCATGTGAACGAAAGGAACGAAAGACAAGTACCTCTGAAGACAAAGTAAGGCTTGCCTGAATGGTGAAAAACGTGGGTGATAAGGATCGCAATCATTCAGGCAAAAATCAGTCAAAGATGTTGTATTAGACACAATAGCTACGTCTGATTTTATAGCGGTAGAACACAACAAATGCTATATTATGAAGTTCATACTAAACTGACTATATTTCGTACTGTTTTTTTTCTTCAGGAACGACTGAGCCCAGAAGCATTGAGAACTTAAGCTGCAATAACTCATGCTCTACAGCAACCTCCTGTCGCGTGTGTCTGCCTTGTGACACTTGCCAGTTTGAGACCATCTGTCTAGCATATGAGATTCTCGTTAAAGGTAAAATAAACTTATGTTTCTATTATTTAGTGTTTTTGTTTTCGTATATGAATGTTATGAACAAAAAATGTTCTAGAAATGGACAAAGAAAAGAGCAAACATATCTAACCAACAATAACTCAGAATTGAATAAAATTAGCTACTTTTGTTGCTTTTTAGCATTCATTTCTATCAAGCACGTTTACAACTTTTGCGATCTGTGGAGTTTACGCCGAGAACGGGATATATATATAAAAAAAGGATATTACAGTAAGCAAGGAATAATAATGACTACATTTTTTTTTAAAAACTTTCGACGTTTCGTGAGTACGTTGCGCCTCCGTTTATTTCTTACAGCACGAAGGACAGACACTTCCAAATCTCAGTCAAATTAGTTAATGTGGAAAGTAAGATTAAGAAATGTTATGTATTTTGTACACATAAGATGTTTGAAGGTTTAGAGAGTAAAAACAAGTATGGAGAAAGGTATTTCTTTAAAATGGAGAAAACCGAAGCGGAGATTGATATAGGATATGAAAGATAGCTTGAACTAAATGGAGAAAACCGAAGCGGAGATTGATATAGGATATGAAAGATAGCTTGAACATGACATCACAATGACTGTTATTGTGTCAATGATCAGCTCTGGACAAAATACTGGGTGTTGATTATTATTATTAGTGGTACAGTTTTGCAACAATTAATAATATAAGAATCTACGTACGGTGCACACACATTCATATCTACATACAGTGCACATACATTTATATCTACATACAGTGCACACACATTCATATCTACATACAGTGCACACACATTCATATCTACATACAGTGCACACACATTCATATCTACATACAGTGCACATACATTCATATCTACATACAGTGCACACACATTTATATCTACATACAGTGCACACACATTCATATCTACATACAGTGCACACACATTCATATCTACATACAGTGCACACACATTCATATCTACATACAGTGCACACACATTCATATCTACATACAGTGCACACACATTCATATCTACATACAGTGCACACACATTCATATCTACATACAGTGCACACACATTCATATCTACATACAGTGCACACACATTCATATCTACATACAGTGCACAAACATTCATATCTACATACAGTGCACATACATTCATATCTACATACAGTGCACACACATTCATGTCTACATACAGTGCACACACATTCATATCTACATACAGTGCACACACATTCATATCTACATACAGTGCACACACATTCATATCTACATACAGTGCACACACATTCATATCTACATACAGTGCACACACATTCATATCTACATACAGTGCACACACATTCATATCTACATACAGTGCACACACATTCATATCTACATACAGTGCACATACATTCATATCTACATACAGTGCACACACATTCATATCTACCAATGGATGGTTAAGTGGTTAAAGGTAAAATAAACTTATGTTTCTATTATTTAGTGTTTTTGTTTTCGTATATGAATGTTATGAACAAAAAATGTTCTAGAAATGGACAAAGAAAAGAGCAAACATATCTAACCAACAATAACTCAGAATTGAATAAAATTAGCTACTTTTGTTGCTTTTTAGCATTCATTTCTATCAAGCGCGTTTACAACTTTTGCGATCTGTGGAGTTTACGCCGAGAACGGGATATATATATAAAAAAAAAGGATATTACAGTAAGCAAGGAATAATAATGACTACATTTTTTTTTAAAAACTTTCGACGTTTCGTGAGTACGTTGCGCCTCCGTTTATTTCTTACAGCACGAAGGACAGACACTTCCAAATCTCAGTCAAATTAGTTAATGTGGAAAGTAAGATTAAGAAATGTTATGTATTTTGTACACATAAGATGTTTGAAGGTTTAGAGAGTAAAAACAAGTATGGAGAAAGGTATTTCTTTAAAATGGAGAAAACCGAAGCGGAGATTGATATAGGATATGAAAGATAGCTTGAACTAAATGGAGAAACCGAAGCGAGATTGATATAGGATATGAAAGATAGCTTGAACATGACATCACAATGACTGTTATTGTGTCAATGATCAGCTCTGGACAAAATACTGGGTGTTGATTATTATTATTAGTGGTACAGTTTTGCAACAATTAATAATATAAGAATCTACGTACGGTGCACACACATTCATATCTACATACAGTGCACACACATTTATATCTACATACAGTGCACACACATTCATATCTACATACAGTGCACACACATTCATATCTACATACAGTGCACATACATTCATATCTACATACAGTGCACACACATTCATATCTACATACAGTGCACACACATTCATATCTACATACAGTGCACACACATTCATATCTACATACAGTGCACACACATTCATATCTACATACAGTGCACACACATTCATATCTACATACAGTGCACATACATTCATATCTACATACAGTGCACACACATTCATATCTACATACAGTGCACACACATTCATATCTACATACAGTGCACACACATTCATATCTACATACAGTGCACACACATTCATATCTACATACAGTGCACACACATTCATATCTACATACAGTGCACACACATTCATATCTACATACAGTGCACACACATTCATATCTACATACAGTGCACACACATTCATGTCTACATACAGTGCACACACATTCATATCTACATACAGTGCACACACATTCATATCTACATACAGTGCACACACATTCATATCTACATACAGTGCACACACATTCATATCTACATACAGTGCACACACATTCATATCTACATACAGTGCACACACATTCATATCTACATACAGTGCACACACATTCATATCTACATACAGTGCACATACATTCATATCTACATACAGTGCACACACATTCATATCTACCAATGGATGGTTAAGTGGTTAAGTCGTTGCCTTGCGTTCCGAAGGTCGTTGGATCGAATTCGGATCGCGTCGTTCTGTTCACTTATGTCCTTTTTACAGAAGATCTTTAGGACTGTTGCCGGAGGTAAGGAGTTCGTGGTTTGTGCTAGTTTCTGTGCAGCTGGTGTGCCACTTCTGCAGAGAGAGACCGGGGAACATATAAGATAAAACCTGATGCAATAAAGTTAAGAGTGTGTGTGTGTGTTTATTTGTGTCTGCATACGTGTGTGTGTATGCATGTATATATATATTGAACATATTTATAATAATGATCTTCAATAAAACATATGCCTCCTTACTTATCAACAATGCCCCTTCTACTTCTTCTTCTTCTTCTTTGCGTTCGTTCTTTACGACCAATTTTAATCACTCTTTGTGATATGTTTGATCTTTGCCAAGAACGTGTATACGTTGCACATTGGTTTGGTAGGCCCCTAAACGCATAGACTTCTACAAGTTTAGGACATGTGCATCCGATTTCAGCCAACCGCCCCTTCTACTAATATCATTATCATTTACACAATTATTTCTTTCCCACATTGCCCTTACTAATATACATTCCGATCACCAATTCTCTATTCCAAGATCTGGACGGTGAATGTCACGCACAAGGATACCAAGAGGCACTACTGGTCAGATCACCAGGAAGTCCTTTAGGATTTACTCAAATGAAGTGTCGAGGAAGTGGAACAATTCGAGTCTGTCCACAAGGGTCAACTTGTGTCGATGATAGAAAAGGAGGTGCTACCTGTTGTCGCAAGCAAGTTGGTATCGAGAACATTGAGAATAAACCAGGCGTGTGTCCAGTAGTAAGTAGAACTCACCATATCTATGCTTGTAATGTAAGCTTTAAGTTTGGTTGTCAACTGTCGTCAATAGAAGCAATGGTTCCTCTGTTAGATATGAAAATAATATAATTATTCCAATGTGCAAATCTGGCAGGTAGAGACGTTTATGAAAGGTTGCACCTGTGATGTCTTGCATAACCAGCTGGTCTAGCACCAGGAAAACGTCAATCAACTTTGACTTCTGCAAATGAGATTAAATTGATCTTTGACAAGAATAACACGACACTTTGAAGAAGTTATAAGACAGGCCCAGTTAGAGATTTATATTTTGAGCACACTTAGTCAGACTGAGGCAGCATGCTGCTATATTGTAGGTTCAGCTTACTGCTATATTGTAGGTTCAGCTTACTGCTATATTGTAGGTTCAGCTTGCTGGTATATTGTAGGTTCAGCTTACTGCTATATTGTAGGTTCAGCTTACTGCTATATTGTAGGTTCAGCTTGCTGGTATATTGTAGGTTCGGAAAAAACAGATACCGTTCCAAATACCATTCTTCTTGAAGAATCGAAACATCCATTCTCTCTAGAAACTACAGGTTTGAACTAGCAAATTTATTTTGTAAATTGACTGACTACAATATCCTCTTCTTTAAATGCGAAATAATATAACATGTTTAATACAAGAATTTTCAGCTGTCAGGTGCTCATTTTTCATTTCAAAGAGATCGTTAGTTTAACTAGAACACAGTCACTATTTTTTCAATAGCCAGTCTCTGATTCTTTTTTCTTTTCAATGATCCAGTGGAGTTTAAGCTTTTGTCCTCGGCCTAATGACATGTAGTGTACTGTATGTAGATATAGTATGTGGATATATTGATAAAATATATGATGTCTGTGCGTTTTCTATCCACACCGAACAAGAACCAGAGTTTGACGGCTCCAATACGAGTATGATACAGCAGCATAATTAGGGTTTATTGTGCTCATTTTCCACCACAAGATGGTTATCCTGAGTTCTACTATAGTCTTGATATGTGTCTAACTGTTCTAAGCAAGAGGATCATCTCGTCCTGAGTCACTGCTCCTTAACTATGAGCGCCGATCACCAGACAGCTAATCATATTAGTTCTCTAACCTCAGGTCTAGTCAATATCAATCTGATTTCTTTAATTAAAACAGCAGAGTGAGCATGTATAAAGTCAAATGGGATATAAAACATATATAGATGGGTTACTACAAAGATTTTACACACATAAAACTTCACATTATAATATCTCCATTAGTGTGTTTGTTCAAGATAATAAGGAATTTTAAGAACTCACAGTGGAAGCACCGGAGACAATGAATATGTAAGAACCCACAGTGGAAGCACCGGAGACAATGAATATGTAAGAACTCACAGTCGAAGCACCGGTGACAATGAATATGTAAGAACCCGCAGTGGAAGCACCGGAGACAATGAATATGTAAGAACTCACAGTGGAAGCACCGGAGACAATGAATATGTAAGAACTCACAGTGGAAGCACCGGAGACAATGAATATGTAAGAACCACAGTGAAGCACCGAGACAATGAATATGTAAGAACCACAGTGGAAGCACCGGAGACAATGAATATGTAAGAACTCACAGTGGAAGCACCGGAGACAATGAATATGTAAGAACCCACAGTGGAAGCACGGAACAATGAATAGTAAGAACCACAGTGAAGCACCGGTGACATGAATATCATCAATAAATAGACAAAGAAAACAATAATAGGCTTCAGAAGAAAAGAAATGACCAATGACAGGATTCGAACAGAACCCTTATTTCTTAGTGCAAGGCAATGGTACCTTTTATAATGTCTCTGTTTATGTAGATACACACTGTTTGCCTTTCACTCCAGAAGTAGTCAGTTCAGATTATTGTGCCAGTTATTAATGATCTCAATGTAGGTGAATTCGTGTTTCTAGTCCTTTCAGAGGCGGACGATAAATCGGAGGTCTTGTGTTCGTGTTGAGCACTGTCAAAGAAGCCCTGACAGTTTAAAATCGATAAGAACAGACTGGAAAACAGCTGCCCGAGTAAAATGTATTAAAATTAAAAATCCTACAACATTGTTACCATCCTAAAAATTATATAAGAGACTCTCACCGATGCCATGGAGTTCGTAAGTTACCGTTCTGAGAATCGATGTGCATCGTGGATGGTTCTGCAAATAAATAAATCAAGTGAACAATCTATAGTGTAGCATTTTGTTATACCATAAATATATTTGTATTTGTATAGGATTGTATATAATTATATAATGTGAGAAGTATGGACATGTGAACAAGATATGAAATAAAGCTTCAATCTGATGATTACACTCAGGCTCCTAACGTTGAATTGTGCGGCCGATTACCTTGCCAAAGAGACATTGACTGCGCAGGAGACCTCAAATGTTGTCAATTCTGTGGAAATAAATGTACTAAACCAGATACCGACGGTGAGTTATAACTTTTCTATTTTTTCTTTGAACTTATCGATACAAATATAATTATATGTTATCTTTATCAATTCAAAAACAAACTAGTGGTGATAAACGACAGTTTTAACGACACGGAATTGTTTGAAATATATAAACATTATATAAACCATTTACTTCTATAAAGAAGTAAATAGTGAAATAAGAAGAAGAATGTAAAATGAAAACAGGAAAGGGACAGACATTAGCGCAGGATGGGCACTTATCGCAGTGATACTCACGCCACTGAGACATTACATCAACTGCCAAGTGGTGGACACCGAGAGAAGACGAGAACAGACTTGGGATACCCTCACTGTATGGTCGCGAACAGAAAACAATGGGAAATTGTTATTGCTTCCCAACAAGATACCTCAAGGTCTCTGACTGCTTTGTCGGTTCGTTTCCCAGAAGAAAAAGTCGAAACTAGATCCCGAATGTGAGTGGTAATCGTTAACTTGCGTAAATCAACTTCACAAATCAGCTCCAAATGCAGGAATCCGAGTTACAAATAACAGCTTTAACGAGACATAATTTTTTTAATGCTATAAATGTTAAATGTGTAATGTATAAGTAATGATAAATGTAATAAAGTATAATGTGTGGTTCTCAACGTTTCGAAGATTGCAGTCAATATTATATTACCAGAATATAAAATACTTAATATTATACTTTATACTTTAGAAGATAAAACTGCTGAGAAAAGAGATAGAGAGCAACGGAAAGATAAGATATAGAAACGTCCTAACATCTTAGCATAAATGAATGTCAATAACACGTATGATCGTCAACTGTGGGTTAGAGAGTTTTGGAGATCAATGATCGTTAATACCAGCAGACACAATACCAGACGATGAAGATGATGTTGCTTATTCTCACATAAAAGCCATTACATTTACACACAAAAATATATTGGCGAAACGAATAAGGCTGTAGAATGGATAACAGCTTTCTTCATATTAATCTTGTGGGATCTGTGGCGTGGAGATAAGGTAAACGCCGCTGACTCCATGCAGGAAACAATAAGAGACATTTTTCAAGAGATCTTTAATTTAAATGGTGGTGAGGTCGAGTTCCTAGTCCTATCGGAGATGGACGATAATAATTAGTTTCCGTGTTCAAGTTCAACAAGTAAAAGTACCCTTGGCAGTTGAAAAAGATTTAATTAAATTAGTACCACATTTTGTTAACGTCTTCAAAAATACGTCCGGTACCATCACCGGTGCTGTGAAGTTCATGCACTGTAGCTGAGATCCTCCTGTGTAATAAAGAGATCGGGACATACATGGTTAGAAGTGCAATGATGATGAACAATCAATCATATCGGCGTTACGATATCATACATAAGTTATTTAATGATTATCTATATTATATAAGTGTCTATATATAATTCTTTTGGTATCTGCAGATCGTCAAAACAGACCATGTAACAACTTTGTTTGTAATAATGGTGGACGCTGTTTGGTACAAGTAACCACACCTTATTGTGAGTGTCTGGATGGATTTACTGGTCCTAGGTGTGATATTAGACAAGGTAATATTCAAACAATATTTGCGATTAGACTGGATATCAATTAAATAATGCTTGCACTCCCACTTCATAAATATATATATACGTATGTACGTATGTTATTATGGTTGGAGCTCTTTGTGGCGAAGTGGTATACTCTCGGCAGGTGGTGCGCCAATTTATGCGGAGAGAGACCCAGGTATATGGGGTAAAACCCGGTGCAGTAAAGTCAATCCTTCGTCATTAGACTCCTTATCTATTTGTTATTATGTACATATGTATACTTCATTGTTCAGACTACAACTGCCTTTTTTTATTTTTGCAGATCCATGTCAAAATGCAAGATGTAACAATGGTGGTCGATGTTTGCTAAGAAACAACGAGCCCTACTGTGAGTGTCTTTCGGAATTCACAGGTCCTAACTGTGACACAAGACAAGGTAAGAATTATTTTTTTGTAGCGCTTAATTCTAACAATTGGTGAATTTACATCTTTTTGAATTATTCATCATCATCATCATCATCATCATTATTAAGTAGCTTGTCCCTTCTGGAACTTGGCTCCCATGACAACAATCCTGAAAAACTCTCTGTTCTGTGCAAGTTGACCGACGTCACCAGCAGTCATTCTCAGATCGTCAATGACATCTCGCACCCATCGTCTTTAAGTCTTTCTCTCATTCTTCTTCCAGACACCATTCCCTCCAAAATTATCTTCTCTGGGCACTCATGTCGTTTGATGTGTCCGAAATATTTAATTTTCCTTGATGTTTTGCTCTTTAATAGCCAACTCTCTTTAATATCAAGCTGTTGCAGAACAGAAGCATTTCTTCTTTTCTCTGTCCATGATTTTCTAAGTACTATTCTGTAGCATTTGCAGTCAAAGGTATTTATGATCTTCTCCGCCATTGTCAATGGTCCATGTCAATTTTAATGATTACTGCTGTTTAAAAGGTAACCACATATACCATTTGTAAGAATGCTTCAAGGGAGGGTTGACGTAATGCGTAGAGCGTTCGTTTATCGAATTTGACACTAAAGAGTTGTGGATTCAAACCAACACATGAGTAAAGCAATCGGCCCTCTTACCTCCTGCACATTTGGGACTAAAAATAGGAAGAGGTAGACACTTTATACCACTCCAAGATTTGAAAAGATTACGGAACCTTTTTTTAAAAGAAGGTTGCATAATGTTGGTAATTGACAGGATCTTCCCATCACTTATCCACGACCTTCTCTATAATGGCCTCAGCGCAGACGGCCATATTGCCATAAACGTCATAGGCTGAGGCGGTGTATTCTAACAAACTAACTATTGACTGTTACTATTGGAAAACGCTAATCTAGACAATACATCTTGCAGATGTTAGAAACTTATTGTTTGATGCATGTGTGTATTACAGAAGATGTTTTCTGATGAGTAGCTATAGTTGTTGCTCTCACATACTGTTTTAGTTTAATTTTATACAGAATGCTTAGAGTAATTTATATATGATTACTAGTGTACTAACATCAGCTTATAGTAGTCACTTATCAATAATCCATGAATAAGTTAGTGACAAGCTTGCATATCACCACAGCTTGATTAGCACATAAACTGACATCAGCTTATAGTAGTCACTTATCAATAATCCATGAATAAGTAAGTCACAAGCTTGCACATCACCACAGCTTGATTAGCACATAAACTAAACAGTATTACACAAATATATTTATCTACTACTGAATTTTTGCTACTTTTCGTTTTTGTGAAGAAGCAGCTTGCTGAACATTCCATTAATCATTCCATTATGTTTCTATAATTGTTGAGGAAAATTTTGGAACCGCAGACAATAAAGTATTTCTTTTTTGAGCTCTGCAGACACATACAATACTGTATAATGAGAATTTCAAGTAGCTGGCAGTTAGAAGGAGATCAATAGTTTACATGCCAACTTTTGTTACATTATGTCGAAGTAGATCAATAGTTTACAGGCTAACATTTGTTACATTGTATCGAAGGAGATCAATAGTCTACAGGCCAACTTTTGTTACATTATGTCGAAGGAGATCAATAGTCTACATGACAACTTTTGTTACATTATGTCGAAGGAGATCAATATATACGACAACTTTTATTACATTATGTCGAAGGAGATCAATAGTCTACATGACAACTTTTATTACATTATGTTGAAGGAGATCAGTAGTATACTTAACAACTTTTGCTACATTATGTTGAAGGAGATCAGTAGTCTACATGACAACTTTTATTACATTATGTCCAAGGAGATCAATAGTCTACATGACAACTTTTATTACATTATGTTGAAGGAGATCAGTAGTATACTTAACAACTTTTGCTACATTATGTTGAAGGAGATCAGTAGTCTACATGACAACTTTTATTACATTATGTCGAAGGAGATCAATAGTCTACATGACAACTTTTATTACATTATGTCGAAGGAGATCAGTAGTCTACATGACAACTTTTATTACATTATGTCGAAGGAGATCAATAGTCTACATGACAACTTTTATTACATTATGTCGAAGGAGATCAGTAGTCTACATGACAACTTTTATTACATTATGTCGAAGGAGATCAATAGTCTACATGACAACTTTTATTACATTATGTCGAAGGAGATCAATAGTCTACATGACAACTTTTATTACATCATGTCGAAGGAGATCAATATTCTACATGACAACTTTTATTACATTATGTCGAAGGAGATCAGTAGTCTACATGACAACTTTTATTACATTGTGTCGAAGGAGATCAATAGTCTACATGACAACTTTTATTACATTATGTCGAATGAGATCAATAGTCTACATGACAACTTTTGTTACATTATGTCGAAGGAGATCAATAGTCTATGTGACAACTTTTGTTACATAATATCGAATGAGATCAATAGTCTACATGACAACTTTTGTTACATTATGTCGAAGGAGATCAGTAGTATACTTAACAACTTTTGCTACATTATGTTGAAGGAGACATAAACAAACATTAAACAAACATAAACAAACATACAGTCTGAACTTTTAATGAAAACTGTTGCTTATTTTTAAATTGATTATACCCTTCATGTATATATCTTTCCAGCAATAAGACAAGAAAATTGAAATAATTAGAAAATAAAGATGAATAATTGTGTTTAGATTTATTCTTTCACCGAATTACAATTGTAATTTTAACATCAAGGTGTTTTATCTAAATTGTCTAGATCCTTGCGAAAACATCAGATGTAATAACGGTGGTAGGTGTGTGCCACAGGGATCACAGCCATACTGTGAATGCATTCAAGGATTTACTGGACCAACTTGTGATACTAGATCTGGTATGTAACGATACATTCAAATACTTATTTACTTAGTTTGTAGATCATAGTCTTTTCTGAGATAATATACAATATTCTCGTACTACTATAGGGCCAGCAAGTAATCTCTCCAAACCGCTCTGTCCTTGGCAACTCGTTCAATCTCTTCTATAGAATTGAGTCCGATATATTTCACCTCTATCAGTAAAGTTTGTTCAGGGTTTCCCTAGAGCTTCATTTCTTTCTTGAATCCTTTGTTTCCCTCTTCAATGCCTGCCATGCGATTATTTGATCATTTATTTTCAGAGAATGCTGAGTTGTCTTTCTTATAATAGTTGTTACTAGTGTTTGATCAGATATTTCTTTGATTTCATCACTGTTACTAAGTTCGTTCCATTTTATGTTCATTATTTTTCGCAACCATCTATTTTCATATTCATTCAGCTTTCTTGTTACATCTTTGGTCATTTTCAAACTCTCGTTCGGATATGTTAGGATTGATACAGCATTGGAACTAAACATTCATAATTTAGTTTTAAAACTATATAACTTGTAGGTCCATATTTTATTTAGACTTCGGAATTTCTCTTTATCTTATTGGCTAGATGTCCGGCCTGGTCAATCATAATGCTGAAATCATCAGTTACACCCTGATTCCATCTTCTCAATGGCCTTTCTCTTCTCCTATTTGTCAGAATGTCTCCTTCCATAACGGTTTTCTCCAAACCTTCGTGTACCTTTGTATGTTCAAAATACTTCAATTTTTTCATTCTTATTTGTAGCATCAACCAGTTTTCTTTGATTTTGAGTTCTTTCTAGATTTATCTATTTATTCTATTCTAGCATGTCAAACCTGCAGAATATTAATTATTGTACACTTTATATGATAACGCAGATCCATGCCTGAACATAAGATGTCAGAATGGGGGTCAATGTTTGTTACGAGGTAGTCAACCATATTGTGAGTGTACACAAGAATATACAGGACAAACTTGTGAAACTAGAATAGGTAAATCCAAACTATAACACATTGTTCATATTAGATTTATTAAATCACATTTCTCTTGCACGGTGTATATATGGATGTATACTTGGATGTATACTTTGATGTATATTTTGATGTACACTTGGTTGTATACTTGGATGAACTGCGTTTGATTGATTGATTAATATCATTATCATAATTGCATTTATGTGAATAATCATATTTGTATCGATCTCTTTCTTACACAGGAAGATCTCACTGACAATGCCCACATTTCGTTCCACCAGCGAGAATCCCAGATATAATTTATTTTTAAGGGTCAACGTTTTTTGTAGGAATTTTATTTCGAATCCTTTTCAATGAATTTTGCCATGACAGCGGCTTTACAGTCTACTCTAACCGATTTTCAGCTGTCAGAAGTTCTTCTATTTATTCAATTTTAACACAAGACCTACGTTTTATTGTCGGTCTTCGAATAAACTAGACACTCGATTTCACATACATTAATCGTGATATCTTGACAAATATTCTATAGCCTACACGGAAAACGAATAAAGAATTGTTTAGCTAACTCGAGCACTTCAGCCTTCACCATATTGACCAACCATAGAGCTTATTTCCCTTCAGTCTTTAATTTTCCTTGACTCTCTTATCTTCTTTGTCGTATGTATCTAATTGTTTATAACATTTCATATTGACCAACCCATAGAGCTTGGATTTGCTTCAGTCTTTTTCCTTGACTCTTTATCTTCCTTATCGTATGTATCTAATTACTTATAACATTTTTGTTTCTGTCCTTTCCTCAAGTCATCTGCGCATTAGACATCGTTTCTTGACTGACAAATGTCAACTTCGTACTCCACAATAATGTATTTTATAAACAACACAGAATGAGATCCTGAAATAAATGTCTGGAGAATTGTAGTGCATCAAGTAATCTTACAAAAAGGGATATTAATGAATATAAAAAGGGAAGGATTGGATGGTCTGTGGTTAAGCTGTTCGCTTTGCTTTTCGAAGGTCTTGGTTTCAATTCAAATCGTTTCCTTCTGTTCTCGCTTGCATTTTTGTCAAAAACTCTAGGATTGTTGCCGGAGCTACGTATTTCTTGCTTTGTGTAACACTCTCCGCTTTTGGAGAGCCATTTTCGAAGATGGACCGAGCACATATGGAGAAATCAGGTGCAGTGACAGTAATGCATCGTCTTTAGACCATTTAGGTCTCTAGGGCAACATAAAGTTCACTATGACAGTTTACTAGGCAGGCAATGTTTGAAGAAACGAAGACTAAGCAAGTCAATATCAAATTACTGAGATATTCTTTGTTATGAACATTTCCTCTACATAATACAAATGAAGCGACTAACTGAAATTATCATTATTTTCTCAATTGTTCGTGCATAATACGTTGTTATATCATTACATGTACATGTAGGGAGCCCTGTCCTTATCATTACATAATACAAATGAAGCAACTAACTGAAATTAATGAAATCTATCATTATTTTCTCAATTGTTCGTGCATAATACGTTGTTATATCATTACATGTACGGGGAGCCGTCTTTTGACAAAAGAACGGTAGGGCAACCCTTCCTTCGCTAGAAGGACGTATGCAAACGTGACTTGAAGGAGCATGACAGGAAGGAGCTAGCCAAGGGCAGATCCAACAGAAGACAGACTGAAAACGGTTCTGTAAACTTATGAAAACAGACTAAGCTTGCTGACATAAAACATGAGAGGAGAAAGAATTAAACAAATCCACCATGAACACTACATTTGTTGTATTTCTAAACTGACAGCATGTCATCAGCATCGTTTCAACATATTATTGATGCCACAAAACGAATAGTCTATCAGTCTATCAGTAAACGCATTGTCCCCCTTACCAGAACAACAGTAGTTATATTGATTGAATATCCAATATCAATTGCATCCAGTTAATGTCCACTTAAGAAGTGTATTTATGTTTGTTCTCAAAGATCCATGCCAGAACTACAGATGTAACAATGGAGGTCGTTGTTTGTCACGTGGTGTCCAGCCGTACTGTGAATGTACACAACAATATACTGGTCAATATTGTGAAACATTGTTGGGTACGTACGTAAATAAAATATTGTTTTAATTGATTGTCATATCATGTCTGTTTACGAAACAATTATATTTATTGATTACATTGTCATTATGTTTTCTCAAGATCCTGTATAAATAATCATCATCATCAAATAGCTTGTCCTGAGCAGAACTTTGCCACCCCAACAATCCTCCGGA
Source organism: Arion vulgaris (assembly GCA_020796225.1). NCBI lineage: Eukaryota > Metazoa > Mollusca > Gastropoda > Stylommatophora > Arionidae > Arion > Arion vulgaris. The sequence continues at coordinate 41,334,912 of CM036765.1, read as the reverse complement.
ATTTCTCTCTCTCATAGGCCAGATGTCCCGCCTCTGCAGCTGTCATGTTCAAACTATTAGTTTCATCCTGAATTCATCTTCTCCGTGGTCTTCCTCTCCTTCTCTTTGCCGGTATGCTTAATTTCATAATGGTCTTCTCCGCCCTTTCATATCTTTTTATATGTCCAAAATACCTCAATTTTCTCTTTCTTATTTGTGGCATCAGCTAGTTTTCTTTGCTATAAATATTACTAGTGATAATTAATTATTCCCGGTTCATCAAATAATGACAGTTTTAATAAAGGAAACATTTATGTTTCCCTTTTATCACACAGTCTCATGTCTATTTTTGTTGTTTGTTGTAACTAGATCCTTGCCAAAACCAAAGATGTCAGAATAATGGTCGATGTGTGTTACGAGGTAGTCAACCATATTGTGAATGTGCTCAAGGATTTACAGGACAAACTTGTGAAACTAGAATAGGTAAGTCGCTTTCAATCTATTCTTCACAAATTTAGAATCTTCAAATCACATTAGTTGCGAATATATTTCTAGTGATCCCTTCGATGCACTAGGTTTGAGTCTAGAAAGTGTGAGTGTATATTCCTGCTCTCGGTTTTTTTATGTTTGTTTCTGTTTACATATAACATATTTGACCTTCTGGTCATTTCATTCAGTTGTCGTTGTTACTAGGAGATTAAAAGGTCACTTCAAACTGACCTAATATTAAAAAAACAGAGGAGAAACAATAGCTTAAATTGGTGAATTGCGACAATTGTTTGGAATAATTACAGTAAGCATGTTAGCATTGCAAGCAGAAACAATGAAGAGTCTAGATATCCAGGAATACAATACATTCAGCGGGAACGTTTACTAGATATTGTCTAGAGAATCAAGGAATTAAACAAACGCATTAGTGATAGAATTGTGAGACATTGATACTCGTATTTGATCGTCTTCTTCTTCTTTTATCGTTACACTTTTACCGGCTTGTTGTCCAGTGGTTATCTGTTTTTGTCTTGCGCTGATCTAGTGGCTTTGGTGATAGTTATTTTAGCTTTTTGACAGGATTCTGCTACGCCATCTAACTTTCTTTTTCGTGATCTTCCTCTCGACTTCTTTCCTGATTTATTGTTGTAGAAGAATATGTATACAGTGCAGTTTGGTTGCATTCTTCTTAAGTGGTCGAATCACATCTTTCTTTGTTTCTCAATGTAATTCAAGCAAGATTCTGTCCCAATCTTCTTACTTATGATGATGTTGGTGACTGTTCTAGTGTTGTTGGTAACTTTTTGTAAGCATCGCATTTCACATGTAGTTATTTTTTGTGACTGTGCTTTGCTAATTGTTGATTTTGATCAATCCCTTCATTCCAGCAAAGATTAGTAAATAAGTAAACATATGCAGCTCATATTGTTATTTTATTCTATGCATCCAAACGTCCATCAAGCATACAAGTAACACATTGTTCCCTCCACTTTAGATAACAGCAATTTTAATCTTGTATTTAATGTCCATCTATAGTTGACTAATTATACATTGAACAATTGTATACATTTCTTTTCTAATAGATCCATGCCAGAACTACCGATGCAACAATGGAGGTCGTTGCTTGTCACGTGGTATCCAACCGTACTGTGAATGTACACAACAATATACTGGTCAATATTGTGAAACATTATTGGGTACGTCTATAAATAAAATATTATGTTAAGTGATTGTCTTATATTGTCTGTTTACGTAACAATTTTACTTATTGATTACATTGCCCTTAGGTTTACTCAATATGCTGTATAAATACTATTCATATTTAATTATTTAAAATTCACAAATAATGACAATTAATGACAATTTTAGTACAGGATGATCTTTCACTTTTATCAAACAGTCTCACGTCTAGTTCTGTTCTCTTCCGAATCCAGATCCTTGCCTGAACCTGAGATGTCAGAATAGTGGTCGATGCTTGTCACGAGGTAGTCAACCATATTGTGAATGTGTTCAAGGATATACAGGACAGACTTGTGAAACTAGATTAGGTAAATTTTTTTCAATGTATTCTTCACAAATTTAGAATCTTTACTTTAAATCACATTAGTTGTGAATATATTTCTACTGATCACTTTGATCGACTGGGTTTGAGTCACAGAAGTGTGAATGTGTATTCCTGCTCTCGATTTTAAAGTATGTATCTGTTTATAAATGACATATTTTACCTACTGGTCATTTCATTAAGTTATCGTTCTTATTAGGACATTTAAAAAAAAGTTGCTATGAACGAAGCTAATGATAAAACATACAGCACAAACGAAGAGAGAAAGTCTGTTTGTGAGTTGCAACAAATTTTCTGAATAAGTAAAGTAAACAGTATCATAAGAAGCAGAAACAATCAAGAGTCTAGATATTCAGGATAACAATAAACTTATTGATAACGTTTTCTAGAATGAGTCTGGAGAACCGGTTATGAAACAATCAATCAAGTGCCATACCTGCCAGAGTATGAGGTCATGACTCTCCACAACTCTCTCCTCGGTGCAGTTAATCAGTTATGACGTCGATTATTTGTCGAACCACGATGTCAGACCATCCAACATATCCTTCCTCTGTTTTCAACGATCCGTCATTCTCTGAATTTTACCTGCTGTCACCAAATGTTCTAAACTTCCTCTTCGCATTATGTTATACGCCTCTTCGATTGATACTGAAACAAGTGTTAAAAATCTTCTCTGCGACTGATTCTTAAACAAGTGTTCCAAATCTTCTCTTCGACTGATACTGAAACAAGTGTTCCAAATCTTCACTTCGACTGATTCTGGAAAACATGATGAATTTCAAGTGATAGATTTGTGAAACGTTGATACTGTGGGATCAATCGCTTCAGTTCATAATAGAAGTGGAAAGACTATTAATCATCTAGTGCGTATTGTGTTATTTATGCCATCCAATCAAACGTCCATCAAGCATACAAGTAAGAAATTGTTTCATTACTGATTAGAAAACAGCCATTTTGTTCGTGTACTTAATGTTAATGGACCTCAGAGATAACAGATGCGAAGAAAGACAATATTGATGTAGCACACACACACACAAGCCCGTTCCAGAAATCTCTTCTTATCATGACGCTGTGAGGCAAAAACAGAAATGGAGAAAAGAAATAACAGAAAAGACTCAATGTTAATCTTCACCAACAGTTGATTAGCTAAATACATAACAATCGTAATAATATCTGTTCTCAAAGATCCATGCCAGAACTACAGATGTAACAATGGAGGTCGCTGTTTGTCACGTGGTGTCCAGCCGTACTGTGAATGTACACAACAATATACTGGTCAATATTGTGAAACATTATTGGGTACGTCCATAAGAAAATATTACTTAAAGTGACTGGTGTGCATTGTATGTTTATGTAACAATTTGACTTAATGATTACATTATCATTAAATTTACTCAATGTCTTATATCAATACTTTTCATATTCAGTTATTTATAGTGCACATATAATGACAAATTAAGAAGAGAATGTCATGCCTCTCCACAACTCTCTCTCTCTCTCTCTTTCTCCTCGGTGCAGTTAATCAGTTCTGACGTCTATCATTTTCGAACCACAATGTCAGACCATCCAACATTTCCTTCCTCCGTGAAATGAAATGTTGTCATATTCAGTGAAAATAATAGTATTTACTAAAGAAGAACTTAGAAATTATAACTAAATTTTCTTTTACTATTAGTAAATATAATGTTAAATATTGCAACATTTGCCAGACTAGAAATATTGTGTAAGCTTGTTTGCACATAACAACTAATGTAACAACTAACACAACCCGTGTGAATCAACCATCTGGAAGCTACATTAGTAATGTGGGTTTTTTCTGGCAGTACAATATAATACCAGAAACGTAAATTGTAAAAACAAACTAGAAATCTATACTTTATGGTTTTCATTGTTAGCAATATTTATGTAGCTATGAGTTGCTATCTTGTAATTTATTTTATCTGTATGAAGTTTTAATGCATTAATACTTTTAACATGTTTTCACGTCTTATTCTGATATGCACTGTATCGTCACTTTCTGTCAGGTGGCTTTTAAATCTTTATTCTCCTTACGAGCTCCATTTCTTCTCTACAAGACAGGACTGCAGTAGAACTATCAACAAGGCCAGAAAAAGGAACATGAAGAAAGATATTGTAAAAAGCACAAAAACAGAGCACACCGATGTTACATCGTTCTATCATCTCTACTAATTGATTTAGTAAGCGTCTGCAGCTTAAGAAGTAGTGAGCTCGATCACAATTCAACCGTACTCGGTTCAAACTCCAATGCGGGAAAATGTGGAAGTAAATTAGTTCACTTGTATTTTACTAAAGATAAAAATAAACCTCACCGTTCAGAAAACGATGGCAATCTACTGAACGTATAAGTGTTGCCTAGAAAATCGACGACTCGTTTACTGTGGTTGATAGTTAAGTCCTGTAAGGGATATGCCTCGATTTTCATTTCTCTAGTTGTTTTATATAGAACAGATGTCGTTTTGTATCTAAAGTTGTTCTTGTATCCTTTGCTGTTAAATGCCTTTATGCCGAAATATTGCTGTTTCTTATTCGTGTGCTTGGTGACACTATCACATTTCGTGTCTCATTATTTTTTTCTTGTGTTATCTTTTGCTCATCTACTAAATTGTGGAGGTAAATATGTGTATTTGTTCCAGATCAGCATTTCTACTGATTGACAACTGCTGTAGTAATTTTAGAGGGGGACGGGGTGTTGTATTTCATTCTTTTCGTTCTTAACATTCATTGTCAAAACGTTGAGGCTTCACTTTTATCAAACACTCTCACTGTCTATTTTTGTTCTCATTCGAAACCAGATCCTTGCCTGAACCTGAGATGTCAGAATAGTGGCCGTTGTTTGCTACGAGGTAGTCAACCATATTGTGAATGTACACAAGGATTTACAGGACAAACTTGTGAAACTAGAATAGGTAGGTTGTTTTCAGTCTATTCTTCAGGAATTTCGAATCATCAAATCCCATTATTTGTCAATATACTTCGAGTGATCACTTTGACGAACTGGGTTTGAATCCAGAAATGTGAGTGTATATTACTGCTCTCGCATTTCTACGTATTTTTCTGTTTACATATGAAGTACTCAACGTCTTGGTCTTTTAATTAAGTTAGTTTTGTTACTATGACAATAAAAAGGTAATTACTTATTGACTTGATAAAATTCACCAGACTAGATGTGAAATATTTTCAATTAGTGAATTATATCAACTTTCCTGAGTTATTTCAGTAAAAATGTATATAATTATAGAAACAATCAAGAGTAGATATCAAGGGTAATCATAAATTGAATGTGGACGTTTACTAGAACGTGTATGGAAAATCGAGAACTAAAGAAATGAATTTCAAGTGATATGATTGTGATACGTTAATACTATAAAGGTTTTCTTTTCCAATTATAGTCTGTCCATTAATTCGTGAGCACGTTTGAAATTGATTTTCTCGAAAACTACCTGTTGGATCTCAGTGATTTTTGCAAGCAGCCTTAGAATATCCATGACGCTAGAGAAATATTTTTTCCAAGAAAATTTGATGTAGTTTGAAATATTTCTTCTTCAGGTTATATTAAAATCAACCTCACCGGATTGTACACAATAGTAACAGATCTACGGTACACAGACGCGTTGTTCTAAAAATACATTATGGTAACATAGAAATATCGTGAGTATACAACAATTTCACGAAATCCGTGCACCTAACCCAGTCGACTTTGAAAGCGGAAAGCATATGACGTTATAATTGGGATACCATTGTATAGTTATAGGCGTATCTCGCTATTTGTATGAAGCTATTGTATCCTATTTGTTGGCTTATCAAAACTGACATTGATATCACATTCATAATGAGTCTGAAGTGCACATTTATAACAATGCAGAAGGTTACAGTTTTACTATACCAACACTTCCGTAGGGAATCTAAGAGAGGTCATCTATATTGCGATATTCATAACCCTGAGAAACGAGCGCAACTGGCGCTTGGTCTGAATAGAGAATCCTTTTCCCGATGGATTAAACAGGACACAAAGTGCACTAATGTCAAGCAAGGACGGAAAAGAACAATTGACGACTTTGACATAGATGTCATAAGACGGAGCTCTTGAAAATGTTTGCGACAAATCAACTTGTTACTCTCAGGAAACTGAAATTAAAACTGCAATCAGATTGCAGCATAGACATTTCTAAAAGTACTCTATGAAAAATTGTAAGAGCCGCCGGCTTCACCTTCAGAAAAACTATAGGCGGCAGGAATATTATTTGTGAAAAGCCACATTTAATTGCTGCCCGAAGTAAATACCTGAGGCAGATCCGTGAGCGGCGGAGGCAAGGCTATGATATTGTATATTTGGACGAATCCTGGGTCAATGCTCACCACACCAATGCTAAAGAATGGCAATCAGTAGACGGTGAACAGAAAAGAAAAATACCAAGCAGCAAAGGCCAGCGTATTATACTAACACATGCAGGAAGTAGTGAAGAAAGTCTTGTCCATGACGCTGGACTTATTTTCCAATCAAAAAGTACCGACGGTAGGGACTACCACACAGAAATGAATGGACATATTTTCAGGCACTGGATGGAGAAAGATCTACTTCCAATTCTAAACAGACCATCATGCTTGGTAATGGATAATGCATCCTATCACAACGCAGTATCAGCGGAAGACAAAGTACCAACTGCATCAAATACAAAAGATCAAATTAGGACTTGGCTTGCTAAGGAAAATGTCAGCTTCGATGATACATATTTGAAACCGAGTTGTTGCACCTGGTGAGGATGACAAATAAGACAAAGGTGTTTCATATTGACAAAATCATTGCGGAATACGGCCACACGTCTTTGCGACTACCTCCATATCATGCTCAATCCGATAGAGCTTGTCTGGGCTAAAGTAAAAGGGCAAGTTGCCGAACAGAACAGGACGTTTAAAATGTGTGATGTTGAAGTTCTGACACGTGAGTCCCTCTCAATGATAGACATGCAGTTCTGGAAGAAGTGTGTTGAACATGTGCTCCGAGAGGAAGACGAGTACTGGCACCGAGACGGATTACAATTTGTCCAGCCAGTAACAATTATCAACCTCATGGAATCGTCAGATTCGGGATGATACAAATCATATTTTGATTACAGACTGAGAAATAGCAACGTATACATTTCCATATCCAAATGCGTCTACCATCATACAATTTGTGGTGAAGTTAAGACACCCTGGGGTCTAATGGTGACCGAAGGAGAGGACTAACTGTTGCATATTGTATCCAAGTTCACGATTGCTCATAAAGGGCAACACACTTAATTACTTGACCTATCAAGTTAATATGGAGATACACCTATGAATAGAATTGACATGGACAAATTCTAGGGATATTGTAAAATCTAAAATTTGAGCCCCTTATTTGCAATTGTCATAAAAGATCAAAGGAATTCGCCGATGTGCAAAATCCGTAGCATCTATGGACTACTGGTTAGCTTTATTTTAGCGTCATGGATATTCTAAGGCTGCATGCAAAAATCACTGAGATCCAACAGGTAGTTTTCGAGCAAATCAATTTCAAACGTGCTCACGAATTAATGGACAGACTATAGAAGTGTAGGGATTAGGTAATCATCTAGAGCTCATTTGTTTTACGAACGCCTTTATCATTTTTATGTGCTGTTTTATTCGATGCATTCAAACGTCATTCAGACATAAGAAAATAGCATTTTCTGTAGCCTTTTTCAGACCTTAGGTTACGAAGTCACTTCACTTCACATTTTTAGGTCCTAGTGTACAGGAGATAGGGTGGCCAATTCCTTTCCTTATGTGTGGAACGTAGAGTGTGGAATTAAACCCACAACTCTCTTGTGTCCGAGACGACAGGCGAACTCTTATGCATTACGCTTATCCGTCCCACACTGAGCAGACATACAAGTAACAAATTGTTTTCCTCCTGATTATGTGAAAAACAGTTATATTCCTTAGTTAATGTAGATTCTCACCAGTACTTGACTAATGACATATATGATACGTTTATGCATGTCTGCTCTCAAAGATCCATGCCAGAACTACAGATGTACCAATGGAGGACGTTGTTTGTCACGTGGTATCCAGCCGTACTGTGAATGTACACAACAATACACTGGTCAATATTGTGAAACATTGTTGGGTACGTCCATCAAAAGAATATTATTTAAATTTATTTTCGAATATTATATGTTTACGTATAAAAAAAACCGTTGAATACCTTGGGACATTGCTAACATGCGACGGGAATGTTATATATAAAATTAAAAGAAGGTGGAGCATTGCTTTGCAAAAACTAAAAGAACTAACTAACCTATGGAATGGAATTAACATAAGAACAAAAATTAAGTTTTTAATAGCCTGTGTTTTTCCCTTGGCAACATATGGTTGTGAAACATGGACCATTGACAAAGCGGTGGAGAAGATCATTAATGGGTTTGCATGCAATAGAGTAAACGACATAAGTGCCTAGAGAAGATCATTTTTGAGGGAATGGTACCTGGAAGAAGAATGAGAGGAAGACCTAGAAGACGATGTGTGGAAGATGACATCAACGATCTGAGAATGACTGCTGTTGACGCCGGTCAACATGTACATAACAGAGAGTTTTTCAGAACTCGCTGTCATGGGAGCCAAGTTCCTGAAGGGACAAAACTACCAGAGGATGATGATATGTTTACTTTACAATTTTACTTATTTATTACGTTGTCTTTAAGATTACTCAGAGTTGTACAAATATTAGCTAAACACGTAAACACAAAGTACTTACGTGTTTAGCTATTTTTCAAAGTTTTACTGCAGCCTCCACCTTTTTACAAATATTAGTCATATTTAATTATTCCTGTTCAGCGAATAATGACAGTTTATTAAAGAAAACGTTGATGTTTCTATTTATCAAACAGTCTCACGTCTATTTTTGTTTTTCATCGTGTCCAGATCCTTGTCTGAACCTGAGATGTCAGAATAGTGGTCGATGTTTGTCACGAGGTAGTCAAGCATATTGTGAATGTGCTCAAGGATATACAGGACAAACATGTGAAACTAGATTAGGTAAGTGGTTGTTGACATGTTTGAGGACCAACAATCACACGTTTCGTAAAGAAGTTTTATATATCATTTGGTTGAAACTAGTTGGAGTATCGAGAGTGGAAATGTATATTTCTGATCTTCGTTCTTACACGTATGTGTCTATGTACATAAAACATACTAAATGGGGTCACGGAAAGCGAATGTGATAACTCGCTGCTCTAGTGACTGTAGAAATTCCAGCGTTTGAGAGAAGATTGGAAAATATTCTGTATGAACACGGTACAGGGTTGAACTACAGAAAACTGGTTCTTTATTGGGGATCTAAATTAGAAGTACTTCTGAATAAGGAGTAAAGACAGCCTAAATTTAGAGGAATACCTGTGAAACGAAAATCTAGTCTTCACGCAAAAATCAGTCAGACGAGCCATATTAGGCGCCATGTCTACACCTGAATTCATAGGAGGATGAACGAAGCAAAGATATATTCTAGCCATTTCATGAAGTAATTTTTGCTACTGTAACCTTAAATGTTTGTTATATTCTGTAAACCTGAATGAAACAGTTTCAGTTGGTTTATTGTGACATGTATCTGGAGATTTACAGTAAATAGTTGATCATTACAAGCCGGAACAAACAGGAATCTTGTTATCAAAGATACATTTAAATTGACTGGGGACGTTTGCCAGATATTGTCTGGGAAACGAAAACTAAAGAAAATAATTTTAAATGGTAGAAATTTGAAATGTTCTCTCTGGCTAGTCTCTTCAGACAGAAGTAGTAATGAATGAATCGATCAATTCAGAATCCATTGATTAGCTTACTTTTTCTTATATGAAATGACAATCGTGGCATTTCCTTTACAGGACGTAGCCATGAACCACGGTAAACGAGTCGTTGATTTTCTAGGCACCACTTATACGTTAAGTAGTTTGCCATTGCTTTCTGAACGGTGATTTTTACCTTTTGTAAAAATCCCACGGAAACGAACTTGCTTCCAAACTTGCCCACCGTGGGGTTTGAACCAGATACGCTTGTGTTAGTGATCGAGCTCACTACCGCTTGACCTACAGACGCTTTTTCTTATATACGATGCTGCTATTTCAATGTATTCTTGTGGCCACAAAACTAATTGTCTATCAGGACTAAATTTGACGTTTGTTTGTCATAGTGAAAATACAACTGTATATATATATATATATATATATATATTATATGCAATATTCTTCCTCACATATTTTATGTTAAATGCGCATTTCATAGTTGTATACATATCTGTACTCAAAGATCCATGCCAGAACTACAGATGTAACAATGGTGGCCGTTGTTTGTCACGTGGTGTCCAGCCGTACTGTGAATGTACACAACAATATACTGGTCAATATTGTGAAACATTATTGGGTACGTCTATAAATAAAATATTATGTAAAGTGATTGTCTTGTATTGTCTGTTTACGTAACTATTTTCCTTATTGATTACATTGTCCTGAAGTTTACTCAATATGCTGTATAAATACTATTCATATTTAATTATTTCCGGATCAGCAAATAATGCAAATTTTAATACAGAAAACGTTGATGTTTGACTTTTATCAAACCGTATCACGTCTACGTTCGATGTCTATTGTATTCAGATCCTTGCCTAAACCAGAGATGTCAGAATAGTGGTCGATGCTTGTCACGAGGTAGTCAACCATACTGTGAATGTACACAAGGATATACAGGACAAACTTGTGAAACTAGAATAGGTAAGTCGTTTTCGTTCTATACTTTGCAAATTTATAATCTTCAAATCACATTAGTTGTGAATGTATTTCCAATGATCACTTTTGAATGATGAACTAGAATTGAGTCTCAGAAGTTTGATTGTATACTCCTGCTTTCTGTTCTTTGATATATGTATATGTTTACTTATAACATAATTGAGTTTCTAATCACTAGATTAAGTTATCTTTGTTACTGAGATAATAAAAGGTCACTATGTACTGACCTAATGATCACCATAATACAGAACAAAATCATATATATTTAGCTGATCAATTGCGAAAAGTTTCCTAAGATTTACAGTAAACATTTTATAATTTAAATAGGGATATTCATAGTATAAATAACCAGGATAAACATAAATACATCGAAGAGATTTATTAGAAAGTGTCTGAAGAACTGAGAACTAAACATTTCAATTTCAAGTTATAGAAGCATGACACACTCGTACTATAAAGCTTTTGGTTCCAGAACAGAAGTGTAGAGACTTGGTAATCATTTAAAGCTCAAATGTTCTTATGTGTGACGTTACTATTTGTAAACATTATTTTCTTCTATGCAGTCAAACTCAAACGTCCATCAAGTAACACATTATTCCTCTCCTGGTTATTTAAACATCCTTTTTATTCTTGTATTTAATGTTTATTTCTACCAATAGTTGGCTAATTATACAATTAATGTGTGTATACATGTCTTTACTCAAAGATCCATGCCAGAACTACAGATGTAACAATGGAGGACGTTGTTTGTCACGTGGTATCCAGCCGTATTGTGAATGTACACAACAATATACTGGTCAATATTGTGAAACATTGTTGGGTACGTCCGTAAATAAAATATTATTGTAATTGAGTGTCTGGTATTGTCCATTAAAGCAAACATTTTACTTATTGATTAAATTGTCATTAAATTTACTCAGAACCTCTACAAATACTAGTCATAGTTAGATATTTAGAGTGCAGACGTTTCCCTTTTATCGCACAATCTCACATCTATTTTTGCTTTCTTTTGGATCCAGATCCATGCCTGAATTTGAGATGTCAGAATAGTGGTCGTTGTTTGTCACGAGGTAGTCAACCATATTGTGAATGTGCTCAAGGATATACAGGACAGACTTGTGAAACTAGAATAGGTAGGTCTTTTTTGTTTTCAACTATTCGTCACAAATTTTTAATCAAATCATATTAGCTTTGAATATACACGTATGGTGCCAAGGCCCACATGGGATGAAAATAATAGTACCACTGTGACCTACAAGGCAGTTCGTAAGAGGTGTCTGATGTAGGACCTAGGGAAACTACTCTCGTAAATAAAGAGCATCGCAGAAACCGATGTGCTGGTGTGGCCTACTTGTAGGCACACAACTGGCACAACGCATAATCGCTCTTAGGCTCGGATCACATACATATCACAGAGTGGTTAATAAGTGATCGATAAGGAGCGTTCGAAGAAGAAGAAGTTGTGAATAAATTTTGAATTATCATTTTGATAAATAAGAGAATATAATCCCCATCATACAAGATAGATTCTGGAGATCGATCGGACATGTAATACACATGAAGACTAACTCTGTCACAATAACTGCACTGAGATGGACACCAGAGGGTAAACGAAAACATACAAGACCTTAAACGACCAGAAAAAGTACAATAGCACAAGAACTGAAAGAAATGAATAACAGCTGGAACACAATACAGAGTACGACCAATAACAGAAAAGAATGTCGTGCATTTCTTGGTGCCCTAAGGGACAATGGCGTCACGGGCTAGAGAATGATATTTCAAATGATAACGTAGATGAACTTGGTTTGAATCTCATAAGTGTATTTTTATGCTTTATGTTCTGTGATCTACGTTTCTGTTTACAAATAACTTACTTGGCGTTTTGAACATTTCATGAAGTTATTGTTGTTACTACAACATTAAACGTTTACTACGTATTGACCTGGTGATCATAATTCTGCAGGACTAAATGAAACAGTTTTACTTTGTACATTGCGACATATTTCTGAAGATTTTCAGCAAACAGCTTATCAATAAAAGCAGGGAAACCAATCATCTTTATCTGTTATGATAATCGTGAGTTCAATGGTAACGTTTACTAGACATTGTCTGAAAAACCGAGGACCAAACAAGGAAAAGTTGAGTACTATAATTAAGAGACATTATCTCTGGTCAACCTCGTCACTGTAGCGTAGAAATAGAGCGACTAATTAAAAATCGAATGATATACTGACTTATTCTTTTGGAAGACGTTGTTATTTTAATGTATTCCGTGACGGCATAAAACCAATCACTTGGCAGATATAATTTAAGTTGATAAACCGTTTCCTGTGACCAGGAAAAATGCAACTATTTTTATTTAATATCTATACACGTTTGTAGTTAGTTAAATATACCTTAACAAGTGAATACATTTCTGTTCTGAAAGATCCATGCCAGAACTACAGATGTAACAATGGAGGTCGTTGTTTGTCACGTGGTATCCAACCGTACTGTGAATGTACACAACAATATACTGGTCAATATTGTGAAACATTATTGGGTACGTCAATGAAAAACATATAATTTAACTATCTAATTGCAACTATTTACTTAATTAGTCAACAGTTGTACTACTTATTTGTCTATATTATATGCACAGTGGGAAAAAACAACTTTTGTGAGAGGTTATGACGGATAATTGTACTTCTTGTTCTTGCTAAACACTTTAGTGTCAGATCGGAGACTATTTACTTTTCTCAAACTGTCGCAAGTCTATTTTTGTTTTCTATTGAATTCAGATCCATGTCAGAACCTGAGATGTCAGAATGGTCGTTGTTTGTCACGAGGTAGTCAACCATATTGTGAATGTACGCAAGGATATACAGGACAGACTTGTGAAACTAGATTAGGTAAGTTATGAAATTTATTCTATAGCAGAATGCAGTTGGGTCTTCTTCTCTTCTTCTCTTTCACCATTTACTTCTTTATAGAAATGTTGGGAAGGGGTGGGGAGGGGGGACGTATCTTGTGTGTGCTTGTTTTAAGGCACTTTGTAAGCTGATTTTCATTTTCGTAAGGCTGTTCTTGATGCCGTCGCTCCATCTTTTGCTTGGTCTTCCTCTCGCTTTGTACTCGTTATGCTTTTTCTGTATGGCTCTCTGTGGTAGGCGATACCAGGGCATTCCTGTCAGGTGTCCAAACTATTTAATCTGTTGCTCTTGTATGAATTGCATGACATGTTTCAATACAGTCTTCTGATTTCTTCATTTCTAATTTTGTCTCTTATTGTCACACCTTTACAGTTGGGTGCAGGTTCTAAAACAAATTAATCGGAGATATGGATCATCGATAGTTAAACTGATAACATGTAATGCTAGTGACCGCGTATCGTGAAAATGCTGGGGTTTGAAGAGAGCTTGGTCTTAAAATCCTCGATGTGCACACTATACGCGGTTAATAATAATAATTCCTCTCGTACCGTTATACGTTACATAGGGCATGCAAGTAATTTCTCCATTCCACGCTATCCTGGGCAACTCGCTCGATCTCCTCCATGGAACTGAGACCGATAGTTCCTGCCTCTCTCAGCAAAGTTCATTTCAGGGTATCTTTAGGTCGACCTCTCTTTCTTGAACCCTTTGCATCCTACTTCAATGCCTGCTTTGATAACTATACACGGTTGGGCTACAGCAAACCCTAATCCTTTACTTGGAGATTTAAATTGCAAATATTTCTGAAGTCGCATAACGCTCGCCTGAATGGTGAGGTATACTTAATGTAAGGAAAGCAAGCCTTCATGCAAACATCAGTCAGAGGTATCATATTAGGTCCCATAACCACAAATGAATTCAAAGCGGATTAACTTCAGTAAAAACTTAATCTTGGGATGTAACGTTACAGTATTCAACTTGCAGCTAGAAAAAATATCAATAGCAACCCGCTTCACTTGAACATATAAAAAACTTAATCTTGGGATGTAACGTTACAGTATTCAACTTGCAGCTAGAAAAAATATCAATAGCAACCCGCTTCACTTGAACATATAAAAAACTTAATCTTGGGATGTAACGTTACAGTATTCAACTTGCAGCTAGAAAAAATATCAATAGCAACCCGCTTCACTTGAACATATAAAAAACTTAATCTTGGGATGTAACGTTACAGTATTCAACTTGCAGCTAGAAAAAATATCAATAGCAACCCGCTTCACTTGAACATATAAAAAACTTAATCTTGGGATGTAACGTTACAGTATTCAACTTGCAGCTAGAAAAAATATCAATAGCAACCCGCTTCACTTGAACATATAAAAAACTTAATCTTGGGATGTAACGTTACAGTATTCGACTTGCAGCTAGAAAAAATATCAATAGCAACCCGCTTCACTTGAACATATAAAAAACTTAATCTTGGGATGTAACGTTACAGTATTCGACTTGCAGCTAGAAAAAATATCAATAGCAACCCGCTTCACTTGAACATATAAAAAACTTAATCTTGGGATGTAACGTTACAGTATTCGACTTGCAGCTAGAAAAAATATCAATAGCAACCGCTTCATTGAACATATAAAACTTAATCTTGGGATGTAACGTTACAGTATTCAACTTGCAGATAGAAAAAATATCAATAGCATCCCGCTTCACTTGAACATATAAAAAACTTAATCTTGGGATGTAACGTTACAGTATTCAACTTGCAGCTAGAAAAAATATCAATAGCAACCCGCTTCACTTGAACATATAAAAAACTTAATCTTGGGATGTAACGTTACAGTATTCAACTTGCAGCTAGAAAAAATATCAATAGCAACCCGCTTCACTTGAACATATAAAAAACTTAATCTTGGGATGTAACGTTACAGTATTCAACTTGCAGCTAGAAAAAATATCAATAGCAACCCGCTTCACTTGAACATATAAAAAAGTTAGGATTATTATTTGAGTCTGTAGTTTGAATATAACTTGTCTTAAATGTAAATAACAATTTTGTTGTTCTGTTGGTGTTTTTTCTGTCCTTTTGTTACTGTTGAACCAGTTACTACAGTATGTGAGATCTCCTATTTTTGGTAGTTTGAGAATAATACCCAGGTTTCATTAAAGGGGTGTTATCTTTATTTGTTATATTTGCGACGTTACCTTTTTTAACAACAATTGTTCCTACCAAAGTTTCATCAATTAAATATTAGTCAGCATTTGCATTGTCATGATGGTCTGAAAATGTACAATTTTTAGTCTTCGGATTTGCTGCAATGACATTTCTACTCTGTGAAATGTTGTATTTATGCCAAGGCCATTTTATTTCTTTGTGATGTATGGATGTACACTTTCTTTATGTTTCTATGAATTGCTCAACTTACTTTTTTGCCATGTATGTGATTAAATTGTAGTTTACCAAGTCCATCTTCATACCAAAGATGGACATATTTTCATTTTGAACATGCCGAATCATTTCCCATTTGTCCTCAGAAACTGAATGCCACTATATTTAAGAACTACTTAATATTTGTTTCGGAAATATATAGCAAATATGTGACACGTGTCCATTTGTACAGATTCTAAACGTTAAATAAACAAATATTGCACTAAAAACACTTTTAACGGAAATAAGTAAGCTTGAGAACCGTATCGTGGATACTTGAGTGGGTCCGTATTCTGTGCAAGGTATATTGATTGCGTATCCTTGGTGACCTTGGCGAAGACCTTCAGAAGACCCGTTAGATATATATAAGTATTAAATCTATTAATGCAGGATATATATATATATATATATATATATATATATATATATATATGTATATGAATTGGCAAAGCAACATAAGCTTTAAAAAGTCTAAATAAAATATGGAACTGCAAGCTATATAGTATTAAAACTAAATTACGAATTTTCAATTCAAATGTTGTATCAATCCTAACATATGTCAGCGAGAGTTGGAAAATGACTAAAGATATAGAAAGCAAGTTGAATGCATTTGAAAATAGATGTCTGCGAAAATAATTAATATAAAATGGAACGAATTCAGAAGTGATGAAATCAGATAAATGTCTAGTCAACCACTAGTGACAACTGTTATAAGAAAGAGAAGATGGAGATATGTTGGACACACCTTGAGGAGAAATGATCAACGAATATCAAAGCAGGCATTGAAGTGAGATGCAAAGGGTTCAAGAAAGAGGACGACCTAAGGAGTCCCTGAAACGAACTTTGCTGAGAGAGGCAGGAAATATCGATCTCAGTTCCATGGATGAGATTGAGCGAGTTGCCCAGGATAGAGCGGTATGGAGAAATTACTTGTAGGTTCTATGTAACGTATAACGGTACGAGAGGAGTTATTATTATTATATATATATACTCGTATATATATGTAGAATGAGAGTGAAAGAGAGAAAATGGAAGACAGATATATGGAGATGTTTATTCTAATCTACTTATATTTTTCTGCGTATCTGTCTTTCTATCTACATGTCTGTCTGTTCAGTGATCATTTTGTTGAGAATTAACTTAACATTATCATAATAATACTTCACGTTAATTTTCTTTAAGATACACTCCTTATTTTTCTCTCTTAGATCCATGTCTGAACTTCAGATGTAGCAGTGGTGGTCGATGTTTGGTCCGGGATAATCTACCTTACTGCGAATGTGCACAAGGATACACTGGGGAATTTTGTGATAGAATACTAGGTAAATTGTCACATAATGAATGATTTAGCTATCTCTCAAACCAAATGCAAATTGTTTGCGTATGTTGTTCAACTATGACATGCCTTATCTTTTTTAGTCATCATCATCATTATGTACCATGCCGGCAGGCGTAGGCTGTCATGGACCTCCACAAATGTATGTCGTGAGTTCTGATACATTATAACACTTATCCTGGTAATAAAGTTATGCTGATCAAACTTTTAACTTTCTGTCGTTGTTCATAACGTGTAAGTTGGTGCTTTTTTTTCCATTTGTCAAAGTTTGCAAACATCCAGCTTATATATTCGTTAAGAAAAACTGTATTAACAGTCATTCATCTTTCTTTCTGTAAGTATAAAACTAAAATTGAGTTTTTTAATTACATAAATATGTTAGTCAAAAATTAATTTGCTTAAAGAATGTTGACAAGTTGAGCACAACGTCGCCAGAACAAACGCCAATGCTTTCTCTACAAAGCTATCCGTGTTAACCTCCTTCCAGATTGATTGCAATCCAGAAAGATAATTTTCTCCTTCGGCCATCTTTGGCCATGCCCTTAATCTACTGTGGAGCACAGACTTGACAGTTAGATTTAGGTCTATCAGGTGTCGCTCGTGGGTTGTTGGGGCTCGCACGGGGAGCAAGAAATAGTAAGACAGCAACCTACAAAGCAGGTAGTAAGAGTCGACTCAGGTAGGGGTCAAGCGAAGGTACCTTATTTAATAAAAAGCATCGCAGAAATAGGATATGTTGGCCTACTTATAGGCGCATAATTGGCACAACGTACGATCGCTCTTAGGCTCAGATCACATACAAATCACAAAGAGTCGTTAACAAGTGGTCGATGTTGAGAGTTAGAAGAAGAAGAAGATCATTCAAGTTTCGCCCAAAGCTTCGTTTTCAGATGAAAATAAATGTAAACTACATGACATGCGAATGTTTTATACAGTTTCTTCCCCAATTCCTAAATTACTTTCTCAGCACAGCGAATCAGTGTACATTTTTTAAATCTGGATTAATTGTTGCGCCGACATTATTCTGCAACGAGAAATATACATTTGAATTGATATGTCAATTATTTAACTACTCAAGTACCCACTAATTGCACAACATATATTTGACATAGCATCATTTTGTTATTTTAGATCCGTGTCAGAACTTCAGGTGTCAAAATGGTGGTGTCTGTTTGCTAAGAGTGGCTCAACCTTATTGTCAATGTCCCTCGGAGTACACAGATGTATATTGTCAAACTAGAATAGGTAAGTCTTGATCTCTTCCTGCGAATGGACGGGGGTACGGCAGAGAAGGTAGCATCTGTACTGTCACTGAAGTATGTTGAAAATAAAGGTGATTCTAGTAGAACTCTGACATCTGAGAACAAATTTGACTCTAGTAAACCTATGACATCTGAGAACAAATTTAATTTTTGAGTAGACCTCTGACATCTGAGAACAAACTTGACTCGAGTAGAAATCCTACATCTTAGAACAAACTTGGCTCGAGTAGACCACTGGCATCTGAGAACAAACTTGATTCGAGTAGACCTATGACATCTGAGAACAAACTTGACCTCAGTAGACCTATGACATCTGAGAACAAACTTGACCTCAGTAGACCTTTGACATCTGAGAACAAATTTGACTCCAGTAGACCTATGACATCTGAGAATAAACATGACTCCAGTAGACCACTGGCATCTGAGAACAAACTTGATTCGAGTAGACCTATGACATCTGAGAACAAACTTGACCTCAGTAGACCTATGATATCTGAGAACAAACTTGACCTCAGTAGACCTATGACATCTGACAACAAATTTGACTTCAGTAGACCTATGACATCTGATAACAAATTTGACTTCAGTAGACCTATGACATCTGAGAACAAATTTGACTTCAGTAGACCTATGGCATCTGAGAATAAACATGACTCCAGTAGACCACTGGCATCTGAGAACAAACTTGATTCGAGTAGACCTATGACATCTGAGAACAAACTTGACCTCAGTAGACCTATGAAATCTGAGAACAAACTTGACCTCAGTAGACCTATGACATCTGACAACAAACTTGACTTCAGTAGACCTATGACATCTGAGAATAAATTTGACTTCAGTAGACCTATGACATCTGATAACAAATTTGACTTCAGTAGACATATGACATCTGAGAACAAATTTGACTTCAGTAGACCTATGACATCTGAGAACAAACTTGACTTCAGTAGACATATGACATCTGATAACAAATTTGACTTCAGTAGACCTATGACATCTGAGAACAAACTTGACTTCAGTAGACCTATGACATCTGATAACAAATTTGACTTCAGTAGACCTATGACATCTGAGAACAAATTTGACTTCAGTAGACCTATGACATCTGAGAACAAATTTGACTTCAGTAGACCTATGACATCTGAGAACAAACTTGACTTCAGTAGACATATGACATCTGAGAACAAACTTGACCTCAGTAGGCTTATGACATCTGAGAACAAACTGATCATTAATACATTTTACTGGAATGTTATTTTGTCTGTTTAAGAAACACGTCTTCTATATCCTTCCTTATTTCTATTTGTTAGTTATGTTTACACCAATGCATACCATTGAATCCAGAGTTAATAACAAAACACTTTAATACTATCTTTTCTCAAAGCAATTTCAATATTGCATTAACATTAAACCTATTTTGCGCCTTGGGTTGATAACAAAGTATCCTCGTTCAGACAGTACTACGTGTTTGATAACACGTTATTACAATTTGTTACTGCTCTCTCTCAAATTTAAAAATGTGAGCCCTGTGCTAAAATTGTATAAAACTTACTTTATTTTTTTTTGTGGCTCAAATTTACATGAAGTAATCGTTTGATTGTGAAAACGTAACTTTTTGAATTGAAAAATTAGTTTTTAATGATGATTCAAGATATATTTGATTTGAATAATTAATTTGATAAAGATTTATTGGAACATTTTAAATTTCTTGTTTATTCCTTTCCGTTTACAAGACCCATGCCAGAACGTTCGTTGCAATAATGGAGGACGCTGTGTTATCCGAGGAACTCAACCTGTTTGTGAATGTTTACAAGGATTTAGTGGTCAGTCATGTGATACCACACAAGGTAAGTTTACTATGGCAATCTAGAAATTATTATCTAGTTTCGGTAATTCAATGTACATTTTTGTTATTTTCGTGCACTTTGTGAGAGATTAGATAAATATAATCTTGTTTTGTATTGACATGTAATGAAAAGAAAATGCAACGCGAAGTGGAATATTCAATGATAACTGGAGGAAGGGAATAAATATGTAATAAACAGAAACATATAAGTTGGAGGATATGTAATGAGAAGAGAAATATGTAATGAAAAGAGGGTATGTAATGAGAAGATAAATATGTAATGAAAAGAGGGTATGTAATGAGAAGAAAAATATGTAGTGAAAAGAGGGTATGTAACGAGAAGAGTAGAATGCAATGAAATGAGAAAAATGTAAGGAAATAAGAAAGATGCAATGAGATGAGAAAAATGTAAGGAAATAAGAAAGATGCAATGAGATGAGAAAAATGTAAGGAAATAAGGAAGATGCAATGAGATGAGAAAATGTAAGGAAATGAAAAATAAAGAGATGAGAAAATGTGAAATGAAGATGCAATGAGATGAGAAAATGTAAGGAAATAAGGAAGATGCAAAGAGAAAATGTAGGAAATAAGAAAGATGCAATGAGATGAGAAAAATGTAAGAAAATAAGAAAGATGCAATGAGATGAGAAAAATGTAAGAAAATAAGAAAGATGCAATGAGATGAGAAAATGTAGAAATGAAGATGCAATGAAGAAAAAGACTGTATAACATTCTAACAACGGACAACACTAACCTAAAGTTAAGACACGTGACAACAAAGCGAGAAAATAGTGGACACTAAACCTCATAGCATGAAAAAAACGTTAGCAACATTTTTAGTTTTAGTTAGCAACACAAAACTGTAGAAGAATTATGAAGACCGTGATCTCCTTATGTCATCTGGCACAGTAGAAGGAGGGATGGCACAGTACACAGAGAAATGGCAATTTCATTACAGAATAGCTTGTGAAACATCATCAAATATATATATATATATATATATATATACAATAAAACTAATTACTGAAAGATTTATTAAAACTACTTATTAAAAGATTTATTAGAACTCATTTCTGAAATATTTAAAATTCCATGTTTATTTCTTTCCATTTATAAGACCCATGCCAGAACGTTCGTTGCAATAATGGAGGACGCTGTGTTATCCGAGGAACTCAACCTGTTTGTGAATGTATACAAGGATTTAGTGGTCAGTCATGTGATACCACACAAGGTAAGTTTACTATGGCAGTCTAGAAATGTTTATCTAGTTTCGTGATTTCAATGAACTTTTTGGGGGTTTTTTTTCCAACATATTCGTGTACCTGAACGTCGGATTAGATCAAGATAATCATGTTTTGTTAGGCATGTAATGAAAAGATAAAGTTGTAATGAGAAGTGGAATGTGTAATTAGAAGTAGAAAAAGGGGATATGTAATAAGAAGAGAAATGTATAATGAGGAGAACATGTCATTAGAAAATGAAGATGTAATGATATTTCCAAAATGCATTGAGATGTGGAGGATGTAAGGAGAAAATGAAGAAGCAATAACAAGAGAAATGCGTAATGAAAAGAGAATGATTGTATAACATTCTGACAAGGGAGAACAAGCTAAGACACATGACAACACAAATGATAAAATAATAGATACTTAACCTCATAGCATGGAAGAAAGTTAGCAACAAAAAAATGTAGACTAATCATGAAGGTTCTTGATCTTATACCATCTGGCATTGTAACTAAGAGTGATGACAAGTACACGTGAGAGGGGAGTGGCACAGTACAGGTGGGGATGGCATGTACACGTTAGAGATGAGTGGCACAGTACACGTGGGTGATGGCACAGTAGTCGTGGGAGATGGCACAGTGCACAGGAGGGTGTGCACATTACACGTGAGAGATGGCACAGTACAAAGTGGAGATGGCACAGTACCTTAGAGTAAACAAGAGAGAAAGTCTCAGTGTAGTTTTTTTTTTTTTCCGATCCAGAAGCACTTGAGCTTTCATCTCTTCGGCTCGGTGCCATGGACATCGTAACCCTTCGGTTCGGTGCCACGAAACCGTAAATCTGGAGAACCTGTGACTTTTTGCCAGTCCGCAGAATTGAACCCGCACTCACAGAGGGCTAGTCACCCGCAGTCCAACGCGCTACAGGCACGCTGGGCAGGTGGGCGTCAGTGTAGTTTAAAGAAAGATTGTAATATGTCTTTGAATTTATCTAACATATTGAAACTGTATATAAAAGTGAATGTGACTGTTCTACTACAGATCGATGCCTAAACTTCCGATGTAATAATGGAGGTCAATGTCTGTCTAGAGAAACTGGTCCATACTGTGAGTGTGCGCAAGGATTCGTTGGTCAGTACTGTGACACTAGACAAGGTTAGTATATTATATTTTCAGCAATTGTTATTCTCATGTTAGTTACTATTAAAGTCGTACGGTATATATATGAATAATATATAAAATATAGTAATATGATATGAAACACATATATAGCAGCATATTCATCATCATCACATAATAGCTTGTGCTGAGCAAAACTTTGCCAGTCTAACAGTCCCTGTGAAATGCTAAACTATATTGGTAACTCGATATCGAAACGATTTACACAAATGTATCATGCACTACCAAAATCAGTAACACAACACTGAAACAAGTCCATTGATTCAAGTATCTGGGAACATTCCTAACATTAGATGGAAGAAGTAAAACAGAAATTGGGAGTAGAATAGCTCAAGCGAAAGCAGCTTTCATAAAAATGAAAAAAAACACATGCGGGAATCACTATTAACGACACTGCGGAAAAGAGTACTCCGGTACTATATTGAGCCAATACGTATATATGGCAGCGAATCATGAACAAATAATAAGATCATTGGAAGTCACAAAGATGTGGTTTTATAGAAAACGGCTGAAAATTCCATCGACAGCGAAGAAAACAAATCATGACGTTTTAAAACCACAAAGGAATCTTAACCAAAGAATAACAATCAGACAATCAAGGTTCTTTGTGAATATAATGTGAAGAGGAAGTTTAGAACATTTGGTGACACTATGTAGGTATATGTAAACATACAAGATCTCCAACTGCTAGCAACGAACCGCATCACATGGAGCTCTAAACCTCTGCCCTATGTGCCTGCTATTGGCACGAAAGAACAAACTAAATAACTGACTATGTAGGCATAATTTTATTGTGTTCCTCATGTATCGTTCCACATTACGTATGCGTGGAATACATTATTAATACAGTTTACAATACCATAGTATGTTTTACTCCATCCTGTCCTATTGGAAAAGTATCGACATTTGATCTGCAATTGTGTATTCGTCTTATGCTAAATTAGCATAGATCACAGCTCACAATTAATGTCTAAAGGTCATCTCAATACTCGCCACATGTGGAAGCACATGGTAGGAATCAATCCTTCCATCTGCCAGATATAAAAAAAAGTAAAGGAACCCTTTCATACCTCGTGGTATATAGGTTAATACAGTGTTAGGCCTGTATTTTTCATTAACCGTCGGCACACGATGGGTGATGTGGTCAGCATCACGCCTGCCGCCTTTACTTTCCCAGAGCATGTCTGGTACCCAGTTGAGGCTGGTCGACCTGAGAGCCGTCGCGGTCGGGAAAAATTCCACGCGCATTGCGGGAGCTGAACCCAGACCACCAGCCTTGAGAAGCGAGTTCACTAACAACTACGTTACAGCGGCTATCATCTGCCAGATATGCTTGCTAATAATATTCTATTATGAAGATTTGTTTTTGATTTTTTCCCCCTTTTTTATACAAACAGATCCTTGTCAGACCTTTCAGTGTGCAAACCGAGGACGATGTTTGGTCAGAGGTACTCAACCATATTGTGAGTGCCCTGAAGGATATTCTGGTCTCACGTGTGCAACAAGACAAGGTAAATCTGTTCGACCTGTATACATCTTCACATTTATCTTCAATTGTTGTTGATTTTCAAATGATCTAAAGCTGAAGGACTTGGTTATTGGTTACTAAACTGACGTCATTGCACTCCGGGCAGATCCATAGGTGCTCAGTCTCCCCAACAGATATCGAAGAGTATGCATACTGAAAGCTGCAGAACTTACTTCTTTGCACCAGGTTTAGGCTATATATTAGTTATACAGTTCAGTCCCTCTCTGTAGAAATGGCACTCCACCTGTCGAAATTATTGCACAAAACACAAACTCTCTAGCTCCGGCAACAATTCTACCGGTCTCTGAAAAAAACACTAGGGGACAGTATTGCACGGTCTAGATTTAAACCCACAACCTGCGGCAAACAATGCCTACCATTTTACCATAGAGATCTCCTTTTTTAAAAGTTAAGACCTCTTGAAGCACATCATTATACATTTGAGAAAAAAACCAAGTCTTTTAATTTCTATTTAAGTGAGTTTGATCACATGAACGTAAGTAAATTAACTCTTGACTATTATTTTTATAATAAGAGATCCTATAACAAAATCCTATACAATAGAACTAATGCGGAAGTAAAACGGACCGTCAATATGGCCAAAAGAGAAAAATGGCATAAAACAGTAGCAGATCTTGGCATAGGAAGAAATGGGGCTAAAGCATGGTCATTACTGAGCAATTTGTGTGGAGAAAACGTCGAAACAACCCCAGGCCTATAAGTACAGATAAAGCAACAATAGTGGAAGATCAAAAGAAAGCAGAAATATTTAACAAATACTTTGCTTCCATTAACAGAACAGATAAACATACAACGAAGGACAAAGACCGCATACATGAGCTCAAGATAAAAGAACATTGCCTGTAGCACCAATATTGCACTCTTTGAGGACTTCACACAAACTGAGCTCACTAGAGCAATGAAGAAACTAAAACTTCGGAAGTCACCAGGTCCAGACAAAATACATAATGAGATGCTCATCCACCTTGGTAATGTTGGTAAAGCAGTGATCCTAGATCTAATTAATAAAACTTGGAATGAGGGTACATTGCCCAAGACATGGAAGAATGCAACAATAACACCTATCTTGAAGAAAGGAAAACCATCTGAAGACGTGAAAAGCTATAGGCCAATATCCCTCACTTCATGCCTAGGTAAACTAGCTGAAAGAATGATTAATCACCGGTTATATTTGTGGCTCGAAACCACCAAGATGCTGAACAGTAGTCAAGCAGGGTTTAGAGTAGGACAGAGAACTGATGATCAGATTTTTAGACTGAGCCAAATGATCATTAATGGGTTCCAGGGGAGAAAACACACTACTGCTGTATTCATTGACTTGCCACAAGCATACGACAGAGTGTGGCGAAAAGGATTGCTGGGTAAAATGTTAGATACAGGAATCCATGGTAAGATGTATCGTTGGGTGAAAACATCCCTCACAGACCGCACAATCCAGACAAAGATCAACAATGGCATCTCTTCTAAGCAGGTGCAAGAAGAAGGTCTACCCCAGGGCTCCCCACTAAGTTGTACACTTTTCCTCCTGTTTCTGAATGACATGCCCAAAGAGCTACTGACAGAAAAAGCATTATATGCTGATGACCTGGTTCTTTGGCACACCAGCAAGCACACTGGCTTCAGTGAAAGGCGGCTAAATGAAGACCTTGACAGGCTTAGTAAATACTGTGAAACATGGAAATTGAAAGTGAACTACACCAAGACAACCTACTCTATTTTCACCAGGAGTAACAAGGTGGCAAAGAAAAATATTACACTAACACTAGATGGTAATATTTTAAAGAAAGAAGATAACCCAACATACCTAGGGGTGACGATGGATAGGCAGCTCTCATTTAACAAACATGTCCAAAACCTGAAGTTAAAGTCAAAAAAAGAGACTAAATCTCCTAAAACGACTTGCAAGTACCTCATGGGACGCAAACAAAAACACACTTAGGCAACTCTACATCGGTTATGTACGCTCTGTAATGGATTGCAACCTAGCACTGCAGGCAACATGTAGTAAAACAACAAAGGAAGCTCTGGACAAAGTACAGAGCCACGCAGTGCATTTCATCTCTGGAGGTATGAGATCAGCCCCTACAGCAGCATGAGAAATCCATACAAACATCGAGCCCTTGCGAATGCGTAGGGAGGCAGCAGTAGTAGAGACAGTGGAAAGATATAAAAGACTTAGTAGAAACCACCCTAACAGACAATTAGTAGACAACTGGCGACCACAGCACAGACTGAAGCAAAAACAATCCTAGATGTGGCATTAGGCCTGCAAGAAAAATATCACATGCCGGAGAACAGAGAAGAGACACAAATTGTACACACAGAAGTCCCTCCAAATTGTAGTCTCGCCTGTCCAAAAATAAACACCACACTTACCAAAGACATCACCAAGAAGAACTCAGACCCAGTAGATCTCTGGATGGTGGCCCAAGACACCATACTATCTTTCCCAGACGAGTGGATACATGTATATACAGATGGCTCAGCCTTCAAGGTGACTATTAATGCTGGATACGGTGCACGAATAGAATACCCAGACAAATCGTGTGACGAGTTGCAAAATGCATGTGGAAAGTACTGTTCTAATTTTGAGGCCGAGACCATTGCCATTGAAGCTTCAGTGCACCATCTTACAAACATATTCCAGCTCCATCCTGAAAAACCCAGCACACAGTTATCTTTACTGATGGTAAGTCAGTGCTACAGTCACTAGAAAATGCAAACCCTGAGAGCCCAGTGTGCCAGTCCCTGGCTCTATCCATCAGTTCATTCATCAACACCTTTGCCGTCAAGCTTACCTTACAGTGGATACCAGGACACAGCAACATACAAGGAAATGAAAGAGCAGACATCCTTGCAAAGGCAGGGGCAAATAGTCAACAGCATGACAGACCAATAACTCTGCAGACTGCTAAACAAATAAGAAGTAACAAGAAGGAGGAGTGGATGAATGAGTGGGCAATGGACAAAACTGGCAGAGCCCTCTTTAAACACATGACCACTCCAAATCCCAAAGATGCTATAAATGACCTCACACGACAAGAACAAGTCATTATTTTCCGCCTTAGGACACAACATGTGCCCCTGAATGCTCACCTACACCGCATCCAACCAAAGATTGCCCCACAATGTCAACTGTGTGACTATTCAGAAGAAACTGTCACACACCATCTCTTCCAGTGCCCTGCACTCAGTGACCTACGCCACAAGTACCTACCTCCAGACCCAGATGTTGAAAACTCTTTCTATGCTAACACACCACAACTCAGACAGACCTGTAAATTCACTGCCATGGCCTCAAGTCGAAGGGCAAATGCTCAGATGACTGCTGGATCGGAAAAGTAAAAGTAAAGTATAATAAGAGATCTGCGATAGTCTAGTGGTTAGTGCACCTGCTTTGTGGACACGTTGTTCCAAGTTCGAAATCTTCATCTGCAGTGATATTTTTTCTAATCGCATCGACTCTCATGTCTGACCAACTTAGATGGGTACCAGAGCAACAGTTGCTCACCATGAGGTCACCACCTTGTAATAGTGGATGGCTTGCATGCCTATATGATTCGGAAAGCTATATTGGCAAAAGCTTTGCTCCTGTTAGAGATACCCATATCAGACAGATTGAAAGATAGAGAGCATACAAAACATGATCTCCTGGCCGTCCTGGCTAGGCGTTGGACAACAACTCATTCCTGTAAAAACATATTGTGTTCGGGAAACAAAAGATACCTTTGTTGCATCGGGTGAAGGGAGGAAGGTCAATCAGGCAACTAAGAACTTGGAAATAGAACTGAAATATTATGCCCTGACATTGGTAGAAAGGCGGTGAAATATTGTGCCCTGACATTGGTAGAAAGGCGGTGAAATATTATGCCCTGACATTGGTAGAAAGGCGGTGAAATATTATGCCCTGACATTGGTAGAAAGGCGGTGAAATATTATGCCCTGACATTGGTAGAAAGGCGGTGAAATATTATGCCCTGACATTGGTAGAAAGGCGGTGAAATATTATGCCCTGACATTGGTAGAAAGGCGGTGAAATATTATGCCCTGACATTGGTAGAAAGGCGGTGAAATATTATGCCCTGACATTGGTAGAAAGACGGTGAAATATTATGCCCTGACATTGGTAGAAAGGCGGTGAAATATTATGCCCTGACATTGGTAGAAAGACGGTGAAATATTATGCCCTGACATTGGTAGAAAGGCGGTGAAATAGTATGCCCTGACATTGGTAGAAAGGCGGTGAAATATTATGCCCTGACATTGGTAGAAAGACGGTGAAATATTATGCCCTGACATTGGTAGAAAGGCGGTGAAATATTATGCCCTGATATTGGTAGAAAGGCGGTGAAATATTATGCCCTGATATTGGTAGAAAGACGGTGAAATATTATGCCCTGATATTGGTAGAAAGGCGGTGAAATATTATGCCCTGACATTGGTAGAAAGGCGGTGAAATATTATGCCCTGACATTGGTAGAAAGGCGGTGAAATATTATGCCCTGACATTGGTAGAAAGGCGGTGAAATATTATGCCCTGACATTGGTAGAAAGGCGGTGAAATATTATGCCCTGACATTGGTAGAAAGACGGTGAAATAGTATGCCCTGACATTGGTAGAAAGACGGTGAAAGCCTTATGTTTTAAACGGGATACGAAGAAGATATAAATAGAGAAACAGTTGAAAGTCATTACAGCAGGCGGGATGTTGACCACATCAGCTACAGAATATCACAAGTTTTTGTTTTTATTTTGTGTTATCCAGAAGCACTTGAACTTTCAGCTCCTGGGCTCGGTGCCATGGACATCGTAACCCTTCGGTTCGGTGCCACGAACACCGTAAATCTGGAGAACCTGTGACTTTTCTGCCAGCCCGCGGAAATGAACTTTCAGCTTTTGAGCTCGGTGCCATGGACATCGTAACCCTTCGGTTCGGTGCCACGAACACCGTAAATCTGGAGAACCTGTGACTTTTCTGCCAGCCCGCGGAAATGAACTTTCAGCTTTTGAGCTCGGTGCCATGGACATCGGAACCCTTCGGTTCGGTGCCACGAACACCGTAAATCTGGAGAACCTGTGACTTTTCTGCCAGCCGCAGAAATGAACTTTCAGCTCTTGAGCTCGGTGCCATGGACATCGTAACCTTCGGTTCGGTGCCACGAACACCGTAAATCTGGAGAACCTGTGGCTTTTCTGCCAGCCCGCGGAATTGAAAATATCACTAGTTAAAGAACAATGCAAGTCTAACATTGTGTGATTCCAGTATTAACTTATGGATGCGAGAGTTGGAAAGCAACAAAAGCTCTAGAAAGAAAATTAGATAACTTTGAGAATAAATGTCTTAGAAGAATATTGAACCTCAAATGGTCAGATTTCAGACCCAATACACAAATAAGACAAGAGACCAAGCAAGAAAATGTATCAAATTTTATAAGAAAGCATCGGCCACACACTTAGAATTGATGAGAGAAGACTCCCTTACCAATCCCTCATATGGACACCAGAGGGAAAAGAAAACGAGGAAGACCAAGAGAGACTCTGCGTAGAACCATCACCAGAGAAGGCTCAACGATGGGCCTAGTAAACATTAAAGACCTAAAACAGATAGCAACGAACCGCGAGACATGGAGAACTATGACCTCTGCCCTATGCGCGCCCACAGGCCCAAGAGGAAAGACTAACTAACTAAGTCTAACACTGTATTATCTGATATACCCCATTGTAAAAAATAACAGGTTCTATATTTTTCTCACTCTAATACTACTAAACTTAGTGGTGACTGCACATTCTCAAATGTAACTTTCTGTGTTTCCAATGATTGTTTCTTTGTATTCAGTATCACACTAGCAAGTGAGAAAAAGCGATGTTACTTTGGGTTTTATCTAGAAAACGTTGTTGAGAATACAAGAACACTAAGTTCAGTTTCTATAAATAATTGTTTAATCTTAAGATAAATCAACGTAGAATGCTGTATGTCTCGATGTACAGAACATTATTGTGAATGTTACCAAATGAATGATTGATTGATTGATTGATAGGACCATCATCATTGCACTTCGGTGAGCAACCATGTGTGCATCGATCGCTTTCTTACACAGGAAGATCTCAGCTGCAGTACACAAACTCCGTAACACCGGTGAGTGTCCCCGATGTAATTTTTGAAGATGGTAAAGATATATTGTTGGAATTTTATTTTTAATCTTTTCCTATGAATCTTGCCCGGGCAGCGGCTTTCCAGCCTGCTCTTCTCGATTTTAAACTGTCACGGGTTCTTTTATGTGCTCAAATTGAATACGGGACCTACGTTTTATCGTCAGTCTCTGATAGGACTGTGAACTCGATCACATCAGCACTGAGATCAGGGGTCTCGGTGAAAATATCCTGATGGCTCTACGAGGGAGCGAACCGGCTACTTTTGACCCGAGAGGTGAGCACCTGACCTCTACGCTACAAAGGCCCTGAGAATGTTATCAATGATAAGTAGTTCTAAAAAATGAAACCAGACATGATGAGTCTAGTTCATAGGTACCCAAATTTGTTCAGGCTACCGCCCACTTTGCAATACATAAACTGTGTAACGCCCCCTTTATAACAGTTTTCCACGCTCAAGTCCTTTGATATTTTCGACGTAAATAGCAACCAATGATATATTACTACTTATGCCGTTAAAGTATTGAAAAAGGTAGTGGTCAATATGTGCTTAATCTTGAACAGTTATTCAATCGCAAAAAATCACGAAAATATTTTTATGTATGTAATTAATTTCTTCTATAAGTAGCCACTGACCCATAGATCGTCTAAACCCCCTCCTCCCACCCCCAAATCTTCTGAGTCTACTATCGCCCCCTAGAAGGCTTGATCGGCCCACTGGGGCGGTACGCCCACTTTGGGAACCTATGGTCTAGTTCGTTCAAATTTAACACGATCATAACGTTTGTTGTATTTTTAATATACTGTACTATTTATATTGATCGTTGTCGAGTGGTTAGCGTGTTGACTGTGTAATATAGATAGCCTAGGGTTGCTTTCAGGTTTAAACATGTTCTATTCATGCACCAGTAATAGTGGTACACTAAATAAGCTTCATATGTTAAGCCATAGTATTATTTCAAACACTTCACAAACGAAATGATGTGCAATGGTATTAACTTTATCTTTACTGTCTATAGACTTTATCAATTTCAAGATTGCTATGTCCAGCATTAATATCACAATGTATTATAATATGTCTGTGGTATGTCTTACTATTAGATTTAGAGGACTAGACAGTTAAAATAACCTTTCTGCTGCAAACGTTGGGACTTTATGTTTCATTTATTGAAATTTGTTTCTTTTCGCCATTTTGTCTATTTTATCTTTCTTTTTTGCTAATGTCGGTACTTTGTATTCTAGTGCCATGGAATTGTGGTGTGATGCAATGCTCATTTTCAAACAAGTAGATCTATGTAAGGATAGAAGAAGAATTATCTCCGTCCATTCTCTAAATATATCTTTGTGATAATCTCGATTGTCTGTTGACTTTGATAAGAAAATAAGTTAACATCTTCTAAGAACCATTCTGTCTGCCATCTGCATGGCAATTATCAGTTGTTGACATTTGTTGCTTCGTACATAATTCTTTTACTGTTCCATCAACTTAGTGCAATACCTTTTGACTGTAGCGATTAGCAGATCCAGATCCACATATAAGATACCGTTATCACTACGCATTTCTCTTACTTCTTGTAAGTACTTGCTTCTCATGTCTGCTATATTAGCTGAAATCGGATGCACGTGCCCTAAACGTGTAGAAGTCCATGCGTTTAGGGGCCTACCAAACAAATGTGCAACATATACACGTTCTTGGCAAAGATCAAACATATCACAAAGAGTTATTAAAATTGGTGGTAAAGAACGAACACAAAGAAGAAGAAGAAGAAGATGTCTGCTATATTCGGGTTCACACATATTAAATTTCTTCTATCTTTATATAATCGAAAAGTAAAACCTACACGTCTTACAATTTTCTGCGGGAGACGGTCCATCGTATGCGATCCTCATATAGATGTGTTCATTAGCTTTGCTATTTCATCAGTCCAGCACTTGCATGGCCGTTCTCTCCCCTAGTTTCTACTTACTCTGTATATGATTGTCTATTGTGGTATACTATCTGAAGATAATCATGTTATATTGTTGAATCATTTGACATGTTGCTTCTGGATGGCTGCGTTTACGTCCACTTTCTACCTTATTGTATCATTTCTGATTTTCTCTCTTCTTGATGCATTTGAATTTTCTCCTGGTTGTATCATTTCTGATTTCCTCTCTTCTTCATACATTTCAGTTTTCTCCTCATGAATCTCCTGTCTGTTGTAAGTTGTCTTCTGTCTTTTACTGCCATTGTCCATATCTGGAAGAAAGAGTTAGTAGCTGGGAGAAATAGTAAGTTAAATAGTGCTCTTTTTACTTATATTAACAGGTATTTTTCAGTATTGGTGCTATCTGTCCAATAAGTTCGCTAGATTTGTTACACATCTGTTTTCTATTTCATTTTTTTTAGTTGCCAGCTGATGATATTTTACTCTCTAGGTACTTGAAGTTACACTCTTATTTTAAAATTTGGATCTTTGTAAAAAAAATGTATGTGTCTATTGTTATGATTTCTGTTTTATTTACGTCAATTTTTATCTTATAATTATTACATGTTTGGTGTAGTTTATTCATGGGGTTTTGTAATTGTTCTTCTGACGTGGTAATTAATGCCTGGTCATCAGCAAAAAGATATTTTCTAATATTCTGCTCTTCTTGTGATCTTATTGCAGTAATTTGCCCTTTATTTAGGTAACGACTTTACAAAATCTGTCAACGTGTAACCTTAACACAGACTGCCAAAAATAAATCTTACGATATTTGTTACATATTTCGTGACGAGCTGTTTTAGTTTTGAAATTTCCACGCATTTTACGTGAACTTCAGTGTACACAAATTTACGCAGAAAATAATGTGCACTTTCATCCTCATCGTCAAATAGCTTGTCCTGAGCAGAATTTTTGCCACCCCAACAGTCCTCCGGAATATCTCTCTCTCATAGGCCAGATGTCCTGCCTCTACAGCCGTCAGATTCAAACCATCAGTTACATCCTGAATCCATCTTCTCCGTGGTCTTCCTCTTCTTCTCTTTGCCAGAATGCCTTCTTCCATGATGGTCTTCTCCAGCATTGTTTATTTGTTGATCATACATTAAGATTACAAGTTTCTATGCAAATTCTCATCAAGTGGTTGCCAAGTTATAGAGTTTTTAAGTGAGGTACACATTTCTAATATTATTATCAATTAAAACTTTCTGTTTCACTGTGTTATATTTCATCCTTTCATTTTTTGTGCTATCTTTTATCTATGCTCGTATTTCTGAGGAGAGGGTGGGGTATGGTAGCTATTATAAAATATCCTTTCAAAAGAGACTGTCACTCATAAATTAATCCTGTCTTGATTTATGTTTTCAAATTTAGATCAGTGTCAGAACATTAGATGCCTCAATGGGGTCGATGTTTTTGTCTGGTACGAGCCCTCTGTAACTGCCCTGCAGGATACACAGGTCCAAGATGTGAAAACAGATCAAGTAAGTGTTAAAACAAATGTAATTTCTCATCAAATAATCATACATATTTTACAAGTCTGAGATAGTAGAATAACTTATTATTTCCTTGCTTACTTTATTTTTGTCTTTGTTCGCTGTTGTCACTGAAGAATGTGGTATTCTGTAGCCTTGTCTCTGAACCAGGTTTCCGCTGTTATTGTTTGCTCTGAATGGTTTACTTCTCTCTTATGCCTTTCAAATTTCGATTGTAGTATTGGTCCTTAACCAACTCATGCCAACTCTTTCTATATTTTGCTATCTCTTTCAGCTCCTTCTAGCTCTTAACCAACTCATGCCAACTCCTTCTATATCTTGCTATCTCTTTCAGCTCCTTCTAGCTCTTAACCAACTCATGCCAACTCCTTCTATATCTTGCTATCTCTTTCAGCTCCTTCTAGCTCTTAACCAACTCATGCCAACTCCTTCTATATCTTGCTATCTCTTTCAGCTCCTTCTAGCTCTTAACCAACTCATGCCAACTCCTTCTATATTTTGCTATCTCTTGCAGCTCCTTCTAGCTCTTCCGTATATCGTTAATCTCTGCCTTCATATTTTTTCTCAATGTATATCTAGGCTTTATTCTTTTTCGTTTTCTCTGTGGTTTCCATGAAAGAGCCCTTCTTGTTTTATTCCTCTCGAACTGTGTCGGTCTATGTTTTCCTTGCTCTAATATAAGACTGTTTAAATTCGTTAAACTTCTTTACTTGCTAAATGTTGTTTTAGAAACAATAATATTTCAGTTTGATTTTCATTTTGCGATAGATTTGATAAACAAATTGTCTGCTTATGCTATGTATTTCTGATGTTGATGAAATAACGCTTGTAAAATCACATGGTAATCATGTGATCAAGCTTGTACTGTTATGACTATTGAGTCTCAGCGTTTTTCTTTCTGTTCTCCAATCCCGTTTTTTTGTCTTGCAGCGTCAGGATAAGAAGAGATTTCTAGAACGAGACATTGTGTGCGCTTCATAAATAGTGTCTTTCGTCGCCTCTTTTATCTCTGAGATCCACCTTTTGCGTGGCCGGCCTTTTGCTTTACATCCATTATATCGGAGCAACATTGCTCTTTGAAGTGCATTGTCTGTTGGTAATCTGCTTTTGCTTTACATCCATTATATCGGAGCAACATTGCTCTTTGAAGTGCATTGTCTGTTGGTAATCTGCTTTTGCTTTACATCCATTATATCGGAGCAACATTGCTCTTTGAAGTGCATTGTCTGTTGGTAATCTGCTTTTGCTTTACATCCATTATATCGGAGCAACATTGCTCTTTGAAGTGCATTGTCTGTTGGTAATCTGCTTTTGCTTTACATCCATTATATCGGAGCAACATTGCTCTTTGAATTGCATTGTCTGTTGGTAATCTGCTTTTGCTTTACATCCATTATATCGGAGCAACATTGCTCTTTGAATTGCATTGTCTGTTGGTAATCTGCTTTTGCTTTACATCCATTATATCGGAGCAACATTGCTCTTTGAAGTGCATTGTCTGTTGGTAATCTGCTTTTGCTTTACATCCATTATATCGGAGCAACATTGCTCTTTGAAGTGCATTGTCTGTTGGTAATCTGCTTTTGCTTTACATCCATTATATCGGAGCAACATTGCTCTTTGAAGTGCATTGTCTGTTGGTAATCTGCTTTTGCTTTACATCCATTATATCGGAGCAACATTGCTCTTTGAAGTGCATTGTCTGTTGGTAATCTGCTTTTGCTTTACATCCATTATATCGGAGCAACATTGCTCTTTGAAGTGCATTGTCTGTTGGTAATCTGCTTTTGCTTTACATCCATTATATCGGAGCAACATTGCTCTTTGAAGTGCATTGTCTGTTGGTAATCTGCTTTTGCTTTACATCCATTATATCGGAGCAACATTGCTCTTTGAAGTGCATTGTCTGTTGGTAATCTGCTTTTGCTTTACATCCATTATATCGGAGCAACATTGCTCTTTGAAGTGCATTGTCTGTTGGTAATCTGCTTTTGCTTTACATCCATTATATCGGAGCAACATTGCTCTTTGAAGTGCATTGTCTGTTGGTAATCTGCTTATATGACCGAATCATTTAATGTGCTGTTTCTTGATGAAGTTTAGTACTAATGTACCCCTTTTATCTGATGTCATTATTTCTTTCTGATGTAATTATTTCTCCACTGGTCTCTTCTTTTTACCCCTAGCATTCTGTGTAGACACTTCATCTCTGTCGTGATTAGTTGTCTTCTATCATTTGAGTCTCAGCTTATAAATAATATTGTCCATTCAATCTGCCTCTGTTTGGTGCCTTCAAAGCAGATATTCCTTTGTGTGCGTGTTGCGACACATAAATGGACTTCAATCTCATGATATGTCCACTTTCCTTTGTATCTCTACATATTTGATTTCCTATCTAAAGTGATCATGTTGGTGTTTCTTATTCTATCTATCATGCTAGCATCTATGGTTTTATTAAACATGATCCTGATAACATATATGTGTTTATTAATCGTCTCATTTGACGCTGTAATTTTTCTCATTTTAGTCACAGCCAAGTTTTAGTTAATCATCAACTTTGTTGATTTTCAGAAAACGTTTGACAGTATTCACCGTCCTACGCTTTGGAAACTACTCAAAACTATGGTTTCCCTACTAAATTCATCAACATCATAAAATCCTTCTACAGTGAATCGCGCTGCAGTGTAAGAACAGATTTCGGTAACTCTGACTGGTTCCCAGTGGAAACAGGAGTGAAACAAGGCTGCGTCTTATCGCCAATGCTCTTTGGAATAACAATTGACTGGGTCATGCGAAAATGCACCAATAACGCAAATATGGGCATCAAGTGGGTTGATAAAATTTTAGAAGACCTTGATTTTGCCGACGATATATCCCTTTTGAGTTCATCACATCAAGATATTCAAATGAAAACAAACCTTCTCCAAAATATCTCAGGACAAATTGGTCTCCAAATAAACACCACAAAAACAAAAATTGTTGACCTTACCAGCAGTCCAGAAAATATTCAACTAAAAACTACACTCTTGAAAAAGTCAAAAGTTTTACATACCTAGGGAGTATGATGTCATCTACGGGGATACAGCGCCAGAAATTCCACACAGAATCGCATTGGCATCAAGTGCTTTTAACAAATTGTCAAATATATGGGTCCAATTCACTCAGCAAGCACTTAAAATTAAAGATCTAACTCTTGTGTGATTCCAGTATTAACTTATGGATGCGAGAGTTGGAAAGCAACAAAAGCTCTAGAAAGAAAATTAGATAACTTTGAGAATAAATGTCTTAGAAGAATACTGAACCTCAAATGGTCAGATTTCAGACCCAATACACAAATAAGACAAGAGACCAAGCAAGAAAATGTATCAAATTTTATAAGAAAGCGCCGCTGGAACTACATCGGCCACACACTTAGAATGGATGAGAGAAGACTCCTTACCAATCCCTCATATGGACACCAGAGGAAAAAGAAAACGAGGAAGACCAAGAGAGACTCTGCGTAGAACCATCACCAGAGAAGGCTCAACGATGGGCCTAGTAAACATTAAAGACTTAAAACAAATAGCAACGAACCGCGAGACATGGAGAGCTATGACCTCTGCCCTATGCGCCGCCCACAGGCCCAAGAGGAAAGACTAACTAAGTTTTAGTTAATCCGCCTGTGTCGTGCCGGGGCCCACAAAGGAAGCAAAGAATAGTACCACTGCGATCTACAAGGCATGTCGTAAGAGGCGACTGATGTAGGACCTAGGGAAACTACCCTAGTAAATAAAAGCATGGATGAAATCCAATGTACTTGTAGGTGCATAACTGGCACAACGTAAAATCGCTCTTAGGCTCAAATCACATACAAATCACACAGAATGGTTAACAGGTGGTTGATATGGAGCGTTCGAAGAAGAAGAAGTAAATCAAGTTAGAGACATCATACATGTGATTTTGTAATAACTGTGCTAGTAAGTTAGAGACATCATACATGCGATTTTGTAATAACTGTGCTAGTAAGTTAGAGACATCATACATGTGATTTTGTAATAACTGTGCTAGTAAGTTAGAGACATCATACATGCGATTTTGTAATAACTGTGCTAGTAAGTTAGAGACATCATACATGCGATTTTGTAATAACTGTGCTAGTAAGTTAGAGACATCATACATGCGATTTTGTAATAACTGTGCTAGTAAGTTAGAGATATCATACATGTGATTTTGTAATAACTGTGCTAGTAAGTTAGAGACATCATACATGCGATTTTGTAATAACTGTGCTAGTAAGTTAGAGACATCATACATGCGATTTTGTAATAACTGTGCTAGTAAGTTAGAGACATCATACATGCGATTTTGTAATAACTGTGCTAGTAAGTTAGAGACATCATACATGCGATTTTGTAATAACTGTGCTAGTAAGTTAGAGACATCATACATGCGATTTTGTAATAACTGTGCTAGTAAGTTAGAGACATCATACATGCGATTTTGTAATAACTGTGCTAGTAAGTTAGAGACATCATACATGCGATCTTGTAATAACTGTGCTAGTAAGTTAGAGACATCATACATGCGATTTTGTAATAACTGTGCTAGTAAGTTAGAGACATCATACATGCGATTTTGTAATAACTGTGCTAGTAAGTTAGAGACATCATACATGCGATTTTGTAATAACTGTGCTAGTAAGTTAGAGACATCATACATGCGATTTTGTAATAACTGTGCTAGTAAGTTAGAGACATCATACATGCGATTTTGTAATAACTGTGCTAGTAAGTTATGCATCTCTGCTTACTGTAACGTTCTTATCTGTCTTTTTGTTCCAGTTACACCGACACCAACACCATGCCAAGTATTTGGTTGCGACCCAACATCAAGTGACCAATGTGGTGGATGTCCTACTGGTCTAATTTGTCAGTACATCAGTTTGGGCTGTCCCACGTTAAGATGTCAGTCTTCTGTTTACCGTTGTGTCTCTTTGGATAAAAAGAAGTAACTATTATTGCTGATAATATTGTATGCTATTGATAATAGTTTGAATGTCTGATACTCAATCATCTTGTCAACATTGTACAAGAAGGCAATAAAATTATATAAATATCAAGTTCATTCTTGTTTTCTTTTATTGTGATTGTCAAGTGTTTTCATCTGCAATCAATTTCTGGTGTGCGACTATTTCGGTATGTCATAAACAGGACGGTGAGCTTGAGATCTTCACCGGTTCTCCATAGTTTGTTCTGAATGTTTGTTCCTGATGGTCAGGTTTTCATTCTCACACTGATAAAATTGGGGCTGTCTTGCAGGATATGCTCTGAAAATTATGGTTCTTTACAGATGCAGGCGATTTCACAGACCCATTTGTTGGAAGTATAAAGTAATGTGTGATTCTCAAGCAAGCATTGTTTTCTTGTCTCGCGTGAGAGACAGGATATTTAAAGAGAAGA
Source organism: Arion vulgaris (assembly GCA_020796225.1). Taxonomy (NCBI): domain Eukaryota; kingdom Metazoa; phylum Mollusca; class Gastropoda; order Stylommatophora; family Arionidae; genus Arion; species Arion vulgaris. The sequence continues at coordinate 41,295,294 of CM036765.1, read as the reverse complement.
ACATGTATTGATAAAAAACAAAATGCAAGATTAGAATCAAGATATGGTAAATTCTAATTGTGAAGTAACTTTCCATATATTAGTTATCATATCAACAACAGAAAAACAGCTACAGCAACACATTAACAGAGTCCAGTTAACATGCAATGAATACAATATAAGAATAAACATGGACAAAACTGAAGTAATTAAATTCGCTAGAGAAGAAAACACTACCAATATCTCCATTGACAAACACCAATTAAAACAAGTCAAAGACGTTACATACCTAGGGAGCATTTTTTCAGCAAACGGAAGCATAACTAAGGAAACAACAAATACAATAAGGCTATCATGTTTATAAAGACAAATTCAAAACAAACACACAAAAGCAATTATTCTTCAACATTTAAAAGGCAACAATTCCACAAACCAATAATTCGTACACCTGAAAAAAAGTCTTCAAATAATACAGCTCCTTCTCTTCCACCATTTAATTTTTATAGAAGTGTTGTGTGTGTGGGGGATATAGTGATCTTGTGTGTGCTTGTTTTAAGGCACTTTGTAAGCTGTTATTCATTTTCGTAAAGTTGTTCTTGTAGCCGTCGCTCCATCATTTGCATTTGATTCCTCTTGCTTTGTACTCGTTACACTTTGAATAGTACATACCATAGATTTATCTCCATCTGAATATAGGCTTGAACTCATTTCTTAAAAGAGATGCGAAATTGCATAGGGTGATACATACAAGATAAATAGTTCAAATTCTTATTAAGTTAATATTCAATTTACTACTGCATAATTACATCATAATCTGGTGTCTTGTCTGCTGATGTTGGAGATCATGGATCTCCACAACTCTTACATCGACGTTCAACTTCATTGCTGACACTATCGCACACGGCGATGTTAGCATCATTAGCATCATCTGTTCTCTCCATCGTCTTCTCTCTCGCGTTCTAATATTTTTTAGCAGTTTATGCTCTCTCAGAATCTGATTGTAAAGTAAGCCATTATACTAATTAATTACCAACGAATTGAAAATAATATAAATGTTAAGTAAGATAAATTATACTAGGCCCTAAAATGAATATGATTGTAAAATAAGCCCATTATGCTAGTTATGCACCTACGCCCCGCAAATAATATGATTGTAAAGTAAGCCCACTATACTAATGTAGTATATAGCTAATGTACCAGACTTAGATAATGATCCTTCAAGAGCTTCACAAAATAGAGCAGCTTTTCCCATGGATCATTTATATCGATCGCTGACTGAAATTGAAACGCAAATGTACTGATGATGCTAATGATGGAGCGTCTTGTTCAAGGCAAAGGAAACCTCTTCCTGTTTATTAAAATGTTAAATTGCAAAGAGTATTTACTATTGTAACACAAATAATTCATTCCTGTCCATTTTCCTATATATGAACTTATGGGGTACGCAGCAGCAAAATACATTTAAAAGGTTGCTCGCGATAATGCAAAGTTTGGGAACCGCTGACATATGATCACAGACAGGGTGTGTCGTATTTAATTAATGTGTTTTTATTACCAAAGACACCTTGATGCGTCCTAAATAAATAAATCAAAGATGGGAAATCTAGAAAGTTATTTATGGAGTATGTTGAAGGAAATAGAGAGCGAGGAAGAATCTAGAAAACTATTTATAGAGTGTTTCGTAATTTAATCAAGATTGGTTGAGAGGGGGTGTCTAGAAAGTTTTTATGGAGTGTGTCGTAAGGAAATCAAGGGCAAGTGTCTCTATGAAATTATTTATGGAGTGTCTCGTTAATAAATCAAGTAAATCGTCTATGAAATTATTTATGGGATGTGTCGTAAGGAAATCAAGGCAAGTGTCTCTATGAAATTATTTGTGGAGTGTGACACTTAAAAAAATGAAGTGCTATGTTCTTATGAGTTACTTAGATTATATCAAGGACACATATTGAAGGAACAATGAGAAAAGTCAGAAAGCAGCAATCCCAAGATATTTCACTAAAAATAAATCACTTGCATTTTATTACGAATCAAATACATTGTCTACACACAAAAATCAGTTGTATAGTACTACCAAGAATAAATCCCAGAATGTAATACTAAGTACTAATTACATCATGTCTTACCATTAATCAATCACAATTTTGTCGTTCCAAGAAACAATCGCAGGATGTAGCACAAATAATAAATCACAGGGTATATTAGTAATACAGTATTACTAAGTATCAATTACACAATGTCTTACGAACACAAATCATAAGGCTTCTTACCAAGAATTAATCAAAGAGTTTATTACCAAGAAACTAGCACATGATGTCTTACTAGGAATTTATCACAAGACCCATCACCAAAAATCATTCACACTGCGCATCATCAAGAATAATTCACAAGGTGGAATCACGAAGAATCCTTCACAATGCGCATCCCCAAGAATCAATCACCAGAAGCATTATCAGGAATCAATCACAATGTACATCACCAAGAATAATTCACAAGGTACATCATCAAGAATCAATTGAAGTCTACCTTCATTGCTAATATTTGTAATCTTAATAATATACTCGTATTATCTAATTTCTAATTTAAATTTTCTTTTCTGTACTGTTCAATGCTTTTTACTTTTTAGCTTTTATATTGACTTATTACTTTGACTAGATATGTTTTTTCCCCATTTATATATGTGTTTTTCAATTAAAATGATAACCTATAATTTTGATAAATAAGATCTGACAAAAGTTGCATTACTCTCTGTTTGCTCGGCATTTAGAAATCATCTGTGATATTGTCCTGTTTCGTTTATCTAGTGCTGCTTCTGTGTGTATAGAACACTCATTGCATAATCATTTAGTGTTGGATTTGGATAACCGTGACCTAATCCTGGTGATAAGAAACCTTTTTTATATGAGGATACGGAAATTCGCGACGCATCTATGCTCCTTGTTCTTTCCTCTAATCCTGTTTTGCCTCACAACGTCAAGGATAAGAAGAGGTTTCTAAAACGGGTTTTTGTGTGCGCTTTATTATAAGTGTCCTTTACTGCCTCTATTCTTTATGCGATCCACCTTCTGCGTGGAAAACTTTTTGGTTTGTATCCACTATATCGGAGCAGCATTGCTCTTTGAAGCACACTGTCTGTTGGTAATCTGTTTATGTGGTCGAACCATTTAATTTGTTGTTTCTTGATGAAGCTCAGTACTGATGTTATACCGACCTTTTTCCTGATGACAAGGCAAGAGGATCGTTACAACCCGAGTCACAGTGCCTTTGCCTTCGTTTTGAATGATCAGAAAGCTGCACATATTGATTCTCTATTCTCTGATCTAGTAAGTATCATTCTGGCTACTCTATGCAACCACAATATGTTTATATTGTCCAATAGAACACAAGCTGTACAGACGACTGTAAGATTTTACAAACAGTGAAATCTATTTTTGGTGTACTATATCTACTGTGTTTTACTGAATCTTGGTGTCATGGTGTCAGATCTGAGTGGTCATAAGAGAGGTGGTCAGAACTGTCTCAAATTAAATTATTTTCTTAAATACTACATTGAAAGTGTTATTACGACTTGAATTGTGTGGGTGACTTCTATATTTAGCAATGACAACTTTCCTAACTACAGACAACACAGTTCAAATAAAGTGGTGATGAAGTGCACCTGTCATGAACCCTCTTATGCAGTTTAAGACCTTCAACAAACTACATTGGTACCGGTGATATCCAGACACGTACTTACGTCACCTCTGAGGCATGGCCTGTTAAACTACAACCTTACAACACCGTACCTTGTGCAACTTCATTTAAAATACAAGTGTCTGCCATAATTAGACATTCAGAGAATAAGTGGTTAAAAACTCTAACACATAAATCAAGAAACCAAGCCACCTTTTTTATCCTCAGCTTTAAAAATGTGGACTGGACACGATTATGTATGCTTAGTTAATCAAACGTCAAAATGCAAAATCATTTGAAGATGATTAGAAACGATGTCATGTTAGAATAGCCACCACCTACACTTCAGAAATGCTATTTGATGTCGACTTGAAAAGGGGAAGTGTATGTATGGGTGTTGCCGTTAACATTACCCACACGAATTGACCAAAATAAGGCACTTTAAACAATATGACTGTTAAAAAAAATAGTTTACCTTGGTGTGGTGACAGTATAAATGTCTTGGTTCCCACATTTCTTGTCAAGTCTGTTCCATTTGGCTTGTTCGACTAGCTCGTAGGTTTCATATGTAAACGTTAAACTCTGTAGTCATTTCAAGAAATATTTAGCGATGGAAGGATATTTCTTCTGTTGCTTGGTAAGTTCTGGTTAAACTGTTCGATTTCTTATTCTTCTTGAGATTACCGGGCATGTTATGCGTACACTGCATAAATCGTTGTCTGTTCCCAGGTGGAAGATGTAGTTGGTTGCCCACTCTTGCCGTTAAGCGTAGGGATGGGAGCTTTAATTTGCGTTCTAGGACTAGATGAGTCGCCCTTGTTGTGTTGTATCCGTGTTTATGTAGTGTGGTCTTGATATTGTCTATCCATCTTTTCTTGGTCTTCCTTAGCTCTCGTACCCGATCTCTTTTTATTGTACGCTGTGCATAAATCATATGTATCAATTCGTCTCTGTTCTTAATCTTCTTTTCCCAATTTGTGACTCCTAGTATTTCTAGATCTACTTTTTTTTGTTATCTCTCCATCGATTGTTTTAGTCTGTCTCGATGTATCTTCATCTTCATCGTTTTTGTGGAAGCAATTTCTATTATTACCAATCAAGATTTCTTGTCCCACTTTGTCCCAGCAACTTGGACCATTTGTCTTTGTCTCATTTACGTATAGTACCTTTCTCAAGCGGTACACTTATGTCCGTCATTCTTATGCGAGTTATTTTTATCTTTTCTTAAACGTACATTATGGTTAAGACTTTCCCATACATTTTCTCAGAATGAAACGGAGATGGCGATAACTGTGGTGCAACCAATATTTAGTGGTAGAGTTGTCGATAACATTACCGCAATAAAAATCGTGGCATATCCTTTACAGGGATATAAACCACTGTAAACGATTTTCTAGGTACCACTTATGCGTTCAGTAGTTTACCATTGCTTTCTTGTAAATCAACCTTTAATGGTAGAAATGACGCTATAGTCTGTCCATTAATTCGTGAGCACGTTTGAAATTGATTTTCTCGAAAACTACCTATTGGATCTCAGTGATTTTTGCATGCAGCCTTAGAATATCCATGACGCTAAAATAAAGCTAACCAGTAGTCCATAGATGCTACGGATTTTGCACATCGGCGAACTCCTTTGATCTTTTATGACAATTGCAAATATGGGGGCTCAAATTTTAGATTTTACAGTAATCCCTAGAATTTGTCCATGTCAATTCTATTCATAGGTGTATCTCCATATTAACTTGATAGGTCAAGTAATTAATTGTGTTGCCCTTTATGTGCAATCGTGAACTTGGATACAATATGCAACAGTTAATCCTCCCCTTCGGTCACCATTAGACCCCAGGGTGTCTTAACTTCACCACAAATTGTATGATGGTAGACGCATTTGGATATGGAAATGTATACGTTGCTATTTCTCAGTCTGTAATCAAAATATGATTTGTATCATCCCGAATCTGACGATTCCATGAGGTTGATAATTGTTACTGGCTGGACAAATTATAATCCATCTCGGTGCCAGTACTCGTCTTCCTCTCGGAGCACATGTTCAACACACTTCTTCCAGAACTGCATGTCTATCATTGAGAGGGACTCACGTGTCAGAACTTCAACATCACACATTTTAAACGTCCTATTCTGTTCGGCAACTTGCCCTTTTACTTTAGCCCAGACAAGCTCTATCGGATTGAGGTGAGCATGATATGGAGGTAGTCGCAAAGACGTGTGGCCGTATTCCGCAATGATTTTGTCAATATGAAACACCTTTGTCTTATTTGTCATCCTCACCAGGTGCAACAACTCGGGTTTCAAATATGTATCATCGAAGCTGACATTTTCCTTAGCAAGCCAAGTCCTAATTTGATCTTTGTATTTGATGCAGTTGGTACTTTGTCTTCCGCTGATACTGCGTTGTGATAGGATGCATTATCCATTACCAAGCATGATGGTCTGTTTAGAATTGGAAGTAGATCTTTCTCCATCCAGTGCCTGAAAATATGTCCATTCATTTCTGTGTGGTAGTCCCTACCGTCGGTACTTTTGATTGGAAAATAAGTCCAGCGTCATGGACAAGACCTTCTTCACTGCTTCCTGCATGTGTTAGTATAATACGCTGGCCTTTGCTGCTTGGTATTTTTCTTTCTGTTCACCGTCTACTGATTGCCATTCATTAGCATTGGTGTGGTGAGCATTGACCAAGGATTCGTCCAAATATACAATATCATAGCCTTGCCTCCTCCGCTCACTGATCTGCCTCAGGTATTTACTTCGCGCAGCAATTAAATGTTGTTTTTCACAAATAATATTTCTGCCGCCTATAGTTTTTCTGAAGGTGAAGCCGGCGGCTCTTACAATTTTCCATAGAGTACTTTTAGAAATGTCTATGCTGCAATCTGATTGCAGTTTTAATTTCAGTTTCCTGAGAGTAACAAGTTGATTTGTCGCAAACATTTTCAAGAGCTCCGTCTTATGACATCTATGTCAAAGTCGTCAATTGTTCGTTTCCTTCCTTGCTTGACATTAGTGCACTTTGTGTCCTGTTTAATCCATCGGGAAAAGGATTCTCTATTCAGACCAAGCGCCAGTTGCGTTCGTTTCTCAGGGTTATGAATATCGCAATATAGATGACCTCTCTTAGATTCCCTACGGAAGTGTTGGTATAGTAAAACTGTAACCTTCTGCATTGTTATAAATGTGCACTTCAGACTCATTATGAATGTGATATCAATGTCAGTTTTGATAAGCCAACAAATATGATACAATAGCTTCATACAAATAGCGAGATACACCTATAACTATACAACGGTATCCCAATTATAACGTCATATGCTTTCCGCGTTCAAAGTCCACTGGGTTAGGTGCACGGGAATTCCCGTGAAATTGTTGTTTACTCACGATATTTCAATGTTACCATAATGTATTTTTAGAACAACGCGTCTGTGTACCGTAGATCTGTTACTATTGTGTACAATCAGGTGAGGTTTATTTTAATATAACCTGAAGAAGAAATATTTCAAACTACATCAAATTTTCTTGGAAAAAATATTTCTCTAGCGTCATGGATATTCTAAAGCTGCTTGCAAAAAATCACTGAGATCCAACAGGTAGTTTTCGAGAAAATCAATTTCAAACGTGCTCACGAATTAATGGACAGACTATACCAATGATACAAAGCAACATTAAGTTTTAGAAATGATAATGACGATAATGATACATCTGGTTCAAGTAACATTTATTGGTAATTATTTCGATAATGTTTGTACAAGTAACATCGATACCTATGATACAAACAGCACTCAGTTGTTAAGATGATTAATGAAAGTAATACATGTAACATTATCTGTATATGTAACAAGACGCACAAAATATGACTAAAACTGTATTCGTGTACTTATGTATTCAGGTTCTTTTATTAGCATTATATACACAAGTACACTCAAGTCCATCACCTGGAGAGGTAAATACTGCTGCATTATTCACTTTGAATATAATGTTATTACGTATATATCAGTATGTCATCATACATACATACATATATATATATATATATATATATATATATATATATAGAGAGAGAGAGAGAGAGAGAGAGAGAGAGAGAAGAGAGAAAGAGCGAGAGATGGCATATAAATTAGATACTTTTCAAAATAAATGCTTAGGGAATCATGTTAACATTTTTATCAATAAAGATCACAAATAAAGTATGAAATAAATACTAATTGCACTTCACTTGAAACCACAGTCTGATGTAGAAAATAAAGAGGTATGTTTGTGTGGAATACCACCTGGTAATTTGACAGGATCTGAAGAAAATAAATCACAACAATAGCGATGTAAAGCAAAATGAAAGCGCTTGGACTGAATGTAGAAAGGCAACAGAAAGACAGGAATGACTTGTGAATGCGTTTCAAAGACCTAAGCAGAACAGACCAGGTCATTACATTTCCACTATGCACCAAACACTGCAGATTCAACAAACACTTATATAGACTAGGAAGAAGTCTAAGAAGCTCTCTGCCAGTGTCAGCAGACGGAACAGACACCAGAGCATATCCTGCAAGACTGTCCTCTCCTGGGTGAGCTGAAAAGCAACATGTGGCCACACCCAGTCGACCTGAAAACTAAGCTTTGGGGAAACCTGACAGACTTGAAGCTGACCGCCCAGTTTGGATCCACAGTAAATAAAGCGCATGTCCAGAGATCGCTTAAGAAGAAGAAGAATGCTTATCAGTTAAGACATGACAAGGATAAAAATATATCCAAAATATTTTATGTAATGTTTATCCTTGCATCACCCTTTCTCTCTTGAATGCTTTACTTTTAGCAATTTTATTTATATATATATATATATATATATATATATATATATATTAAACTCCAGTTCATTGATTCCTATGCTTTCTTACATCCAGAAACCACATAGGTAATAAGTTTGTATCTATATATTTATATATTTATATATTTATATATTTATATATTTATATATTTATATATTTATATATTTATATATTTATATATTTATTGGTTTATCATTTTTCTAGATTTTTTTTTCTTGCAACAATCTATCTTTCTAGTTATCTAAATACATTACCGGTCTGTATACAAAACTTATATTATACAAGTACGTATATGCGTCTCTTGTGTCTTCTGTCTTCCTACCTCAATCTTTGTACATCTCTATATTATTTGGTCTACCGATTTTTAAAAAGGTATTTTTGTTTAACTGTATTATATAATCACGCAATCTTTGTCTTTCTTCAATAAAACGGGAATTGGGGTGTGAATTAATGAGGATGATGACCATTTTAAATCTTACGAGGAATGCCTGCCTGATTCGATTCCTATCTTACAAATATCACGTTGTACAAACAATATAGCACTGCAAGTGACGTTTTACAACACATACATCAATATAAGAGGCAGTCTTCATTTTTCAGGCATGTGATGAGGTGTGGAGGTTGAGAACATATTGTGAGAACCGGTGAAAATGACAATTTTTTACTGACAGTGAGATTAAAATCTATATTATTCACTTTCCAACACTTAGTATCAAAATATAATGTATGGTTTGTTTTATATCCACAGTACGCAGACACAGGTAAGAGTTTCTGTAGATGTAATATCACAGACACAGGTAAGAGTTTCTGTAGATGCAATATCACAGACACGGGTAAGAGTTTATGTAGAAGTAATATCACAGACACAGGTAAAAGTTTATGTAGAAGTAATATCACAGACACAGGTAAAAGTTTATGTAGAAGTAATATCACATACACAGGTAAGAAGAGGTAAGAGTTTCTGTAGATGTAATATCACAGACACAGGTAAGAAGAGGTAAGAGTTTCTGTAGATGTAATATCACAGACACAGGTAAGAGTTTCTGTAGATGTAATATCACAGACACAGGTAAGAGTTTCTGTAGAAGTAATATCACAGACACGGGTAAGAGTTTATGTAGAAGTAATATCACAGACACAGGTAAAAGTTTATGTAGAAGTAATATCACATACACAGGTAAGAAGAGGTAAGAGTTTCTGTAGATGTAATATCACAGACACAGGTAAGAAGAGGTAAGAGTTTCTGTAGATGTAATATCACAGACACAGGTAAGAGTTTCTGTAGATGTAATATCACAGACACAGGTAAGAGTTTCTATAGATGTAATATCACAGACACAGGTAAGAGTTTCTGTAGATGTAATATCACATACACAGGTAAGAGTTTCTGTAGATGTAATATCACAGACACAGGTAAGAGTTTCTGTAGATGTAATATCACAGACACAGGTAAGAGTTTCTGTAGATGTAATATCACAGACACAGGTAAGACTTTCTATAGATGTAATATCACAGACACAGGTAAGAACAGGTAAGAGTTTCTATAGATGTAATATCACAGACACAGGTAAGAACAGGTAAGAGTTTCTGTAGATGTAATATCACAGACACAGGTAAGACTTTCTGTAGATGTAATATCACAGACACAGGTAAGAGTTTCTGTAGATGTAATATCACAGACACAGGTAAGACTTTCTATAGATGTAATATCACAGACACAGGTAAGAACAGGTAAGAGTTTCTATAGATGTAATATCACAGACACAGGTAAGAACAGGTAAGAGTTTCTATAGATGTAATATCACAGACACAGGTAAGAACAGGTAAGAGTTTCTATAGATGTAATATCACAGACACAGGTAAGACTTTCTGTAGATGTAATATCACAGACACAGGTAAGACTTTCTGTAGATGTAATATCACAGACACAGGTAAGAGTTTCTATAGATGTAATATCACAGACACAGGTAAGACTTTCTGTAGATGTAATATCACAGACACAGGTAAGACTTTCTGTAGATGTAATATCACAGACACAGGTAAGACTTTCTGTAGATGTAATATCACAGACACAGGTAAGACTTTCTGTAGATGTAATATCACAGACACAGGTAAGAGTTCCTATAGATGTAATATCACAGACACAGGTAAGAGTTTCTGTAGATGTAATATCACAGACACAGGTAAGAAGAGGTAAGAGTTTCTATAGATGTAATATCACAGACACAGGTAAGAACAGGTAAGACTTTCTATAGATGTAATATCACAGACACAGGTAAGAACAGGTAAGACTTTCTATAGATGTAATATCACAGACACAGGTAAGAACAGGTAAGAGTTTCTGTAGATGTAATATCTAGTCTCTTCTAATAAATAAAATACAATTTGCCGTAGCTTTTCAGACCTTAGGATATGAAATCTCTACATTTCACATTTATAGACAATTGTATGCAGGAGGTATGAGAGTCAATTCCTTTTCTCACGTATAGAACGTCAAGTGTGGGATTGAACTCACAACCCTCTTGTGTCCGAGTCGATAGGAAAATGCTTATACATTACGATAATTCGTTTCACATATTCCTTTAAAACAACATTATCTTTATATTATACTATCATTACTAGCAAGTTTTGTGCATGATTTATGTGTGAAATTTATTCCTACTTTAACGTCTCTCTCAATTTACCCAGCTTCAATTGAATACCAGAGAAACACTGGGAAGTAATGCTGACCAGTATGATATTGACCATATCACTGTGTGTGGTAGATCAAAGAAAAATACTGGCTAAACACCGTAATCACCAACATATAGTGTGGTGAAAGCTGGTTCTATTTTTTATGTACATTGTACAGGGTGTTCAACTTAAAAGCAGCCCGTGAATGGAGCTAATCTGGCATATATCTATGGAAATGAGAAGGTTCAGTTATGACGTAGTATAGGTCAAGGTTGTGTGACGGTGTGTAATTGTAGTGCGGGAAGGGGCGATGAGCAAATGTGACGTAGGACGAGCTAGTCAGAACCGGTTTAAATAGTAAATAAACACAACTCAATTTGCATCTGGCAACTTTCGAATTGTCAATGGGGCTGCAATTATCTTGAACACCCTGTATATTCCATAATAGGGATGAAAATCTAAATAGATTTGATGTTTACGTTGAAAATAAGCAGAAAATTATATTTGTTTCGTGTGTTTTGATAAGCAAAGATAAGCAAAGTTTGTTTCGGTTTTTATATTATTATTCACCTCTCTCCCTTTTCACCATCTGCGCATGCTCAGTGTCTTAGTGTAATGGCTGTCTGAACATGGTATGAAATGTTTACACTTTTAATCCAACTCAACTAACTCATAATTCGGTAAAGATAGCACGGAAAGATTTGAAAATGATCGTGTTAATCTATACATTTCTGCACGATTAAGCTGACCAAACTTCATACTTCCAGAATATGGAGCTCTCTAATTTTTAATAATGTTTTTTTTTTGGGAGTGCCCAGAAGAAAAAACCCACCAGACTCATAATTAAGATAAATATTTATTATATAATATCGTATTATATTGTAAACTTATTACAATTATTTTAATTAAATTAACTAACTGGTTACGTAAGCATCTAAATCATCTACTATCGTCGATTCCTGCATGCTCCAATTTTGTTTTCATCTTGCTATATTGTCATCCCCGTTGATGTATCTACAGCAGTTTATAAATATTGACTAGATACCAGCTGTTAGAGCATCACACTGACATCCTTTTAAATATGCATACATAATTAGTCTGGATTTGGGGGTCTCTATGACGAAGTGGTTAAGACGCCTCCCTGTTGCTCTAAAGGTTATGGTTTCAAACCCAGACACAGTCACATGTGCAATTCTTTCATGAGATCCCTCAGATTGATGACAATGCTTCGGAGTTTGTGCAGCACTAGCGGCAGATTGCTTGCTATTTCTGCAGACAGGGGCGGAGCGATATGGGGAAACAATGTACAATAAAGTCAAACCCAGACACAGTCACATGTGCAATTCTTTCATGAGATCCCTCAGATTGATGACAATGCTTCGGAGTTTGTGCAGCACTAGCGGCAGATTGCTGGCTATTTCTGCAGACAGGGGCGGAGCGATATGGGGAAACAATGTACAATAAAGTCAACCATTCGCCTTTAGATTCTTTGTGTAACAACATAATGAGTAATGAAATGTTTTACTTGAAAATTAGTCAACAAATGAAAACATATTTCTGAAAGGTTGTTAATTTATTTACGAAAGAGCATGGTCTCCGTTCCTTTTGCTGGAATTCTGAAATTGCTTCTAGAATTTTCTTTCAGTCAGAAACACATTGCTAAACTCAAGCACATTTATTGTTAGAGTAGTGCAGTCCGATATGTTTACCGTGACTGACCGGACACCTATAATAGAATGTTTGTATTGAGAGAAATGAAGTCACTTAGCAAGATCGACACTTACACATCTTCAGTAATTACTTTTTAGAGCATATTTAGATCGACAGAAATGAAGTCACTACAAAGATGAAGTGCCTACACAGAATGCTGGGATAATCAAGAAGAGACCATGTTAGAAAGAAGACATCAGTGTAAAAATTATTGTTTCAATAAATCGTTTATTCTAGTTTTCCATTTAAAATATCCCAGTTATTTATAATATTTAAAAAATTGAGAAAATTATCTTTGCTGTAGTAGTAATATATAACACTGGTCGATAATATCCAGTAACAAATTATCACATCTTGTGTTTCTATTTTAGATTACGACGATAACCGAGTATGTAGGAAAGTCAAATGTTATCACATCTTGTGTTTCTATTTTAGATTACTACGATAACCGAGCATGTAGGAAAGTCAAATGTTATCACATCTTGTGTTTCTATTTTAGATTACGACGCTAACCGAACATGTAGGAAAGTCAAATGTTATCACATCTTGTGTTTCTATTTTAGATTACGACGATAACCGAGCATGTAGAAAAGTCAAATGTCATAATGGAGGATACTGTGATACGAACGATTCAGGAAAGGGTTACTGTGTTTGTCCTGACGACTACACAGGTTCCAAATGTCAACATAAAAAAGGTACACTATCGTCCTGTATACTATTTACTATGAACATGTAATATTAATCAGGTATACAAAGTGGCAGTATTGATCTTTAATTCTTTACGAAAAACACATTAGGAAATTTTCAGTCTATTCTGCTTTCGTTATATAAATCATGTTTGGTAGGGGGGTGGGAGGTGGGGTGTCTCTATGGTGTAGAGATCAGATGCTCAGTTTCCGTTCAGAAAATGGTCTGCCACTGACAACGTTCGATATTTTCAAAGATTTCTGATCTGGTGTAAGTGGATCAAGTTCCATGTCCTATCGGAGACAGACCATGACACTAGTCCGTGTTCAGTTGAGCAGTAGATAACTTGACATTTACAATCAATAAAGCAGTTTACACAATCATAAGAGCAGGATAACAGCGTTAATTAAAAGATAGAATAAAGCATGCAATATTATCATCTTCACAATTAAGGCACCTCGCCGGTTTACAAAGTTTCACTGCCTGAGATGTTCATGGTAAGACAGATTGGTACACTGCTGTGACTCACCAATGCAATGATGATGGTCTATCAATCAATCAAGATGTTATCCATCCAGGGACAGTAATCATGCGCCAAGAATGTGAAACAGTCAAGCATAGTTAGATTCAACAGTATATAACCAAACAAATCAAACTACAGGCAAACCAATGATGCACTGCGCTGAGATGTTCATGTGTAAGAAAAAGATTGGTACACTGCTGGTTACTCACCAAAGTGCAATGATGATGGTCCTATCAATCAATCAAGATGTTATCCACTCCTTGTGATCTATGTAATCTGCGCCAAGAATGTGAAACAGTGCGCCACCGTTAGATTCCAACAGTATATGAACCAAACAAAACAAAACTACAGGCAAACCAAATGTTCAGTCAAGGATACTTTAGTACTTCAAATGTACTTTTATTTTCCATTCATTGCATTATCATCATCATCAGGTGTCATGTACGCTGAGTTAGGTGATCATGGATTTCAACAAATATTTTCCCGATATACTGACTATCTGTTCGGATGTTTATTTTTCTTCGTGCCATGAATTTAACTTAAGCTGTCCTAGATTTTTTGAATAGCGAAACACGTTTTAGCAAGTTTTACTGCAGTCTTCCCCCTATTTAGATTTTTTGAAGGAGTAGAGCAACGATATGAAAATAGACTCGACGTCGGACTGATGTTTTCTAGCTAGCGCACAAGGAAGGGTGGATGCAGAGTTGAATTAAGCATGCAGAGAAACTACTTCTAGTTCGAGGATAGAGCTGGTGTATGCCGTTACTGCTGCCTTCTAAATGCACTCTTTGACTTCATTTACTGGTGTTAGTATTGTTTGACCCTCAATCGATGTTTCCGATGTTCCAAAATGGCAGGTTGTGGATGAACTGGCTGTCATATATCTAGGTTTCCAACCTCTAGTGACTTACATGGATCTACTGTCCTGTACTTGCTGGTGATTGCGCCATGAGAGAACGGACAGGCTTGCATAAATATCATCGATAGTTGAGGCGTTGAAGATAGATACAAGGAACGAACGGGTTATCGGTGACGGTCTGTTGAATGAAGACACTAAAATGGATGCTGAATCTATTCAGGTATTTAAAAAGTTTGAAATTGCAGGTTGTACAAGCAGAACTCGATGCTTGAGAACAATCTTTTCTACAGCAGTTTTTCACCGCGTTTTTTTCCCCTTTAGTGTATCTTGTATCGTTTACTTGATAAAGATCTTCTTGTTGAAACATATATTGAACAATTACTACAGTTTGTTATTGTGCTTTGTAAAACTACCTCCATGTTTTGATATTTTACTTTTTCTATATAATTTTACTGCATTTTACACTACTATCGATACCAGAATAAAGACCTTGTTTTTGTTTTTAATTTATTATTTATTAAGGCTTTACTACAAATAATATAATTAAGATAATGTGGAAATACAAGTATGAAACAGTATTTCATTTAATTCAACCCCAGAAAAGGACTCGTGTAAGCATTACAAGTGTGAGAACGGCGGTCGATGTTTGTCAGAGAAAGGTCAACCATATTGTGAATGCCAAAAGCAATATACAGGTCAAAGGTGCCAGATTAAGAAAGGTAAGTCATTTTAAACATTGTTTTATTGTAACACGCAGAAGCTCATCTGTCTATGAATTTGACTGTTATATTCTTCAAGATCGAGGGAAATTTACAAGACAAAACATGAAGAGATAATTAGCAAAGTATTCGCTAAGAAACATAAAATTAAAAAAAATACAATAATGTATCTTAGAAGATCGTTCTAAAAAGCATAACGCCCGGCAGACAGGGAAGAGAAAACACAAAGAGAGGATCGGTGCGAGATGCCATAGCCAAGCTGAGTGACTGAAACAAATTGCGGAAGAGAGGCTTTGGAACTGTTTTTATGGGAGCCAAGTTTCGACAGGGATAAACTAGATAATGATGATGATTAAGTGATGATAATTATAAGGACGATGATGATGATAGTGGATATCTTCCCTAGAGTTAATGGTTCTTCTAGTGCTTCATTTGTACAAAATGCCTCAACATGTACACACTGCATGCGCACATAACACATACTGAGTATTTGAGGATGGATAAAGGTGATTTAGATTTGTTATCAAGTGTCATCTCTTGTTGGATGAAACACTGTGATTGAAGTTGATTTTATTCAGCGTATTGAAGAATTTGCAATCACACCTTATACGTGTATGGTGTATGCGTATACTTAGAGTTAATGTCATGTTACCACAGTCGTCTTGGTCATAACTTACCTAGTCGTCCATGTAACATGGCCTAATTATTGCTGTCTCTCTCTCTCTCTCTCTCTCTCTTTCTCTCTAACCACTGTGGCATTTAATGTAATCCAACATACTGGAGTTTTCGAGGCGTAATATTGTTTCTGGGTGGAGTCTGTGATATAGGGATAGTGACTCGGTCTATTAACTCCGACGTTATAAGTTCGAATCACGCTGCGGACAGTTTGGTTGCAAATTGATTCGCGTGGACTTTTACAAAAGGACGATGGCACCACCCGTTTAGAAAGTAATGGCAAACTACTGAACGTAGTAATGCCTAGACAAATCACAAACAGCGTTAAAAAGCTGCGGTTGATTCGCAAAGTCCTGTAAAGGATATACAATTAACTGTTTAAATATTGTTTCTGAACCAAATTTCCTCGATGTTCAGGATTTGTAGGAAGTTTTTATTCCTTCTCTTCCTTGTCCATGGCGCTCTACTAATGTGTTCTGCTGCCCTTATTTTAATAGTCGACTTTTTTCTTCAATGCTTGTGTAATGGTCTATAATTCACATCGACATCATATTACAGAAAGAAAATGCGTACTCTTAGAAGTGGCACTACTTTCATTCTTGCATCAAAAATATTTTAACTATTCTTTGCCTATAGTTTTAAGTTGTTCTCCACGTCATGAATCCTCTTTTCTTTCTTTCTCCCATAATCACTCGCTTGCTATTAACTCTTTCTGGCCGATATTTATTTATACATAAATCATAAAAATAAAAGATAAATCATCTTGTATCTTTGATTTAACTCTGGTTTTTTATATATTTTTGTGGCATCTGTACTATTTTCTTAATTTCATTATTCCACCAGGATTCATTTAACCACGTACTACTTTTTTAGTCCAACATTTTCTATTTAATATCTACAACATTGTCAGTGATGTAATATTGTTTCTGTTGGTTTATGTCGTTATTTGTGCGCAGATATACTAACACTTTAGTAAAACAATGATGTATATCTTTTCCACTTCAACAGGGCCCCCACAGAACATAGAAAATTTGAAATGCAACAACTCATGTTCGACTGCAACTTCATGTCGTGTCTGCCTACCTTGTGAATCATGTGTTTTCGAATCGCTGTGCTTAACATATGAAACACTGATCAATGGTAAGATGTTATTAGCTTGTTTTTATGTGTTTATCAATGTCATTCATATTAACTGACCACTGGTTAACAGGACCGGCAACACTGCATGAGAATTACACTCATCTGTCCAGTCTCTTTCAGCTGGAAACGTATGGTATACCGTGACCTCCGATAACATACGGCCGGCGGGCTAAGGTCAATATGCTAGGAAATGAGACCACAACCGTCACGTGACCTCGCATTCCAGTAATGTTTTAAAAAGAAGAATTCATTTTAAAAACAACACAACATACTAGATCAAGATTATTTTATGTCATAAATTATGTTTAACACTATGGAATATCAGTATTATTAATATATCAAGATTATTTTATGTCATAAATTATGTTTAACACTATGTAATATCAGTATTATTAATATATCAAGATTATTTTATGTCATAAATTATGTTTAACACTATGTAATATATAAAATTCAGACAAGTAAAGTATTTTGGGCACATAAAAGGCATGACACCATGATAAAACATTTACTAGAGGGGAAAGTTGAGGGAGAAGAGCAAGAGGAAGACCGAGAGATAAGTGGGAGATAAACTTTAAGAAATGGACAGGTTACAGTCTGGCAGTGTGCAACATCAAGGCGAAAGACAGAGGATGCTGGAGATTCATTGCAGCCAACCTTCGATGTGGAGACGGCACCTGATGATGATGATGAATATCAGTATTATTAATATATCAAGATTATTTTATGTCCTAAATTATGTTTAACACTATGGAATATCAGTATTATTAATATTTTTCATCAATACATAACCATGAACTCGTAGAATTGAGTAGATTTGCAAAAAAACCTTACAATGTTCTATCAAACATATTTACAAAAGTCAGCCCTTATTATACATGAAGTTTCGATTTTCCGCCTGAGCTTTTTGGTCTTATGTTGCTGGGGGTCACAGGTAAACATACTTAGAAGTTAGATTTCGCTCGCTCAACCTATCATCCGCCATTTTGTATCAAACTTGGGTTCATACCTAAAATTATGCTATAACAATTTAGCTACATCGTTGACCGTTAGGTCGATACAAGAGAAGACTTAAAACTATGCACCATGAAACATTATATAAAGACGAATAAAGAAGTATTTCACTGTTTATCGTCACTGTTTCTGTATTTTGTAAAACTATAATACTTTGTTTTTACGTGTTTCGCTATTTTACCAAGTTTTACTTCAGTCTCCCCTTTTTAATAATTATTACCATGAAACACGAACAAAAACTAAGTAAGGTATATTACTTATATTTATAATTAATCGTTTCATTTATCGGGTCTAAAATATATGTTGTATTGAACCATCGTCTGTATTTAGTTTGTCTTGTATTCTTTTCTTGATAAATGCCTATTGGTAGGAACGCTGCTGCATCCTATTTTGTCTTTCGTAAAACTACCTTACTTCATTATTATGTGTTTCGTCTTTGGTTGTTATGACAAAATTTCCAATAACATTTACTCGACAATACTTTATAGATGTCGACAGTATGAGTTTCAATATTGATTTCGTGAACATATTTAAGCATAAAGTCTAAGTGTATTTTTTTCTCGTTCGCCCGCTATAAATTAAGACGTAGTCTTAGCGTACCTCTTATTGATGGCACCTCTTACTGATTTTTGGGTCAAGGTTTGCTTTCTTTATTAATATTATCCTTAACCATTCAGGCAAACGTTACTCCGACTACAGAGATGCTTGTAATTTAGATTCCCAAGTAAAGGGTCAGGGTTTCATGCAGTCCAACCACGTACCGAGTGCACACCGAGAATTTTAAGTCGAAGTTGGCCTAGAATCCGGAATTTTTCACGGCACGGGATCACTAGAGCAGCGTGTTATCAACTTCACTGTTGACCATCTCAAGTCTGAGAATAAAGAAAGAAGATCAAGTGTGACATTATAAAGTAACATGTTTTCATAGACAATGTGTAAATACGAAATGTAAATACGTTAAATTTACTTCACTTTCACCGGGTTTCCCGTAGGACTCGATCCCTCTTCGTCAAAATATCACGTCACCTGTCTATAGTACAAAGCACAAACTCCGTAGCATCAGTAACAATCCCAGGGTTCTCCGAAAAAAACGGACTCTTGAATCGAAAGGCAATATCTGACAGACACTTTATATTTCTTGATCCAAGTAAGCAGGAGTTAGAAGGATCAATTTCCTTTCTCATGTGCGGAACATTCCGTCTAGTGTGGGAAATAAACCCACACAATTTGTGCTAAGTGTGAAGCCTGAACGCCCTACACCTTGCACTAATCCGTCAGAATTCAAATATTGGTTAATGGTTACTAAACTGACGTCATTGTACTCCGGACAGACCTATAGGTGCTCAGTCTCCCCAACAGATATCGAAGAGTATGCATACTGATGGTTCCTGTGGCTCGCTGATTAAACACACCTCTCACTCTCAAATATACCCATTGTAAATGTGTTCGAATCAAGTCTCCCTACTGTTTCAATTCATCGACATTTTATGAATATCCCCAAATAATTACAAATAATGTTCTTGAAAATACGTTTTGCACCAAAGTATTTCTAATTGATTGTTGTAAAATATCTCATGCATTCCTTCGCGTTTAGTCTGATTAAATCATATGCCATCTACATACAGTAGATTATTGTTATTTTATATACGACCTGGACTCCAGAATAGAAGAATAATTTACTAAAGTCTTGTATTAGCACCAACTTTTAAGAGAAGTATAAAGACAGCAATTTTTTTAATAAGAAGCTACTGAAGTGGTTTTCCCAAGTTCTTTGTGAACTCTTGAAGTTCCTATAGTTAGCTGTTTCGTGTATGAGTGTATGTTATTTTCTGTCATATATATATATATATATATATTACCAATGTTTTACTTTTTCTCCCAAGATCTGGACGCGGAATGTCATGCTCAAGGTTTGAAGAAGCCTATTGATAAAAACACCGAGCACTCTATTGGCTACTCTCAAATGAGATGTCAGGAAATCACATAAATTTAGACTGTCCAGAAGGATCAGCATGTGTTGATGATGGTGAAGGAGGCGGTGTCTGCTGTCGTAACAAAGTCGGTCTGGAACATATCAAGAACAAGCCCGGATTATGTCCTCCTGTAAGATAAAATAATCTAGGGAATTCTCTGTTTGTGCATCTCTCTATTTCTTCTTGATCTCAAATTTAAACTTGAAATATGTTCTCTTTTATTAACTTTTAGATATCTGTGTTTGGTTTTGTTCAATTTATGTTTTCAATAAAAGCTCATGAGTGTTATTAAGATTCTCATATTCTTCTTCTTCTAATTCTTCCCAAGGATTGACTTCATTACACCAGGTTTCACCCCATACGGCTCGGTCCCTCTCCGCAGAAATATCACTCACCTACCAGAGTATTGCACAAAGCACGAACTCCGTAGCTCCAGCAAGAATCCTAGGAGTCTCTGGAAAAAACTGCACTCGTGAACAGAATGGCGCGGTCAGGACTCGAACCCACGACCTTCGATTAACAAGGCAAAGTTCTTAACCACGTAGCCATAGGCAATACCTTGTGTCCGTTAATGATGCATATCTATGCTTGTCAAAATCTTCATCAAATTTGAGCTTGTCTTGAGAGCAGAACTTTTTCCCCAACCCTAAGCAGATTCTTCGTGACGCTTATCGTCTCATCTCTCTCTCTCTCTCTCCTCATACGCCAGATGCCCTGCCTATGTAGTGACCATGCTCATACCATCAGTTACGTCCTGAATTCATCTTCTGCCAGTGGTCTTCCTCTTCGTTACCATCTTTGCTCCCGCGGATACCTCCTTCCATGATGATTTCTTCAGTACATCATGTCTTTATATATGTCCAGAATAATCTAATTTTCTCGTTCTTATTTGTAAGATGAGCCTGTT
This sequence comes from Arion vulgaris, assembly GCA_020796225.1. Lineage (NCBI taxonomy): Eukaryota > Metazoa > Mollusca > Gastropoda > Stylommatophora > Arionidae > Arion > Arion vulgaris. The sequence continues at coordinate 41,273,925 of CM036765.1, read as the reverse complement.
TTCTTTGATTTTGAGTTATTTCTGGTTATATCTGTTTGTCTCTTCTTGTCAGTGATGCCTATGTACATAAACATATATATTTCCCCTAACGACTTCCTCATTTGCGTTTTCTCTTCTTGGTTCTATGATTGGTTTCTTTAAATAAAGCGTTTCGGTACTGTTGCTCGAGGATGTTCCAAACTTGATAAAAATCTGTTGAACATTAGGTTAAGTATTTGTTATTGAACTTGTATCAATATTGTCTTACGTTCAATGAAACTGATTACTCACGAATTCAATTACCATTTTCTGTTTTAAGACCACAGACACTCAAACATGTGGACGTCACACTTGTAGGGGCGACATTGAATGTGCAGGGAACCTCAAGTGTTGTCAAGGATGTGGAAACAAGTGCACGAAACCGTATCAAGGTAATTCTCCCTCTTGTTTTTGTGTCCAATTAAGAATCCCACTTTTTTCTTTTAAAACGCGTCAAATTTAAACAGTACGCTGTGTTATATTATGTAGCATTGATCATTTTAAACAGTACGCTGTGTTATATTATGTAGCATTGATCATTTTAAACAGTACGTTGTGTTATATTATGTAGCATTGATCATTTTAAACAGTACGTTGTGTTATATTATGTAGCATTGATCATTTTAAACAGTACGTTGTGTTATATTATGTAGCATTGATCATTTTAAAAATTAAACTTTTTTTCTTTTTCTTCTTTTTAGACCAGAAAAAGGCGCCACTTGAGCTTTGTCAGCCTCGGTTGTCAGGTGAACAGTGCAGAAACCATCAGTAGTTCCCTCTTAGTTTGTGCCAATTGAACACCTGATCTGAATCTTTACGGTTTTACGCCTGCCACGGGAATGTAGCATGACACTTTACACACAGAGGGCTAGTTAGCTAGCATGTCAACGTACTTGAATAGCTAGCATGACATAAGCTTTCTTTTCTTCTTTGAACGCATCATATCGACCACTTGTTAACCACTCTTTGTGATTTGTATGTGGTCTGAGCCTAAAGAGCGATTTGCGCCTACAAGTAGGCCAACTCTTTATTTACTAGGGTAGCTTCCCTAGGCCCCTACCTCACGCGCCCCTTAGACATGGCTTGTAGGTTACAGTGTTACTTATCTTTGCTTCCCCCATTGGGCCCGACAACACACGGGCGAATTAAATACGGCAATATTTAATATTGAAAGTGAAACTTTTGATAACTCACAAATAGTAATGATCGTTACGTAAAGGTCCAATAACGTTATTTACTTAGCCTATACAATTGTTTACGTAGCCCATACGTCTATAATGTTACTTATGTGGCCTGTAATATTGCTGTCACTTTAACTGATATCAAGTACAAATCATACGTTTTTGATAAGCTTGCAAAATTCTCTGAACAGATTCATTAAATAACGATTTATTTTAAAATTTAGTTTGCACCGTTTATTTGCGCATCAGCCGCTAGGCATCTTTATGGAGCTGGAGTTAAAGACTTATATAAACATATACTGATGAACATATATTATTGTTTATAGTATATTGTTTCATAGAAAGTCTTCACAGTTTTGTTATCAATATTTTTGTGACATTTTTACTGTTTAAACTCAGTATTTCTACACTTATACGTACCAAATGACGACAGGAGAGCGTGCTTTTTTCACATGGTGGTCAAACCTTTTCTATATATATTTAATAATAGTTGTAATTACAACCATTTTTCCCAATTTATCATTTATAGTTCTGCCTATCTTAAAATTGCTTATGGTTTTCACAAGCATTTTTCTTCCAATCTGTTGTTTTCGTCTCCTAGTAACAGGTAAGATCATTTCAAGTACCTCCTCTTTGAGACTGGAACTTTCTTCTCCTACAATACCATAGAGCTGAAGCTTCCTTATCCTAATCCATAGACTGAAGCTTCCTTATCCTAATCCATAGACTGAAGCTTCATTTCCTAATCCATAGACTGAAGCTTCATTCTCCTAGTCTCTAGACTGAAACTTCATTTCCCTTTGTTAGTAGAGTCGGTATTTTTTTAAATAATACCATTCAACAGTTGTAAATTTTTCTGTGTCACATAAATATTTCTTTTTTTGCATCATTATCTTCTATTAACATCAAAACAGTAATATTTTTCCAACTTCTTTCCTCCATTTACCAACCCTTTTTGACATTATAGATCCTTGCAAGTACACGAGCTGCAGCAATGGTGGCCGTTGTATAACCCGTGGAAACCAAGCATTTTGTGAATGTCCTCAAGGCTTCACCGGTCCAAAGTGTGAAACAAGAATAGGTGTGACCAATTTTTGATGTTCGAGTAATTTCTTTCTTTTGTTGTGTAGATTTAATATTTAAAATGACTCCTGGAAATATTCACACCTTTGTTCTAAGTCGTACATGAAGGATCCATGAGGTCAGGCTATACGAAACTGGGTCAAATATTATGAAGCCAAGAATAAATACGTTGCATCTGATTAAGTAAAACAAAGATGGATAATGATGACTGTGCTTGAGACAAGCACTGCACTAACGTAAAACATATTGAACACTCAAACGCTATTGCAAGAAAGCATTCAGTTCTTTTGTATTAGTTCTCAGTAAGTTTGTTAAAGCTTGTTTACAATGCTTATTAGAAAGGGCAAAATTCGCGATGGTTACTTTCCTTCATGTCTCCAGAGACGAAAGAACAGAACAACAAGAGATTGTGTTCTTGCCTATTGAAAGGAAAATGAGAAATTATTTAGTTAGTTACGTTGCTGGTGATCTTTTTTCTAAAAAATCAAATCAGATTAAATACAAAGAAATTGAATAATTTTTTTTTTAATTACCGCTACGTATTTCCTTTCTTAAATCTTGTATCGGCCAATCTTCATTAGAACATATGTCTTACCATTTGTAACAGAATTCTGAGTTATGGTTTCTTCTTCTTCTTCTTCTGCTAACATTCTTCACGGCCAATCTTCATTAGAACATATGTCTTACCATTTGTAACAGAATTCTGAGTTATGGTTTCAATACCTTCTCAGATCCCTACCTAAATGTCCGTTGTAACAATGGTGGACGATGTTTAATCCGCGGTATGGATGCATAATGTGAGTGTCCTCAAGGAGGCATTGGTCAATTTTGCGATGTTAGACAAGGTAAAAATATGAAACGACAGACTAAAGAGAAATATAACATTTTGTTCGTTCATATTAAATATGCACGTTTCATCTTATCTTATCTTATCTTATCTTAACCACATTTGCCGTGAAGCGTCGTGGGAGAGTTAGTTTCCTATCTTGTGCCAGGTGTGTTGCGCTTGACGTTGTCAGTCCATGCTTTCGCAGGGACTCTGAGATGTTATCTATCCATCTTGTTCTTGGCCTGCCTCGTGCTCTGCGCCCTGAGTGTCGATTATTATAGGCACGTGATGGTAGTAAATGTGGTTCCATTCTCATTAAATGGCCGAACCACTTGAATCTTTGCTTCTCGATGTACTGTATGCATGGTATAGTACCAACGATGCTTCTGATATTCTCGTTTCTCACTCTATCTCGCCTTGAAACGTTGACAGCTTTTCGTAGACATCTCATTTCACATGTTGTAATCTTTCTTTCTTGTGTCTTAGTCAGGGCCATGTTTGGCACTGATAGCAGAAAGTTGGAATAAATATGCAGTTTATCAGTTGTCGTTTGACTGCCATGTTAATGCTTGGATGTTTTAATAGTGGTGACAGTTGGTATGTCACTGCATTTGCCTTCTGGCATCTAGTCTCGATTTCTCTGTCCATCTTTCCATCTGCTGTGAATATACTCCCGAGATATTTGAATTCTGGAGTCTGTTGTATTTTGACATTATTCACGTGTATATTTAGTTGACCTGTTGACCTGCTTATTGTCATGACTTCTGTTTTGGAGGTGTTAATTTTCATGTCATATTTTTCGCATGTGGCTTGCAGGGCATTTATGTGTTGTTGAAGTTCACGTTTCATCAAAGTTTTCTAATTGAGCTTATGTATCTTCCTCACATCTCAGTTTACTGTCGTGATAATTGTATCTAAAATTTGTAATTGATGTTTCTATAGATCCATGCCTAAACGTGAGATGTCAGAATAGCGGAAGATGTTTAACCCGTGGTCAAGTTCCTTATTGTGAATGTCCCCAAGGATACATTGGTCAATATTGCGAAGTTAGACAAGGTAAGACAATGTGACAACAGACTTAAATTATATCTAATATGTGATCTTTTAATATTAACTTTTTGTCTGTACTTGATAATTATTCTTTCTACTTCTATTCGTCATTGTCTTTTTCCGATTCGCCATCTTCCGATTCTAGATTTTTTTACTCGTCTTTTATTTTATTTTGTTGTAACTTACTGTAACAAGATGATAATGAGCAGTCACAAAACTTTTTTTTGTGTGTTTTTTAATTACAACACTAAATTATGCCGGAAATGACTTCGCTCGATTAATTTTCTCTTTTAATTTGCTGTAATTTACTTTCGTAAGATGATTGTATTCATTAACAAAAACTGGTGTTTCCATAGATCCATGCTTGAACGTCAGATGTAACAATGGTGGACGCTGTTTGGCCCGTGGTCAAGTGTCTTCCTGTGAATGTACTCAGGGATATATTGGTCAATTCTGTGATGTTAGACAAGGTAAGAGTTTGCATATTCCAGGTGACAATATGAGAGCAAGACTTTGACAATTAGAAGATCAACTTGAAAAACACTTTCCTGTTTTCGAATATAAATGAGATATATAAAACATTTTTAAAAAGCTATAAATCGAAGAAAAAAAACAATAAACAGAACTATAATGTCAAAAACAATGGCACATGAGCAAAATAAGAATTAGGAAAGATAAATATTTTGGAGACATAAAGTGATAATAAAGTTTGAAAAAGACTAGAGAGAGAAAGAGAGACAGAATGAAGAAGAGCAAGATCAAGTCCAAGATGGATACAAGATATGGCTGATGTCTTGAACATTACAACAATAGAGGATGGATATCGTCATATTACAGAGAGAAATTCCTTACAACTATTATTAAAGTCCCAAAGTTCTGCACAGGGTGAGCTACCAGATAGGTTAGTATTATTGCTATAAGAGAAGACTGCAGTAAAACTAATAAAGAAAGAAGAAATACGTCAAACAAATAATATAGTTTTACAAAAGTACAAAAACTATATACAGTGACGTTTCGGGTAGGTTAGAGCATAGATTCCTTTTTTGGCCTAGTGCCCACTTTGCATGACATAAACTTTGTAACGCCCACTCCCCATTATAACAGTTTGCCAACGCCCCCCCCCCCCCCATATATATACATCCTCTATTTTCGCCTTGACATACAAAATTGATATATATTTCTGTCATACATGGTCAGTTTTCAAATGATTATATACATGAAATAGAAAATTGATGAAAAAATGGATCGTGTAAGATGGGCATAAGATGAATTAAAATGCAGAATTCAAATTTTTAATAATTATTCAATCGCAAAATCACGAAAAGAAAACTCACCCCAAATGCTTCTGAACCCACTATCGCCCCCCTGGAAGACTTCAGTGTCAACTGGAGGGCGGTACCGCTTATTTTGATAACTCATGTGTTAAAGACATGGGTTCACAAAGTAGGCGGTGCCGCCCACCAGTGGGCGCTCAAGCTTTCCAGGGACACGTTACAAAGTTTATGTCGTGCAAAGTGGGCGGTGGGCCGAAAAAGTTTGGGGATCTATGGGCTAGAGGAAGTAAGATTTCGGTAAATTAAAACTGTAAATAGCGCACACAAACAAGATATGATTTTCTAACAATAGAAATGTAAATATTACAAACCAAGAACACAAGACTTTGGAAAAATACGGCACAGCAGTAACAAATACAAGATATATTCTTATTAATATTTCGTTTCTAGTAAATTAAATTGATTTACCGACACCATGCATCCGTCCTGGTTATGATGCATTGGTTTATGGCAGGTACCTATGATCTTACTTTACTGCCCTCCAAAGGTAGAGGCATTGGTTTATGACAGGTACCTATGATCTTACTTTACTGCCCTCCAAAGGTAGAGGCATTGGTTTATGGCAGGTACCTATTATCTTACTTTACTGACCTCCGAAGGTAGAAGCATTGGTTTATGACAGATACCTATGATATAACTTTACTGCCATCCAAAGGTAGATGCATTGGTTTATGACAGGTACCTATGATCTTACTTTACTGCCCTCCAAAGGTAGAGGCATTGGTTTATGACAGGTACCTATGATCTTACTTTACTGCCCTCCAAAGGTAGAGGCATTGGTTTATGACAGGTACCTATGATCTTACTTTACTGCCCTCCAAAGGTAGAGGCATTGGTTTATGACAGGTACCTATGATCTTACTTTACTGCCCTCCAAAGGTAGAGGCATTGGTTTATGACAGGTACATATGATCTTACTTTACTGCCTTCCAAAGGTAGAGGTTTGTTGTTACTATCTAACATTTTCTTTCGCAAGTTCATTTCTGATTTAAGAGATGTTGTATATATAGGTTTGGGTATTTGCACAAATTATCGACAAAAACAATCATGTACTTTAAACTTAGTCGTGTTTTTATAACTTGATATTTTTATAGAACTTTGAAATGTCACGACCTTTCTATAAAGCCGAATTTTAAAGTTTAAAACTATCACAAACCTTCTACACAGACGACGTTTTTAAAGTTAAAAACTATCATTAACTTACTACACTGACGTTTTCTAAAGTTTAAACCGATCCTAAATCTCCCACACTTACGTTTTTCATCTTATCATATCTTGTTTCATCTCTCAACTTACGTTTACACTCATTTCCAGAATTCTTCTGACAGAATTAAGACTGCATCAAGCGGTGTTTTATCATATCTTGAGTCCATCTTCGTCGTGATATTATTCTTCTGCTCATTGTCGGGTTGTTTCCCTTTCATTTCTCTTTGCCAGCCGTGTATATGTTTTAATGTCTCTAAAATACTTCATCTTTCTCATTTGTATATGCAACATAAGCGGGTATTTTTACATCTGGCCAGATATGTTCTGGCATTTTATAAATTAATGTTAAAACGAAATGTACTTTTTTAAGTTTGTAGAGAATAGAACTTATCACTTTATCATCTAAAATAACTCAGATTTAGTAACTGATGGCGTTATCAATTTTAATCACTTATCTTATCTTATCTTAACCACATTAGCCGTGAAGCGTTGTGGGGAGAGTTAGTTTTCTATCTTGTGCCAGGTGTGTTGCGCTTGATGTTGTCAGTCCATGCTTTCGCAGTGACTCTGAGATGTTATCTATCCATCGTATTCTTGACCTGCCTCGTGCTCTGCGCCCTGAGTTCGATTATTATAGGCACGTGATGGTAGTAAATGTGGTTCCATTCTCATTAGATGGCCGAACCACTTGATTCCTTGCTTCTCGATGTACTGTATGCATGGTATAGTACCAACGATGCTTCTGATATTCTCGTTTCTCACTCTATCTCGCCTTGTAACGTTGACAGCTTTTCGTAGACATCTCATTTCACATGTAATCTTTCTTTCTTGTGTCTTAGTCAGGGGCCATGTTTGGCACTGATAGCAGAGAGTTGGAATAAATATGCAGTTTATCAGTTGTCGTTTGACTGCCATGTTAATGCTTGGATGTTTTAATAGTGGTGACAGTTGGTATGTCACTGCATTTGACTTCTGGCATCTAGTCTCGATTTCTCTGTCCATCTTTCCATCTGCTGTGAATATACTCCCGAGATATTTGAATTCTGGAGTCTGTTGTATTTTGACATTATTCACGTGTATATTTAGTTGACCTGTTGACCTACTTATTGTCATGACTTCTGTTTTGGAGGTGTTAATTTTCATGTCATATTTTTCGCATGTCGCTTGCAGTGCATTTATGTGTTGTTGAAGTTTGTGTTCGTTGTTGTAAATTATACTCTGATCATCTGCAAAGAGTAGTTCGTTGATTAAATTGTAGTTGTTATCGAGGTTGTTATCTGTCTTGGTTTCTTGCGCTATCCTGTCTATGTATATATTGAAAAGTATAGGCGAAAGCACACATTCCTGCCTTACTTCTGATGATAATTCAAATTCGTCTGCCAGGCCGTCACTTGTTCGTACTACGCTTGAGCATTTTTGGTATAGCGCTCTAATATTGTCGAATAGTTGGCCCTGAATTCCGTATTCACTTAGTATGACAAATAGTTTGTTTCTGTTTATTCTATCAAAGGCCTTTTCTTGGTCTATGAATGCTAATTTGAGCTGTTTAATCACTCTTTTACATAATATAACATTTTTGTTTCCTATTTTTATTAGTTTTTTTTTTAAATTATTTAATTATTATTTTTTTAATGGAACGTCTAGTCGAATGAATTAGTGCGCGAGCTCCCCATGCGGTAGACCCGTGTTCAATCACTGTAAGACAATTTAGATTTTTCTACCGGGTGAAGGAAGAAAATTCTAACCTGAACAGTTTCACGCTACTGCACCTGCCATGCGGCCATTAAATTATACAAGCACACGTTCCCAATGTCCTACACCGCCCCAAAAAGCGGTAATACGGGCAGTAACGACACTTTTTTTAAATTTAATTTTTTGGAGGGAACCAGTATTTTACAATTATTTTTAGATTCATTTAATACTTTTCTTTCCATTATCGTTATCAGCAAGATGATTATGTCTAGTATTAACAACTTATAATTTTTGTCTATAGATCCGTGCTTAAACGTTCGCTGTAACAATGGTGGACGATGTTTGACTCGTGGTGTAGAGCCATATTGTGAGTGTCTGCAAGGATTTATTGGTCAATTCTGTGATGTTAGACAAGGTAAGAATTTGTGTGAACTAGAACTACAAATGTATAAATTAGAATCTACCACTTTGCAGTAATATTAAATAAGATAAACCTGATTTTCTTTCGTTAACGCAAATCTATATTTTCTTCTTCCTGCATAATAGATTATTTGTGATCTCTGTTTTATTTAATTTCTTTTAATTTCATCAAGATGTGTGCTTTTAAATATCGACACTGGTATCTCCATAGATCCCTGTCTAACAGTAAGATGTAATAATGGTGGACGATGTTTGACCCGTGGTCAAGTTCCATATTGCGAATGCACTCCGGGATACATTGGTCAGTTCTGTGAGACTAGACAAGGTAAATGATTCATAGAATCAAAAATGTTAATAATTCAAACTTTATATATATATATTTAAATATATTCCTTTCGTAGTTATACGTTACATGGAGCCTGTAAACAATTTCTCTATACTTCTCTATCCTAAGCAGTTTATTTAAACACATCTATGTAATTGGGTTTGATATTTCTCGCCTCAGTCAGTAAAGTTCGTTTCATGGTTTCTCTATGGAGTCTTTTCCTTTTAAATCCTTTGCCTACTACGTCATCTCCTGCTTTGTGATTCTTTGATCATTTCTTCTCAATGTATGCAAAGCATATCTCCATCTTCTCTTTCTTATAACAGTTGTTACTAGTGCTTGGCCAGATATGTCTCTGATTTCATCACCTCATGAATTCGTCTCATTTTATGTTCATTATTTTTCGCAAACATCTATTTTCAAATGCATTCAACTTACTTTCTATATCTTTAGTCATTTTCCAACTCTCGCTGACCAGTGTTAGGATTGAGACAACATTGGAATTCAACATTCGTAATTTTGTTTTAAAACTATATAACTTGAAGTTACATATTTTTTTTAGACTTTTACAAGCTGATGTTGCCTTGCCAATTCGTAGCATAATATATTTTTATAATCTACCTTGCTGTCAAAATTGTTACCTAAATAGGTGAACTACTCTGCTATTTTTATCATTTTGAATTATAGTGGAATCTGCATTACTTGTCATATGTGTCTTCATTACATTGCATTCAACCTTAGAGGATGTAATAATTTACTGTATAAAGTTAACACAAAACATGAATATATCTATCCTGTCATTTTCTAATTTTTTGTTACTACAAAACCAATGGAGGAAACTATTATGAAGATAAAACTTTGATATTTGTAAGACCATTTATTCTTCCTATGACAATGTATATCTGTGTCATGGATTATTTAGTAAACACTTTAGAAAACAATTCATAGATTTTAATGGAAGTGCTGAAGAAAAAGTATACAAAATACCATAGACATAAATATGAAAAATATGTCCATTTTGCAGATGCTAATAATTGGAAGAGAAACGGTGGTAATGAATAGAAAGATGAAATATTTTTGACCAAAAAAAACCGCATGATCATTCTGGAAGAAATGATACCTGAAAGATGCGGAAGGAGACGGGCGTAAGATGTCATTGAAGAATTGAGTATGACTACGACAGACTCTGGACACGTCATGCAGGACAGGGATCATTCAGAGCTACCGTTACCGTAGTCAAGTTCTGATAGGGACAGGGAAGATGCTAATTTTTTCTTGGCAATTACAATTTTTTTAAATAATCGTTTCTTTTTTGTTTTTTTTTCTTTCCATTGTGTTGCATCTACTTCTTACTTTCATAATCATCTATATTTTTGTATCTAATTAAACTTAACCAACATGACTATGTTCAATAGTAATTTATGTTACATCTTTAGATCCTTGTTTGAACGTCAGATGCAATAATGGTGGTCGATGTTTGGTCCGAGGTACAGAAACCTACTGTGAGTGCCCACAAGGGTACATCGGTCAGTTATGTGATGTTAGACAAGGTAAGAATTGGTGGCATAGAACGACAAAGGTTGTTAGATTAAACTACACAATTTTCCGTTAAAATGACATAAGATAACACATTTCTATTCAATGAAAGACATTTGGATTTTAAACAAATACGAACAGTATAAACTTGAACACAATGTAAATTATTTATTACTCTGTGATTTTTTTAAGTACTTTGTGTCCGTTTTTAAGGTTGGTGTTCTTCCCACTTCACTATAGTACCCATTCAAAACATGTAACATTTATGTTTTCACAGACCCATGCCTGACCATCAGATGTAACAATGGTGGACGTTGTTTGGCTCGTGGTACAGTACCCTACTGCGAATGTGCTCAGGGATACACTGGTCAATTCTGTGATGTAAGACAAGGTAAAACTTTGTAACTGTTAGGTTGTATATATTTATTATATTGGCCAGGTGACCACGGTTGCGACCCTACCAAAAGGGGAAGAATGGATCTCAACAGATGGTAGCATGGCCAACTTTCTCAACGTTATCATTACTCTTGGAAGAGAATGTAGAGATTGGGGCAACATGAAGGTTGATCTCGCAGTTAAGCAGCTGATAGAAGATAATGCAAGGGATGATGATGTTGTTGTATGTACCGATGTTTCGGTTCGTCGTGGTGAGAAGTCCGGCTGGGGATTCTTGGCTAATGCGCATGGTAGGGTTGTTGCAGATGTACAGGACAACTACTTCTAGTATGAGAATGGAGGTTGAGACTGTTGCTGCTGCCCTCTATTGGCTCTGTGGAACTACATTTACTGGGCCGTTGTTGTATCTGACTCTCAGTCAATGCTTCACAAGTTCCAGAAAGGCAGGTTTCGGTATGAGTGGATGTTGTCTATAGAAGTTTCTAACCTCCAGAGGCGTACGTGGATATACTGTCCTAGGCATGCGGGTGTTTACGGTGATGAGAGAGCGGACAGGATTGCACCAACAGCATCGATTGTTGGGGAGTTGTAGATGCATAAGGGGGAATTTTCTTCGGTATCTTCGCCACTGTCTGTTGGATGAGGACACTAAAATCGATGTTGAATCGATCAAGCGATTTGGGCAGTTTGGATCTACCCGTTGTCCAAGTAGAACTGGATGCCTGAGGGGCATAGTGAGAGCTGTGTTTGATTAGCGAGCCACGGGAACCATCAGTATGCATACTCTTCGATATCTGTTGGGGAGACTGAGCTCCTATGGGTCTGCACGAAGTGCAATGACATCAGTTTAGTAACCAATAACCAATATATTTATGAAATCAGACAATATAGATTTACAGAATATGGAATATGAAATCATTCAATTCAAAAATATGTTTAGTGAAAATTTTCCAGCAAATACTCAGCAATAACTAAAGTTATTATTTTGACCGGATAAAGACCGGATACTGGATATGACTCTGCCAGCTAGAATTACTACTTCCTGGAAGCGTAATTTTATTTTGGCTTGTTTTGTTGTCCTTTCTTTGTATATTTCTTCTTCCTCTTCTTCTGCTTCTCTCTTATTCCACGTTGAATTTGTATTTCCTTCGCACGATATTTTGTTTTCAACTTTAAAAACCTACGTTTCCTCAGATCCTTGTCTAAACGTCCGTTGTAACAATGGTGGACGTTGTTTGACCCGCGGTGTAGAGCCATATTGTGAGTGTCTGCAAGGATTTATTGGTCAATTCTGTGATGTTAGACAAGGTAAGAATTTGTGAACTAGAACTACAAAGAAGTAAGATTACAAAGCGCTACAAAAATAATAATATATAAGATGATACTGATTGTCATTCATTCATTAGTACATAACTATATACCCCACTTTCGCCCATGTATGATGATACTGATTATCATTCATTCATTAGTACATAACTACATACCCCACTTTCGCCCATGTATGATGATACTGATTATCATTCATTCATTAGTACATAACTACATACCCCACTTTCGCCCATGTATGATGATACTGATTATCATTCATTCATTAGTACATAACTATATACCCCACTTTCGCCCATGTATGATGATACTGATTATCATTCATTCATTAGTACATAACTATATACCCCACTTTCGCCCATGTATGATGATACTGATTGTCATTCATTCATTAGTACATAACTATATACCCCACTTTCGCCCATGTAAGATGATACTGATTGTCATTCATTCATTAGTACATAACTATATACTTTCGCCCATGTAAGATGATACTGATTGTCATTCATTCATTAGTACATAACTATACACCCCACTTTCGCCCATGTAAGATGATACTGATTGTCATTCATTCATTAGTACATAACTATATACCCCACTTTCGCCCATGTAAGATGATACTGATTGTCATTCATTCATTAGTACATAACTATATACCCTACTTTCGCCCATGTATTGTTGTCTGACTTGGGGCTGGCTACCACATCCGGAAAAACGTTAGTTTATGAAGCTCTAGTACAGTATTTATATATATACCTCACGTTTAACATCCTAATTTTGTTGCTATTTAAATTCCTTGCATGTTTAGTTTCCTGCTTTTATTAAAATTTCGCAACTTAATTTCATTATAATATATGTTTAAAAGTTGAACATTGGTATCTCCATAGATCCATGCCTGAACTTCAGATGTAACAACGGTGGACGCTGTTTGGCCCGTGGTACAGTTCCTTATTGTGAATGTGCTCAGGGATACACTGGTCAATTCTGTGATGTAAGACAAGGTAAAACTTTGCAACTGTAAGGTAGTAAATATTTATGACATTAGAGAATATATAATTTTACAGAATATGTAATGTAAAATCATTGAATTCAAAAACATGTTTAGTGCAAACATTAGAATAATGACTCGGCAATAACTATTAAAGACGTGTAACTCGTTTCATTTTTTAACTAACTTGTTCTACATCTAAACGGGATTGAAATGTGGAGCCAGGCTTAGGCTGAATTCGTTGTCAATTGTATCCTTTGATGGCTTTATATTCCTGCTTTGTATTTATTTGTTTTACTTTTTATTGACATGTTCTCAAGCCTCGTTATTTCTCCTGAATTCTTTTGATGCATCTTTCCAGTTATTGTTTCCTGTTATTGGTTACTAAACCAGTGTTATACTAATTCGGACAGATCCATACCTGCTTAGTCTTCCTCAAAAAATGTCATTGGGTGTGAATGCTGAAGATTCCCATTGTTCGTGTGTGAAATACGCATGTCATTCTGCCAATAAAGTATCCAGCCTTGTGCGTACTATGTGTGATTGAATGGCATGCACGAATATGAAATTAAACACATCTTAAATAGACACTGACACCTAAATTGAAAGATGCTTGGGAAACCTTTGAGCTACAGGAACAGTCAGCATACTAACCATTTGCCCTTTGATGAAAACGAATCAACACCATTTGGAATTGATCGGATAGTTAGGTGACTCTGCCAACGACAATTACCAATTCCTGAGAGCATAATTTTATTTTCGCTTGTTTTTTCTTTCATTTGTGTTACTTTCTCTCTTCGTCTGCTTCTTTCTTATTCCGCATTGATGTCCTTGTCACGATATTTTGTTTTCAAGTTTGGACACCTACATTTCTACAGATCCTTGCCTAAACGTTCGTTGTAACAATGGTGGACGATGTTTGACACGCGGTATAGAGCCATATTGTGAGTGTCTGCAAGGATTCATTGGTCAATTCTGTGATGTTAGACAAGGTGAGAATTTGTGACATACAACTACAAATGTGTTAGACTACTAAGCGTTGCTTCAAAGTATTACATAAGATGACACTGATACTGATTTGCATTCATTACTACATATCTATATAACCCACTTTCACACGTGTATTCTCTGGTTTGGCTTGAGGATGGTTACCCCATCAGGTAAAGAACGTTAGATACAAAATCCAACTAATTGGTTTATGAAGCGAGAAATGTATATACATACCTCACTTTTCACATCATAATTTTGTTACTATTTTTATTTCTTGTAAGTTTTCTTTCCTGCTTTCTTTCTAATTTCGCAGCTATGATATATGTTTTAAAAGTTGAACATTGGTATCTCCATAGACCCATGCCTGAACTTCAGATGTAACAACGGTGGACGCTGTTTGGCCCGTGGTACAGTTCCTTATTGTGAATGTGCTCAGGGATACACTGGTCAATTCTGTGATGTAAGACAAGGTAAAACTTTTTAACTATAAGGTAGTAAATATTTATGATATTAGAGAATATATAATTTTACAGAATATGTAATGTGAAATCATTGAATTCAAAAACATGTTTAGTGCAAACATTAGAATAAACTCAGCATATATTCAAAGACTATCTTGTTAAATACTTTCATTAAAGTGAGATTGCATTGCAAAAGTAGCCATGTCGTCAATGTACCTTATGGCTTATACTGATGTATTATGCTTACTTTATTGAATGTCCTACCTCTGATTACTGAACTTTAGCTATCCAGTATGTTCCTTATTGTATAAACGATTATACCATTCGGAATGACGCATATTAGTTTCTCAAACGCAATCAATTCCGAAGATTCCATTTCTGTTTTTCTATTGATGTCATTTTCTCATAAGTTCGCTTTTCTTTTATAATGTCCCTTGTCTATTTTGTTAATTGCTGCAATTGAAACCTCTAATTGTGTTGAGATGTTGACCTTTGAGCATGGAAGCAGACCTTTGAGTCAAGAATGAAATAGATTGCAACAATTTTCAAATATTCTGTTTTTTTTTTTTTTTTTTTTTTTTTTTTTTTTTTTTTTTTTTTTTTTTTTTTTTTTTTTTTTTTTTTTTTTTTTTTTTTTTTTTTTTTTTTTTTTTTTTTTTTTTTTTTTTTTTTTTTTTTTTTTTTTTTTTTTTTTTTTTTTTTTTTTTTTTTTTTTTTTTTTTTTTTTTTTTTTTTTTTTTTTTTTTTTTTTTTTTTTTTTTTTTTTTTTTTTTTTTTTTTTTTTTTTTTTTTTTTTTTTTTTTTTTTTTTTTTTTTTTTTTTTTTTTTTTTTTTTTTTTTTTTTTTTTTTTTTTTTTTTTTTTTTTTTTTTTTTTTTTTTTTTTTTTTTTTTTTTTTTTTTTTTTTTTTTTTTTTTTTTTTTTTTTTTTTTTTTTTTTTTTTTTTTTTTTTTTTTTTTTTTTTTTTTTTTTTTTTTTTTTTTTTTTTTTTTTTTTTTTTTTTTTTTTTTTTTTTTTTTTTTTTTTTTTTTTTTTTTTTTTTTTTTTTTTTTTTTTTTTTTTTTTTTTTTTTTTTTTTTTTTTTTATTCATTGTCAATTCTGTGATGTTAGCAGTAATTTGCATACAACAATGTGTTAGACTACTAGCGTTGCTTCAATATTACATAACAATTGATTTTTCATTCACATATCTATACTTTCGTATCTCTGGTTTGCAGATGGTTCGGTAAAGAACGTTAACAACATTTGGTTTATAAATGTATACATATATTCATCATATTTTACTTTTATTTCTTTTCTTCTGCTTTCTAATTCAGCTATGTATATGTTAAGGAACATGATTCATAGACCATGCCTGAACTAGATGTACAACGGTACGCTGTTTGCCGGTAAGTTCTTATTGTGATGCTAGATACTGGTCATTTGATGACAAGGTAAACTTTAACTATAGGTAGTAAATATTAGATATAGAATATATAATTACGAATATGTATGAAATCATTAATCAAAATGTTTATGCAAACATTAGAATAATGACTGCATCTATTAAGACTGTAACTGTTTCATTTCTACTTGTTCTACATCTAGGTTGAATGGGACGCTGATTTTGTCAATTGTATCCTTTGGTTTATATTCTCTGTATTTATTTGTTACTTATTGCATGTTCTACTCGTTGTTTCCTGATTTGTGCTTCTTTCGTTTTGTTTCGTTTTGGTTACAAACAGTGTTATACTAATTCGACAATCCATACATGTGTCTTCTCATGATGCAGTTCATTTGTGAAATAATGTCATCAATAAGTTCCCCTCTGTAAAAAGTTCACCTTGTGCTCTATGGTGATTAGATCAATTATTACATCTTATTAGATGCCAAATTGAATGATTGAACCTTGTAGCGAGCATACTAACCATCCTTGTGAAACGACAAACCATTCGTTGATCGATGTTAGGTGCTTCAACGAATTACCAATTCCTGAGAGCATAATTATTTTTTTTTCATTGTGTTTCTTTCTCTTTTGCTTCTTATCTGATGCTGTCACGATATTTGTTCAGTTTGCACTACATTTACAGATCCTCTAAACGTTCTTGAACAATGGTGACGATGTTGCGGTGAGAGCAGAGTGTCTGAGATTCATTGTCAATTCTGATGTGACAGGAATTTATACAATTTACTAACTTGTATTAAGATGAACTGATATGATTTATTTCTAAATCTATAACCCACTTCACTTATCTGGTTTTGAGGATGTCCATCAGGTAAGAACGTAGTAAACCAACTAATTGGTTTATAAGGAATTATACATACTCTTCCATCATAATTTTTTTTTATTTTGAGTTCTTTCCTTTCTTCTATTTCCACGATATTTAAGTTGAACATTGTATTCCAGACCTCGACTGATGTACAAGTGACTTGTGGCAGTTCTTAGTTAGACACTGCATGATGTAAGACAAACTTTAACTATAAGGGAAATTATGATATTAAATATATAATTTCAGAAATGAATGGAATTGAATAAAATTTAGAACATAGAAAATGACTCAAATCAAACTAACTTATTAACTAATGTTCACATCAAAGGATGAAAGACACTGATACTGATTTGCATTCATTACTACATATCTATATAACCCACTTTCACACGTGTATTCTCTGGTTTGGCTTGAGGATGGTTACCCCATCAGGTAAAGAACGTTAGATACAAAATCCAACTAATTGGTTTATGAAGCGAGAAATGTATATACATACCTCACTTTTCACATCATAATTTTGTTACTATTTTTATTTCTTGTAAGTTTTCTTTCCTGCTTTCTTTCTAATTTCGCAGCTTATATATGTTTTAAAAGTTGAACATTGGATTCCATAGACCCATGCCTGAACTTCAGATGTAACAACGGTGGAGCTGTTTGGCCGTGGTACAGTTCCATTGTGAATGTGTCAGGATACACTGGTCAATTTGTGATGTAAGACAAGGTAAAACTTTAACTATAAGGTAGTAATATTTATGATATTGAGAATATATAATTTACAGAATATGTAATGTAAATCATTGAATTCAAAAACATGTTTAGTGCAAACATTAGAATAATGACTCGGCAATATCTATTAAAGACGTGTAACTCGTTTCATTTTTTAACTAACTTGTTCTACATCTAAACGGGATTGAAATGTGAGCCAGGCTTGACTGAATTCGTTGTCAATTGTATCCTTTGATGGCTTTATATTCCTGCTTGGTATTTATTTGTTTTACTTTTTATTGACATGTTCCCTAGCCTCGTTGTTTCACCTGAATTCTTTGAATGCTTCTTTCCGTTATTGTTTCGTTATTGGTTACTAAACCAGTGTTATACTAATTCGGACAGATCCATACCGATATTTTGTTTTCAAGTTTGGACACCTACATTTCTACAGATCCTTGCCTAAACGTTCGTTGTAACAATGGTGGACGATGTTTGACACGCGGTGTAGAGCCATATTGTGAGTGTCTGCAAGGATTCATTGGTCAATTCTGTGATGTTAGACAAGGTAAAAATTTGTGACATACAACTACAAATGTGTTAGACTACTAAGCGTTGCTTCAAAATATTACATAAGATGACACTGATACTGATTTGCATTCATTACTACATATCTATATAACCCACTTTCACACGTGTATTCTCTGGTTTGGCTTGAGGATGGTTACCCCATCAGGTAAAGAACGTTAGATACAAAATCCAACTAATTGGTTTATGAAGCGAGAAATGTATATACATACCTCACTTTTCACATCATAATTTTGTTACTATTTTTATTTCTTGTAAGTTTTCTTTCCTGCTTTCTTTCTAATTTCGCAGCTATGATATATGTTTTAAAAGTTGAACATTGGTATCTCCATAGACCCATGCCTGAACTTCAGATGTAACAACGGTGGACGCTGTTTGGCCCGTGGTACAGTTCCTTATTGTGAATGTGCTCAGGGATACACTGGTCAATTCTGTGATGTAAGACAAGGTAAAACTTTTTAACTATAAGGTAGTAAATATTTATGATATTAGAGAATATATAATTTTACAGAATATGTAATGTGAAATCATTGAATTCAAAAACATGTTTAGTGCAAACATTAGAATAATGACTCGGCAATATCTATTAAAGACGTGTAACTCGTTTCATTTTTTAACTAACTTGTTCTACATCTAAACGGGATTGAAATGTGGAGCCAGGCTTAGACTGAATTCGTTGTCAATTGTATCCTTTGATGGCTTTATATTCCTGCTTGGTATTTATTTGTTTTACTTTTTATTGACATGTTCCCTAGCCTCGTTGTTTCACCTGAATTCTTTGAATGCTTCTTTCCGGTTATTGTTTCCTGTTATTGGTTACTAAACCAGTGTTATACTAATTCGGACAGATCCATACATGCTTAGTCTTCCTCAAAAAATGTCATTGGATGTGAATGCTGAAGATTCCCATTTCTCGTGTGTGAAATACGCATGTCATTCTGCCAATAAAGTATCCAGCCTTGTGCGTACTATGTGTGATTGAATGGCATGCACGAATATGAAATTAAACACATCTTAATTAGACACTGACCCCTAAATTGAAAGATGATTGGGAAACCTTTGAGCTATAGGAACAGCCAGCATACTAACCATTTGCCCTTTGATGAAAACGAATCAACACCATTCGGAATTGATCGGATAGTTAGGTGACTCTGCCAACGACAATTACCAATTCCTGAGAGCATAATTTTATTTTCGCTTGTTTTTTTCTTTCATTGTGTGTTACTTTTCTCTCTTCGTCTGCTTCTTTCTTATTCCGCATTGATGTCCTTGTCACGATATTTTGTTTTCAAGTTTGGACACCTACATTTCTACAGATCCTTGCCTAAACGTTCGTTGTAACAATGGTGGACGATGTTTGACACGCGGTGTAGAGCCATATTGTGAGTGTCTGCAAGGATTCATTGGTCAATTCTGTGATGTTAGACAAGGTAAGAATTTGTGACATACAACTACAAATGTGTTAGACTACTAAGCGTTGCTTCAAAATATTACATAAGATGACACTGATACTGATTTGCATTCATTACTACATATCTATATAACCCACTTTCACACGTGTATTCTCTGGTTTGGCTTGAGGATGGTTACCCCATCAGGTAAAGAACGTTAGATACAAAATCCAACTAATTGGTTTATGAAGCGAGAAATGTATATACATACCTCACTTTTCACATCATAATTTTGTTACTATTTTTATTTCTTGTAAGTTTTCTTTCCTGCTTTCTTTCTAATTTCGCAACTATAATATATGTTTTAAAAGTTGAACACTGGTATCTCCATAGATCCATGCCTGAACTTCAGATGTAACAACGGTGGACGCTGTTTGGCCCGTGGTACAGTTCCTTATTGTGAATGTGCTCAGGGATACACTGGTCAATTCTGTGACGTCAGACAGGGTAAATTGTTTCTAGCACTACACATAATACGAGTAAATGCTTTGTTTTATTCATAATACTTTGTGTAAGTATTTAGTACTTTTTACTTGAGTATCTAAGTAGCTAGATCGTTGATTTATCATTTGACAGTTATAGTGTACGCCTACTGATTCAGGAAAGTTATGGACAAAGCAATTAAACATCAATACTATGTTAGCTCAGTTGATTCAAGTATAACAATTAGCATATAATAGAACGTGTCACTTCATCAACAAATATCATATTAATAACTGATGCCTTTATCAATTTTCTTTACATCTTAGATGATATGACATTACTGTTAGTTGCTTCTGGAATAATTCATTTTTTTTCTTTGAACCGTTTAATTTTTCTTTCAATCAGTTTTGAGTATTATTCTCAGACTCGTTTCTTAGTTTATTTTAATTATTCGTTAGCAGTAAGATGATTATGTCTAGTTTCAATAACTGAGTTTTGTTTTTAAAATAGATCCTTGCCTAAACGTTCGTTGTAACAATGGTGGACGTTGTTTGACCCGTGGTGTAGAGGCATATTGTGAGTGTCTGCAAGGATTTATTGGTCAATTCTGTGATGTTAGACAAGGTAAGAATTTAGGCCCTAAAATACAAAGATGCTAGATAACACGACAAAATTACAACTTGCACATATTTTATTAATTGCTGCAAAACTGGCATGCTTCTTCTTCCAACACAAATGAATTATTAGTTTTCACTCTGTTCCTATTAAAAACAGGGAGAGAGCACCGGTCCTTTTGCAGACACTTGTAGTGTCATGTCCAGAGTTGAAGAAACATACTCAGGTAGTATATGTGATCGCTGATACCACTTCGAGTCTAGCGCAGTAGGTGATCTAAAAACCCTAGTTGTTGAACATACTTAACAATCTGTTTGTGATTATAATCCAAAGAGCTACTATGTGATCGCTTTAGAACAATCACTCGCTGGCCATTCTCCTTGATTTTGTGTGATTTACATCTGAGAGACGGTGAGAGGCAGTCGCGTCCTTTTTAGGGCGGCCTGGGGCCTATTTGGTTCCCCCACTCCTGCCCAGCTCACGTATGGCTCCTCGAGTTTGCTTGTATACAGCAGCGCCACCCCCCGGACAACGACTTCGACTAGCCGGCGAAACTACGTAGACCAAAACTCGAAGGAAGTCTCCTTTCTACAGTACACAATGCTGCCGGCAGAAAAGGCGGTAGATTGACAATGTCAACAACGGCTTCGAAGGCGGGAGCTGGAACAGCCTGGTATCGGGCTCAGGGCACACCAGAGATCAGCATGGTTAAGTGGCCAGAATCAATCAGAAAGCAATGGCAAACTACTGATTGTATGTTGCCAAGAACTTGATGCAGAACATGAAATTAACTCATGAACATGACCATCGACGAAGTGGGTGAGCTAGCAAGAGACAGAGTGAATTTCAGATGTGCTGCAAAGAGAGCAACGTCCTATAAAGGATACGCACCTTGATGATGACATAAGAGAGCGTACTGGACTACCACTTGTTCGGACAAAGGGAGGGTTTGTGTTCACTCGAACGATCAACTTTCGGATTTTTTTTTTCATTGTGGCCTTTACTTGATATGAGGGAGAGAGCAATCACATATTGTGGACTTTATCCTACGCATGCAGGACAGGCACATAAGAAAAGTTTTGGCATTTGGAAATTGTGTTATTTGTCTAGCCTGACAAGTCCTTTACATTTTCGGCCGTACTTTTCTGACCTCGTTAGGTTGTTTCGGATTAGGAATATTCTCAACCTCTCTGGAGCGCGTGTCACCACACAATTAGGCTGAGTTTGAGCACAAGTAGACTGACAGAGTTTCATTAGTCGCTAGACTGCAACTTTTGATTTCTTGCTCGCCAACACCTACCCCATTTCTTACAGGGAGGCAGTCCGGATTAGGCCAGCGCGGGGCCTATAGCAAATTTTAGCGCGGGGCCCTAGGTTTTGTATGATAATAAATAAGAAAACACAACTTTTACAAGCAAACTTGTCTCGATTTAATGTGAGCAAATTTAGAGCTTTTTGTTTGCTTTCGTTCTTTACGACCAATTTTAATCACTCTCTGTGATATGTTTGATCTTTGCCAAGAACGTGTATACTTTGCACATTGGTTTGGTAGGCCCCTAAACGCATAGACTTCTACGTTTAGGACATGTGCATCCGATTTCAGCCAAACCTCCTTAGTAGCCTCTTACGACATGCGTGGCAGGTAACTGTCGTTCTATTCTTTACACCCCAAATTTGGGTCCCGGTAAACACTCGGGTGAAATTTAGAGCTAATACCAGACAAATCAATTTCTCTAAGTAAATTACATTCAATGTTCAGTAAGGTGAGGTTATTTAGACGATCTTGTCCCATCATGTTCCTTAACTCACTTTTTATACGCTTTAATGTTGAAAAAGAACGTTCTCCGCTGCAGTTATTAATCAATAAAGACAAGTAAATTCGTAAGAGTAATTCTACATTTGGGAAACACGACTCTAATGAATTTTTCCATTATAAGTTTATAAAATTGCAGTTCAAGAGCCCCATGCTTTTCATTGCTAATAGCAGCAGCTATATTAGTTTTAAGAAGTTCTGCGAACTGCACAAGTTCGTCGCCTAGGCTTTCTTCCAAATCCTATTGGTAAGAGCTGACAATATTTGGAGCTCTTTTCAAGATCTCTTCTTCTGTAAGAGATTTTAACTGCCAAAGTATTCCAAATACATCAGTCACTCTATGGTACGCTTTCATGCGTTTAGCTATGGCAGACAGTACATTATCAATTATGACAATAAACACCTGACTTTCAAATTTTTGTTTAGGTGTTTGGTTTTCTACAACTTCATCGAGCGTAGTAGAGCCGCTGAAATCGTCGTACTTAGTATTTCGCTTGCGTAGTCTTGAAGTTTGTTGCTCTCAATATCTGAAAATGTAGGCCTCATTGCTTGAACCTACCCGTGTAACGATCCATAAAGGGCATATTCCGTGTTAAGGTCTTAATCAGGTGATTGTAATGAAGCGCTAGACGCTTGCAATCGTTCTAGAATTCCGTTCCATAAAATGGTCACTATTCCCGTTTCCAACTTACTCATCTCCAAAACTAGCCCATACACTTGATTACGACACTCTACATTTTGATCCATGTTATTTTAGATGTCATCTAAAACTTGTTTGATAGTGGTAAAACCACATAAAAGTGCCTTTGTCGCATCAGCTTGGGCAGACCACCTGGTGTCCGACAGTCTCTTCAAAGTCGGGAGTTTTGAACCTGTATCTTCCAGTGCTTTTGTAAGAATACCCCATCGATAGGTAGAAGCGGAAAAGAATGTATAAAAGCTTTCAACAAAATCGAAAAAATGTTATGCTTCTATACAACATTCTGCAGTACACTTAGCATCCAAATTCAGTGAATGTGCAAAGTAGGAAATGCATTCTGCGTACTTATTTATCTCCTTAATGTGTGCTTGTAAACCGTGGTATTTCCCACTCCTGTTGCTGGCATTGTCATAGCTTTGACCACGACAGTCTTTGATATCAATGTCATTTCTGTTTTAAAAATCAAGTAAACTTTGGGCGAGTTGTTCAGCAGTATGACCTTCCATATTCAAGAACTTAACAAACCTTTCCTCTGGTCCAGATGGTAAGACATAGCGCACTATTAGAGTGAGTTGGTCCACATGCGAAATGTCTGGAGTAGAGTTCAGTGATACGGAATAGTACTTGCATTTCTTCATTTCGCAAATAATATGATCCAGTAAGCTTGATGCAATTAGATGGATAAATTCCTCGCATGTTGTTTTTGATAAGTATGATGTATGTCCTTTTTCTTTATTTACATAAGAATTTATATGCTGAGCCAGAAAAATGTCAAATTTGGCTATTAATTCCAACAAACCTAAATAATTTCCATAATGAGGGGAACCAATAGTTTCATCACTACCCCGAAATGCAAGACCTCGGTCTGCTAAAAATTGGATAACTGAAGTAATTCACTCTAAAAGTATCCGCCAATATGTTTGTTCGGCTTACAAGTTGAGAATCGACATGCGCATCCTTCTTTTTGCAAACTAACAGCGAAATTGTCGCTTGTCTATGGGAGGTGCTTTCTTCATGTCTTTTCAACAAATTTTTGCTTTTTCCAGTCGTCAAATCCTTCTTTCGTAAACCGACCACTTGCATTTATTTTAAACTAAGTTTCGCGCACAAAAACTTTTGAACGAACAGAAACTGGGTTATGAGTAAAATTTAGTGGTCCTTTTGTTCAAGCTTTCAAGTTTTCGTTTATTAGAAGCGTGTGAAAAGTGGGACACTCCTACACAAAAAGTAAAAAACTGTAACGTTGTTAGTGAGCTCAATTTAACCGCCCACCTAAGTCCTACATTGAGTAAGCATGACCTTGGTCCTAACCTAAATAAGAAAAATTAAAAGGCGGATATTATTACCCACCTCCCAACCTTGGTTCCTTGTTTATGACTAGTGACAGCTTAGCTCTGTCATATAGGCGCGGACCTCCAGAGGCGCGGGCCCCCTGAAGCGCGGGGCCCGTAGCATTTGCTACTTCTGCTACTAGGCTAATCCGGCGCTGCAGGAGGGCATTTTTTCTGAAACCGGAAAACTACTTTAGATCTTGCTTTCGTCCAACATCATCCACCTCATCCACCTCGATTGTCTCAGAGAAGGAAGTTTTATTATGCGCTAGAACGCAACTTTGCGATTGTCCAGTATTACATAATCTATTCACCTACGTTTGGCTTCTAATACAGTCTGCTACAGTCGTTCCTTGCGTCGACACGACACATTAAATCGGTCTAATAAAGTCTTGTCAAGAGAAGGAGACTATAGTTCGACCATTTACTCTATGGGCGTAAGTTTACGCCTACAGGCGACTCTTTGTACCATCTCTTTACTCCATTTCTTTCTCATTTGTACTGCATTTGTGCCAGTATATCATCACTAGACGTTGGCCAGGAGACACGTACAGACGCATCCACTCTGGGATATTGCTTGCCTATAATGCGAACAAATCTCACGTCATTCGTGACTGCACTTACACTACTACCTTATCGCAGGGTAGCTCTCTTTCTATCCGCTACGGCTTGGCCAGACTACAGTGCGGTAATCTCTTTCCAGGACTACCACGTTGAGGTAGGTGTGGGATCTTAGTCAATACTTAGTCAAGAATGTTGACGCAGCTTTGTCACTTTATTTTATTGCGTCTGTGCCCCCAAAAATATAGAAAAACATTATCATCAGTAATTATGAAATTGACAATTAATAATTGTAAATATGTTGTCTCCATGATTAATATCAATGGAGTCCATACAAAAGAAATCAGAACAGAACCGAGTAAGACAACTCCCATTAAATAGTTTGAAGAACATTTGGCATAACAGACAATTTTATCAATTGGAAACTTCTGAGAATACGCATATTTTCTGTGACAACATACGAATGAAATGTATAGACAATTAAACAAGTAAAGAAAATCGAGTCAACTAACTACTACAGAATAGTTCTTATATTGATCTGAACAAAGAATATACGAGTATATACATCCTTCAGCAGCAGCAAAACATCGACAGACATTGGAACATAAACAATATCATGTCTAGGAAATGCAAATAGCGTGGTCACACTAAATGTAATAGTGTTTTAGAGAAGGCAATAGAAGGAGCTCAGGCTACTGGAAGACGAGTCAAGAGACTACCATAGCAGCAGTTGTAACAGTTACAGTCTACAATGAAAAAAAGTAGAAGAATCTATTAGAGATCTAGTCTTTCAGGCATCTGTGACGAGCATACAATTTCCTGCAAAAGGATATGCTTAATCAAGAATAATTCAAAACTCTATATTTATTTCTAACTTCATAGTCTCGACATCTTCTATTTTTTAAATCTTTACTTCTAGTTTTTTCTCTACTTTTGATTCTGAATGATGCAAGTTTTCTTTTATAACATTATTATCTCTATAGACCCATGCCAAACCGTTAGATGTAATAATGGTGGACGCTGTTTGACACGTGGTACAGTACCTTACTGCGAATGTCCCCAGGGATATACTGGTCAATTCTGTGATGTTAGACAAGGTAAGAGTTTGTGAACTTGAACTACAAAGATGTTAGATTAGACTATAAAATTGCTACATCAAATTTTAATCAGTTACTGCAAACCTAAAACAAAATTATCATCAATAATGATAAAATTGGCATTGCTGTTAATATTAAATATGTTAGCTTCATGACTAATAACAATGGAGGCTTTATAAAAGAAATCAGAAGAGAACTGACTGTAACAATTCCGAGTTTGAAAGTTTACTGAACATTTGACATAATAGACAATTTCGCACTAGTTAAACTTATAAAATAGACATATTTCTTGTGACGACATATGGGTATGAATCATTGACCATTACATAAATATTAATATAGAAAATCGAATGTGTTAGAACTAACTATTACAGAAATGTTACTAGATTGTACTAGACAAATAGGAGGAAATACGTATATATACATTTTATAAGAGCTGAACACGGTGACATATTTACTCATACATAATATTATGTCCCAGAAATTGAAATATTGGGGTCACTTTAAATGTCAAGGTGGCTTAGATAGAGCAGTAATAGAAGACAATGTTCATGTGAGAAGTGGTAGGGGGACTACTATGACAACGTCAGCAACAGTTCAGAACTACAATAGAAACAGTGAGAGAATTTACTAGAAATCGAATCCTTCCTACAGCTGTGAAGAGAAAAATGTGATGCTAAAGCTATGCTACGTAAAGAATAATGCAAATCTATGATTCTTTCTAACGTCATAGTTCTGTTATTTTTATATATTTTTTCAAAACTTTGTTCCTTGCTGTCTTTTTATCTTTAATTTTGAATGACACATGTTTTCAATTATTACCGTCGCTATGTCTGTAGACCCATGCCAAACCGTTAGATGTAACAATGGTGGACGTTGTTTAACCCGTGGTACAGTACCCTACTGCGAATGTCCCCAGGGATACACTGGACAATTCTGTGATGTTAGACAAGGTAGGACGTTGCAAAATTACAACAGGGAAATAATAAATA